>CM076578.1:958827973-959427973 GCA_034641835.2 Pinus albicaulis | reverse complement strand
ACCTTACAACCATTTCAGCCTTGATGTTGAACAGGCCTTCCTGAGGTCCGAAGCAGGAATCTCCTTTACTCTGAAAATCCTTGCACTCTTCCAACTAAGACACATAGAGGTATGTAATCCTTCCTCACAAAATCTCAGTTAAAGGATTCTAAGTTCCAACAACACTTTACCTTAAATAATACTAAAGCTTAAACTCATCAATTGTCTAGTCCATTAGTAACCCTTTGAGGCTACCCTATGCCTCTTTTTGGAGTGCAAAAAAGGAGGTTACAGTTCCACCTATGAAGGGATATAATCCTCCTTGAAAGGGAAAAGCTCCTCACATCAAGGGGTTAGATCCTTAAGGCATGGGGTGCATGAACCTAAAAAGAGCGGACTTACCACCACAAGATTCCTTCCAGAAGCTTCTAGAAATTATTAAAAGTGAGATTTTTGAGTTTACTTGTGCCCTTTTAATATTTTACAGGGATCCGCACCCTTAACACAGAGAAAGTGCGATCAGGTACAAGGGATACATGACCATTAGGTGCAGGACCACAGGTAGGACAAAGAGAAAGTGTGATACTAGAGTTTTAGAGATTTTTGAGAGCTTTTCGATTATTTTCAGGGCTTGATATGAGGAACTAATGTTTTTAGACTTACAAAGGAGGAAATTATGCTCGATAATGAGCTCATATGGACAATGACATGTCAAGGTGACAATTTTCAGTGCAACAGTCGAAGGTTGGACATAACTTTGCCTTGAAGAATCCAAATCAGATCAGACCTATGGAATTTGAAAGAAGCTTCGGAGTGCTACTATAGGGCTGAATTTTAGATATTGAGCATCCGAAATTATAGAGATAATTCAATTTTAATATCGAGCCCCTCAAAAGCAAGTAAAAGGTGTGTATTTTTTTCCAAATTGCATAAGTCTTGTTTGAAGAATCAAGTTGAATTGATTCCAAGGGCATACTGTAGAATAGATATAAGTATTGGATTATAAAATGGCCTCTAAAAATAATTCAACATCCATTAAGCCTTTAGAAAGCTCTAATATGACTCATGAAGACGAAGAATGGCAACATGACATATCAAAATTACAAGAGCAAGTGCAACAAATTTCTCTCTCGCAAAGAGAAACAAAAAATGACATGGAAGTTTTGAAGAAAGGCATGTGTTGGGCCATGAATATGACCACTTTTTAACACTTATTTTATCCATTTCTACTCTTCTTTATCATGTAATTTATGATAATTTATCATATAAATCCATTTTATAATTGTTTATGCTCTTATGGATAAATATTCTTTCTTCTCCTTTATTTTTAATAAATTGATGATTATTATGCATAATTTTATCAATGATGGTTTATTAATATATTTTTTAACATCACTCGCCATTTTAGCCTCCAAAATATTTTCCAGATTGTAGATTTGATCTCCAGATCATCATCAAATATTCCAACTTAAAAATTCACGAGAATAAGAAGTGACAGTTTTGTGGTTGAGATTATAGGAAGATGGAGAAGAATCTGGAAAATCCGGAACATGGGTTTTGTCCATAACTGACCAAATTAACATTATTGAAGAACAGTTTGCCCAAATTTGGCCTGTATTGAGAGAAACACAAGGTTATTTGAGCATTATTTTCTCAGATTTACTGTTGCGGCCGTCCTCCAAATTATCTCAGCTGCAAATCCAAATTCGACTTCCTCTTGTTGAAAGATTGATGGAAATATATTTTCTTGTTGATCAATTGGTTAGGGACAATCCAATTTTGTTATGAGAGATCATATTTACTATTTAATTTCTCCTCTTTCTGATTATAAAAGGAGAAGCATGTATTTCCATTGGGGGGACTTTCCTTGTTGTAATTTTTATAATTGTGCATCGACTCTTATTAAGAGATTACGAGCTGTTTTTAAACATTATTCATGCCTAATTAATACAAGAGTTGGTTTCCATTTAATTTCTTAACACTGGATTAAATCCCAGCGGCATTTCACCAGTGGTTGAGGGCCCAGCCCAGGTGGATTGATCTGTTGGTCGTATCATTACCTTTCAATTATTGTCATATGATAGTTTGTGGTTGTTCTCATTACATTTGCAAGTTAATTAGTTTATCGTTGAATTATTGATTGATTTCGTTATGTTAATGAATCGCATTGCTGTTCCGTTTCAGTAAGGACTTTAATTCCTATATTAATCATCTTTTTAAACCTTACAGAGCATTTTTGTTCAACATTAGATGTCCTGTTCCAATTAATTGTTATTCCATTGGATTGTTGTTCATGTCGATTATTATTTAACAATGTTTTCTGTCGACAGGGTTTTGGTGTTTAATAGAATTTTTGTTTGATCTCATTAAGTTAAAAATCTGTTGTTCAGATTCATTAGTTAATATTTCTTGTTCGATTCTTCTAGTTTCAGTTGGTTATTCATTTACATTTCTGTTCAATTTCAGTGTGCTGTTCATTTTCAATTCATTAGTTAACAGATTGCAAAGAGTTTTCTTTTTAACAACTTTCTTAGTTTACTTTCAATAACAGCTTTAGTTCAATTGCTATTTCTCCTTAATTTCTTTAACGTAGGACTGTCAACTGTAGAGAATATTGGTTATTTCTTCCACGTTCCCAGATTGATTGTCTTATTTAAGTTTGATTTCAATTGCATAAATTTCTAGAGGAATGAGTTATTGCTACTGTATCCTTGATTGATGGTTATTGAGTGAATAGATAGATTTTAAGAGCATTTGAGTTCATGTTATTGTAATTAGATTTATTTTTCAAGAATCCATTTAATATTGTATTTAGAACACTGTACTACATCTTTCATAGCATTACTCTTAGCTCAATTGCAGTGTCAAACAGAGTACACTCTTGAAACAAAAAGTTGTTCCTAGATTGATAATTAATGTGAGATAAATAGGTGTTAAAAAGATACCTTTTATACCTCAACGAGGTGGAATCTAAGATGGATGGTTTGAAGAATGGCATGGAATCTAATATATATGGCATGGAAGCTAGCATGGAATCTAAGATGGATGACATGGAAGCTAAGATCGATGAGAAAATGGAAAACATGAAGAATGATCTAAAAGCAGACATGGAAGGTTTGACAATGTTGATACAAGAAATGTTTCGTAATTGTGAAAAGACAGTAGAGGAAACTCATGATGAGACCAAAATAGATGTTAATCATTGTTAGTCATCAGTATTTTTCACCTATTTATGATGACTAATTTTTAAAGCCAAGTTTTCTAGAAGCTGATCTCCAATTTGTCAAATCTATCATCTAGATAACACCCCTAATTTTTTTTTTCCTCCTACCTTTTTCAATCAACTTATGATGAGAAAAACCTAGTTGTCAAGTCCTATCTAGTTTCATTCATATAATCCTGTCCATCAAATGTCATAAGCTAAAGTCATCTGCTGTCATTCACCCTCATCCCTAGGTCATTCATTAACCAACTATTGATAAGAATTTCAGCCACCCTACCTCTGGTCATATGTCATCTTAAGATCTGGTCATACCAAAGATAATACTCAAAATATGTCAAATATATCCCCTAAGTTAGGTAGTGGTGCTTTAGGAAATCCTCCCTTGGCAAAAGCATCCTGAGCCAAAATATTTTGTTCAATACCAGCCAACCCTGAATTGGCGCTTAGTCTGCAAAAAACAAATCTTGATACACCCATAGGTCGAGCCACTAAAGGGTCTTGATGTGTTATCAGTACATTTTTCAAAATCCAAACTGATATTGGGTTGATTTACAATGTTTCAGTGTCTATTTCAAAAGCAGATATGTACAAGTATTCCAGAAGACATTCTCAAGCTAAAAGATGAGAAGATAGCTGCTTCTCATGTTGTTTTGAGCCTGGGATAAGAGCACTGATCAGAGAGAAAATTAACTAAAATTTTGCAAACACAGTCAAGAGAGGTTAGTAAGTAATGATTTACAATCAAATACTTTACAGATATAAGTCATGTTGCTCCTAGTTCCAAAATATTCACAATGGTATTCTAACAATAGGATTCATATCTCAGAACATGTCTCTCATAGCATATTGTCAAATTTTCACTTTATTACTCATTGTGATATACCAAGCAGAAATATGCATTACAAGGAAAGGTGACACAGTTTGATAAAGGGATGAGATTTCATGACTGTGTTAACCTCCTCCAAGCATGAGCAGATGGTTGGGTGACTGTGTTAACCTCCTCCAAACATGAGCAGATGGTTTAGATATTTTATGTTAACCTCCTTCATTTAAAAAATTATATGGTTAGGAAAATGATAAAGGCCTCCTTCATTTAATAAGAAGAGGGTAAGGAATAGAGGTATGGCCTCATTCAAAGAGCACAAGGCTAACAATGCTTCAAATGGCCTAAAAAACTTGTTTACACCAAATTCCTCCATTGGATGAAACCACTGATATAGCAGTAGTGTTTCAAGAGGTGCTTAAAGAAGTTCACTGTGTAAAGGAAAAAAATTAAATTCAGTGGGAAGCATCTAAAGGATCATGGTCTGAAGCCATTTGTGACATCATCAAAACAGTGATACAAGGGTGTCAAAATAAGTCTTTTTCTTTATCTATAAAAGCCTCCTTCGAAGAGTAAAAAAAGGCTAGAATGTCCAAAACTTGAAACAGGCTCATCACAATGACAGGAAGGGTATGAAAAAATGTCTCAAATTCAAGAAAACATTCAAAGAAAAAATGCATAACATAGTCATCAAACAAGACCTTTTACTTTACATAAAAAAAAACTCTACTGTTGTATATGATTGCATTGAAGGTATTTAAAAGCCTTCTCTTTGATAAAAATGTATAGGTCAAATCTGGGTGAGTGCAAATGAGGTTCTTTTTCCACAGTAAAAAAGAAGATGTCAATAAAAGGTGCCTAATAGTTTTTTTTCTATTCTATCCCTTTTGAAGGATATAATAGAAAAACAGTGAGAGAGTTATTTCCTAAATGAAAAGGCAGTGAAAAAGATTTTTCTCTGAGAAGTGTCTTTACTTCGGAATAGGTCATGTCTATGGTGTTTTCAAAAGGAAGCTGGCCACATCATTATTGTTATGAGTTTTGATCGAATATAGGTCTTTATGATGTTTTAAAGGTGATGAAATTATAAAGACAATGATTTATGTTTGATATGACCAAAATGCCTTTTTCAAAAGAAATCCGAACCCTCACAAAGAAACTACAAAGGTATTTTAGCTTGTTTGACTTTTAAGAGAGGAAGGAGACCGTTTCGAAGGCCCCATTTGTAATTTCAAAAGCCAAAGCAAATGTCCATTGGCTGCTCGCTGGAGAAACCAAGTGATTTCGGAATTTCTTCAAGATTTTTTGAGCTCAAGGCCTGCGCGGCACACCTGTAGGTTTGTGTAGTGCACCGGTGAGCGCCCAAACACAACATTTAAACGTAGGTGCAGCACGGCTGTATCTTCAGGTCACCAGTGCCCAAAAAACACCCGACTACCTCCATTGCACGGTTCCCTCTGCTTCAAACGTGTCGTTCCTCCATTGGCATTCAAAAACACTTTTAAAAGCTGCTCCATCGACCAACCAAGCCCCAGGAACGTTCTTCAAGGTACTTCTTCACTTCATGGAAAATTTTGAAATTTAAAAAGGGTGTTTTTGCTGTGTTTTTCCCTAAGAAGAAATAGTGATTTTGAAGCCACTTTATCATCTAAAAAGCACAAGACAGAAGCAGTGATTAGAAGTTAGGGCCTTTGATCAAAATCAAAGAGTTTTGTTGCTATGGATGTCAATAATTAGTGCAGTGATAGGGGAAGATGTTTTTATCAGTTTTGAGAGAGCCCTAACTGCCTTTAAAAAAAAGTGATAGCCCACATTTTCTATAAAGGGACAGAGTTAGTTTAAGAGGTCTTCAAATCAATATTTGAGAAGCATATTAACAATATTTTGCAAAGGCTTGTGTTTGTTAAAAAATCAGAGGGAAACAGTGGTTATAAGATGAAGGCCTGGTCATTTTAAAGAGGTTTTTTCTGTGTTGAGAGATAGTAAAATTTGTGTAGCCCCCAGAATTCAAAAAAGGCATAGTCTGTTTTCAAGGTCTTCAAGTCAGTTGAAAGGTGTTCTTTTTTACTTTGTAAAGAACAGTGAATAGAAAAAGAGAAGTGTTTGAATGGAAAGGTGATTTGTCAAAACAAAGGAGATCCTTCTTCAACAAAGGATCCCAAACACATCGTTTTAATATCTTTTCCCAAGCACAGTGATGAATTGATTTTGGTTATCATTTGACAATTTCTTGTTTGTTGGAATCAAAGGGGCACGGATACTTGCAAAGAGGACAAGGTGTGGTGTTGAGAAACCATTTCAAGGACCATTTGAAACAGCTTGTCTTGGTCGACCAGCAAGAGTATCCAAAACAAAATTCCTCCCAGGAAAGACAGCAGAAGTGGCCCTCACAAGAGGTATGAACCTTTTTCAACTGAAGAAGTAAATGCTCATCCTTTAGTTCTGTTTAAGTTTCATGAATTTTGATGTTTAGAGTTTTTTCAAAGTGTTCAAGAGGTGAAAATCTATCTCCCCTTGACACATCTATGTGCTTTGAGATTGCAAGGGAAACATTTTCATCTGGCAGGCTTAGATTTCAAGTTTTCTTCTAAATCCATTTCCAGAGCTACCAAAATCTCGTATATAGGAGAAAAATGGTTCAAATAGAGCTACCTAGACTCAGAATAGTACAAACCCTTTTTGAATCTGAAGCATCAGGATGCATGCCCATCCATATTTCCTTTTTCATATCTGTTGACTAGCTATGCTCCCCTTATGAAGATAATCATGAAATATTTCACATGCGAGGGAAGGTTTTCCTGGGTCTATGCTTACCATGTCCGGTTGCTCATGCACTTCACAAGAGCCCAATTGTTAAACCTTCCCTTTTTCCTCCATATAAGTATTCAAAATATGGCCTCCACTATCCAAAAGAGACCTCTCTCTCAGTAGCCAGCTTGCCTTTTCCACCATTCCCTCATCAAGATTGTCATTCTTCATCAACTTGAGAAGAATGGAATATCTTGGGACACATTCATTGCACATCCTGATTTTTCCATTGTTTCTTCATCCCATGCATCTCCTTCACCTTCCACTCAACATATTTATCCTTCTTCTAGTAAGCCTGTTCCTAAGAAGCTTAAATTTCCCATGATTGGTGAAGAAGAGAAACATAATGAGGAAGAAGAACATAGTGAAGAAGAGCAGCATAATGAGGAAGAAGAACATAGTGAGGAAAGGGAGCAAAGTGAAGAAAAACATAGCGAGGAAGAATAACATAATGAAGAAGAAAAACCTGGTGATGAAAGGCAGTACAGTGATGAAGAACAGCACCATGAAGAAGACTGAAAGCCTTGAAAGAGAACCCAATAATGAAAGAAATGAAAAAACGAGAATGATGAAGGGAAATGGAACAATTTTATGAGGATATTTGTACCCCTCACATCATCAAACATGATGAGGATGAAGCACAAAACCTTGAGGAAGCGAGCCTAAAAGTATTAAAAGTAGAGACAAGAGTGAAGAAGACAATCTTCAAAAAGACATACAAGGTGTGATCAAGCATTCATGAAGAAGGCAAAAATAGTGGCGAGGATGATGAGGTGAGTAGCGAGGAAAAGAAAATAGAGCATGTGTTAGGCACTCTCCTAGGGAAGGGGCCACATGCTTTCTTCTCCAAAGTGACAAAGCTAAACATCAAGAAAGAAGAGATACACTCCAAGCTGTAACTCAAGAGATTCAAGCCCTCGACGAGGGGAAGTTTCCCAAGCAATCCATTGTCGAATTACCCAAGAGGAGGAAGACCAAGAAAGCCACCCAAAGCAAGGGGAAGCAGAAGGAAGAAAGAAACCATGAGAAAGAGAGGGAATTTGACATAATTCAGATAAACAATGATGATAGCGACAATGAGGCAAGAATCGTAAATTATCTCTTGATCAATAGAGAAGAAAAAATTCATCATTTGAGGGCATATCTAGAGAGGTCTAAAAACCTCATTCACTTTTTTCAAACACAAAAAAAGAAAATGAGTGTCCACATGGCGGTGTATGAGACACGGGCCATAAAATATCAAAAAGAGGCCTCCAAGGTAAAAATTAAGTTGGAAGAACTCATGGGAGAGTTCAATGATAGCGGAGATGAAGATCAGCCTAGGAGAAAGAGGCCAAGGACCATGGGACTCAGAAGAGCCTTAGAGAAACAAAAAGAGGAAGAGGCTGGCCTTTTCCAATCTTTTCCTCTCACTACTTTATTCACCCAAGAGATAGAAAACAATAGAGAAGCATGGCTTGAGAGGGTGAATGATCACTTGGAGAGGAATTTGGAAAAGGCCAATAGAGATTTGGACCTTCAAAGAAGAATGACCAAGCACTATAAGAAGCTAAATCAGTTCGCCCAATAGAAATTGAAGGCCACACAAGAAAAGCTCAAGGAGGCTCAAAGGAGGTGCCCGGCACCAAAAATGAAGAAAGACATATCAATTCTTTAAATTTTGGTCTCAGCTTCCCAGCATGCTTCTGAAAGCCCTTGAGGGTCATGCTCACCAAAATTGGACAAAATTCGACAAGTTTTGGTTTGTTGACATTTTTGGGCTTTTTTGCTAAAAATCATGGGCATCGCCATTTCTGTTTGAGACATCCTCAAAGGATGAAAATGGTATCATTGGATGCCATAATTTCAGGGGCATCTACTCGGAAATTTTCAGATCAATCGAAGAAGATTTGGTCCCCCAAAGTGGCAAAAAATAGTCACTTTTTCAACACTCTGCCCCGCATATCAGCAAAGGCATTTTTTTTGGTTTTTACACACAGGCTAAGTTTTGACAGCCTTCTGGTGATCAGTTTGGATAAAACGAAAAATTTTTAGAAATGAGACATCTAGATTTTTCCAACGAGCCATCACAGGCCTTTTTTTGACATAGGGAAGGCCTCCAAAAGTTGCCCACAAGACAAGAGACTTTCTACTGATATTTTTCTTAAGTATTTTTGTGAAAAATGCACTTTTCTGAAGTGGCTTTTCCTCATGTGCGTTTAGCCTTTTTTGGCCATGCTTAGTTAGGAAAAGTCAATTTATTTTCCTTTTTTAGAATTTTTAGGATATTCTTATATATATATTTTGTGCCAAAGCCTCAAGGACAAAATCAGATATTTTTGATGGGCCAATGAGCTTGCAAGTTGCATTAGGAGGTTTTCCCTCATCTTGGCCTATATATTCCAAGAGACTTCAATGTAAACAAGGCTGAAATTGATGATATAGAGCAATATATGGTTATACAAGCTTGGAAGAAACACTTGTCTCATGCATTGGATAGTTTCTTAAATGTTTTTGGATGATGAAAGAGGATTGTTGTTGGATTCCTTGACTTGGTAAAATGGTATAGTGTCCCTCTCTATTATGGTTTCTCAGTTTTCATTCATATTTCATTCTCTTGCTTGCTATAAGGTAGTAGAGAATAGATTTGAGACATGCCCTTGGAGGCACCTCAGATTTCTTGTTTCTTTATACCTTCTATGTTTTCTTCATTCTTAGTCACATCAAAGAATCCTTGATTGCTCTTTGATAACTGAAGAAATTGTTTTCTTGTTTCATTTATGGTTTTATGCATGCTAAGTATGATTCGCGGTATGCCCTGCTTACTCATGTCTAGTCATAGCTCCACCTCTGAAACCTTTCTTTGATTGTTTGATTGTCTTAGTTGAACCAAGGAGGTCGTGTACTGATCTTGCCCTTTGCCTTAAACTATGCAATGTTACTTCAAAGTGCCTGATAGCTTGAAATACTATGTGTAGGCATTTCCTCATAGTGATTTGAGTTATTTGTTTGTCTTAATTGTATTTCCCCAAAGTTTAATAGCAATTTCCTAAAGTTAGAGAGTCATATATCTCAATGTATTTCTTGAATGTTTATTTCTATGCATTTATCAGTTTGTAGTTACATTTCTCATGATTAATGGTTAGCCCTACCATTTTTATGTCAGCTATTGAACTATTTATGTTTGAAATCATTTGTTATTCACAAACTTAGTGTCCATCCCACTCCATTTTACCCAAAGATCCATTTTACCTTGATCAAATCGGCCCTTCAACATACCTTGTATCACCATCCGAAGCTTTCTTGACCTTTTTGACCCCATAGCCCAGTTGATCTGACAATATTTTTATCTATCATAGTCTTTAATCAGTTCCTCCCTCACAAAACTAAAAGAAAAACCAAAAACCTACTTCATAACTAGCCTAAAATCAGAAACACAAGAAGAAAACGCATAGATATCCCTTACACAAATAGAGAGAGCCCTCTCTAAGTCTAGGAAGGCTAAGTCCTTGGGCTTCGAAAATTGGTTTGATGTTACCCTGTCACTTGACTTGCCAATCAGCCAAATCACGGGACCTTAACATAATGGTGATCACGGTGGGACTAACTGAGTACATAACAGTCTAGCAAACTCTTATAGATTCATTAGTCTTTCAAAATTTAAATAAGCAAGCAATCCATATAGTCATTTAGAGTAAACTCTTTTTGTTTTCACCACCCTAGCAAAGTGATGAATCAAGTTTAGAACACTCTAATAAACCATAGGCTGCACATAAAAACTCAGAAAACCCCAAAAAAATCCCCATATTGGCTATTCCTAGTTATTGGTGGTGGACCATAGGTACATCTCTATAAAAACAACCAAAATCCACCTAGCGACTCCATTAACTTCCAGTAGGCCTAAAAACTCCATAAAAACCAAAAAATTCATAGACCATACCTTTTTGTTGACTCATCCTTTCCACAAACATAAAATTCATGGTGAAAACTCTATAATCAGTGACAAACTAAGTCTAACTTAGCGATTCGGAAAACTCCACCTAAACATTGGAAATAAACAAAAATAAATTTGCAAATAGAACCATTAGCTTGTCCAAACAGTCTAGCAAATTGTTAAAACTAAGTGATCACTCTTCCTTGCAAATATTCACCTCAAAGTTTGCTAGAAAACTTTTTCCGAAAACATCTTTGATAGTATTGGTGGTGGACCATAGATCTCAAAGAAATCCACCTGGCAATTCCAATAGCCTTCATTTTTTTTTACCATTCTTCACATTAGCGAAACCCCTAGAGAGGCCATCCATCCAAAACACCATGAATACCATCCTCTCTAAACTCTGAACTCGAAATATGGCTTCACAAAAAATTTATACCAGATCTCATCCAGACCCAAATCCCCCTATCATAGTAGATAACCCAGAGAAGATTCTGTGGCAAGATTCCGAAACTGGAAACTTAGCTATTGATAGGTCCATCCGTAAAGGAAGATCAGTTCCTAAACATCTCACATCCTTGCAGGATTCCCTATTTGACTTGAAATTAGCAAAAACTCTTTTTAGAAGCAAGTCACAAAGTAAAATAAACTTTGACGATCTTGAGCCCCTAGATTTTCCACAGAGTCCTAGTAGAGAAGCCTCACCTACTACACCTCCTGACTTCCAGCTTCTCCACCACTTTGGCTCCTACCACCCCAGATCTGCTCAAAATCAGGTCACTAGCCTAAGTACATCCGCCACACCCATTCAAACCACCTCAGCTCATCCTACAAGCCCTCATATTGTAAATCATCTATTAGCTCTCACCATGGCAGCTTGGTATACACCCTTGGTGTTGCCACACCCTTTGGCTCCTTTACAAAATGACTACCAATCCAAAATCTTGCACTTTACCAGAGTTGAGGCTACTACCACCCAACAACATGTAGATGGAATTAGTGATGCCTTTGAATACATGGAAATAGAAGACGAGACCATAAGAATGAGGATGTTCGCCCAAATCTTGGGTGGAGAACCCAAAAAATGGTTTAAGAGCTTAACTCCAAAAAACATACACGATCTCCCAGAACTCTAGCAAACCTTTATAAATAAGTTGGAAATCAGAAAGAACCCCATTCAAATCCTATCTAAGTATAATACTCTAAAAATGGAAAATGGGAAAAGTGTCCAGGAATACTGCACTAGGTTCAACAGTGTTTATAATGCCCTCCCGCCTCACTTCAAACCTCCACTTGGCTCAGCCTTAACAAATTTTCCTGAAGGTTTCGACCCAAACATGACTTATCAACTAAGACACAAGGACCCCCCAACCTTAGAGGAAATGCAAAAAGTGGCCATAAGTGTAGAAGCCAACTTAGCAGAAAAGAGAGCTAGGACCATATTAGAAAGGAAAGTCACATACCGGGATGAATTTTCCCCTTCAGTCCCTTCCTTAGATCCTAGAATAGATGACTTGGTTAGATCCATGGCAAAAATGTGGGAAAAGATAAGTGAAAAGACACCTCTAAGGGACAACCAGCCAAACCCTCAAAACAGAAACTGGAACCAAAACTTTAGGAGAGAACAACCTCAAAAAAAACCAAGGGAAACTGACCAACAAATTAGGCCACCCTTTAATGAAAATTATGTTGATGAGGATGAGAGGGATACAAAACCCATTGATGAAAGACATTTAAACCTAATAGGTTTTGATAACGTGAGAAAATTTTACCTCACAGAAGAAGAACAAGCTTTCTTCTCCCCGAATCAAAATGAAACCAACTATGAGGACCTCGAAGATCCTACTATAGGATTTCAGAATGCCATAATAGAAGCTCACAGGTAGTACGATTTTAGAATCAGAAAAAACCAAGACAATTCCAAGAAAGGTAGCTCAGACACTGCTAAAACCCCTGATACCATCCTTAAAAGAGCAGTAGATAGCAACAAAATCGTGGTCAAGAAAACTAACCAAAATAAAGATAAAGCTATTCTGAAAGGTCTTGGCTCAGATCTTCCCAGTACCTCTACCAAGATTCCCGAGATAGATGTTTTGAACAAAATCTTGAACCAAAGTCAACAAATTAAGAACATAGAGAAAGTCATGGCTGAAAAAACTAAAGAAAACTTATCTAAACTACAAGCACCCTTCAGTTTTGAAGGATAAATCACCAAAATAAAGATCACCATGCCTATCACTGAACTTATCGCCCAAAGCTCTTACAAATCCCAAGTGCTAAAGGTCCTCCATATAGGAAATGATGCAAACACCCTAAACCTAGTTGATGACACCCCTAAAGTGTTGTTTGGTCCAAAAATAGAAGGGAAATTCCAAGAAGGAACCACTCTCCCCTTTTACATCAGCCTAAATATACATGAACAAATCCTACACAATGCCATGCTAGACTCTGGGGCCTCGCATAATCTCATGCCAAAGGTTGTCAATGAAAGATTAGGCCTATAAATAAAAAAACCTTATAAAGACTTGTATTTATTTGATTCAAGTAGAGTTAAGTGTCTAGGCTTAATCAAAGATCTTTGTTTCAGTTTGGCCCAAATACTTGCAAAACACCTGATCATGAACATAGTGATAGTAGACATCCCCCCCAAATATGGAATGCTTTTATCCAGATCTTGGGGAGCCAATCTTCAGGGAAATATTCAACTTGATATGTCCTACGCCACTATTCCTGTGTTTAACCAAACCAGAATACTCTATTGGGAATCACACATGAAATATATGGTCAGCAGCCAAGAAAGGCCAGATAACTTCTCGATGTACTCCTTGCATTCTGATCTAAACTCTTTCATTTTACAAACTGATGAAGACATTGAATAACAGTTAGGAGAACTTGAAACAAACTTAGACCCACCACATCAGCTACTGCAAGTTCTCTACGATGAACTGGACACTCAAAATTATCATGAACATGAGAAGTTATGTCTTAAGGAAAGAGAGTTCATTCCTCTTGAAACAGAAATAGAGCAAGAAGCACAAAACATTATATACCATCAAGAAAATTGCTCAAACCATAGGCAAACATCAGCAGTAACATCAGGAGACTTTTTCAGAACAGAGGCATTAGAAGACTTGCATATCACAAACCTCTTTGGAAATCATGGGCAGGGAAGTTTAATGTTCTTACCATACCTTAAGGATTTACCATCCCATAAATCTACCTATTCAAATGAAACTTTGACTATAGCCACAACAGCTAAAAATCCAGAAAACAATTTCTGATAAACTTCTTAGGAAAAGATATCATGACTGCAGTCCAAATATACCTGAGTTGTTTGAACTAGCTAGTATTCTGCCACTCCACCAAAGACTTAGAACTACTAGAATTTGCAATATTGTTCAAGATACTACTACATGTAGAGAAAATATGGAGAAGCACTATGACATTGCCATCACTCCAAGAAGCAGCTTCGACAAAATTAAATACAAAAATCTTGACCAAACAATAGTAATCAAAGATAAGACAGTTGGACATAGGATCTAATTTGATCTTAAAAACATAAATACACACCCTTGGGATAGAAATTATATCTTTCCTACCCAAAACCATGCTATACCAATGATAGGTGCTTCTAATCATGTGTATTTGTAAAATGGTTTTTCAGGGTTTCACCAAATAATTCCTTTACAAAGCGAACAGCAAAAAGAATTTTTCAAGTATGCTGGAAGTAGTTCCATCTTCAAACCCATAATTGCAAAACCACCAGAAACCAAAGGCATGCTCCTAAAAGCCATGCTTCTAGTTCTAAATTTCTTCCTTCTGATGTACCTTGATGATGTCATCATATACTTCAAAAATGACAAAGAATATCTGCATTATTTGAAAAATATGTACAACAAAAGAAGAAGTGGAGATCAAATTTATAAAGAGGTACAACAGGAAGATACGGGGTTGTTTAGAGATTCAGGCATGAATCCTTATGTTATGTTTGAAAGATAAAATTTTCCAAACTTTTATTTTCAATAGCTAAGTGGACCAAGAGTGGTAGGAGATCCTTATGAAGATAAGATGCTCAAGTTTCACCACTTTCAGGATTTCTAGTTCCAGATTTTTCAATCATTGTATATATCATTGTTTGAAGAAATTAAAAAAAAAACAGAAAACTCAAAAACAATAGAAAAATAGAAAAAGAGGGAAGTTTGAAAAATAGAAAGAAATCCCCATGTTCAAAAAATAGTCATTCTGAAAGCGCGCAATTCTAAATGACGCTACTAGTGAAAAAAATGTCTTTTTCAGCTATCTAGCCTAATCATAACTGAACATGTTTTAAAT
The DNA here is from genome assembly GCA_034641835.2 of Pinus albicaulis. NCBI lineage: Eukaryota > Viridiplantae > Streptophyta > Pinopsida > Pinales > Pinaceae > Pinus > Pinus albicaulis. The sequence goes on along the minus strand of CM076578.1, from coordinate 959,412,895 downwards.
TTATTTGTTGATAAGTTGGTGAGAGGAGAGATAGTCAATATTGTGTAAGCTTGACTTGTCAAGAAGATATATTAGGAAAAGATATTGGTTCCACATGCTCAAAACATAACCAAAGAGGAAAGTAGGGATGAAAAACAAACTGTGTATCCTAGCCCTGATTTTCTAGATTTCATTTTATGCAGAATGATATTTGTGTGCAGCTTGTCTTTCATGGCACAAGTACGTGAAAAATAATACTGTCTAATCCTGATTTAGTCATTTTTCAATTTCGTGTTTTAGATTAGAGAATAAAATCCTGTCAAACAGCTTAACCTTGACAGTCGATCCAGCATAGGTAGAGAAATAAAGGAGTCCGTCAGCTTAATCTGAACTCCTGGCAGATATAAGTGTAGAATTAGATAGTGTCATTTTTCAAAAATATTATGTCAAATGGTTGCCAGTCCAAATGCACCCGAAAGAAGAAAAAATGTTAGGAAATGTAGAAGGGTAGGTAGAAATGACTTTGATGTTGATCATGCTGTCAATTTTTCAGAAATAGCATCAAGGAAGAAAGCAATTTGCACCAACGGATAAGGGAATTGGTCTTTAAAGGACAAAGATCTAAAATTCTGGACACCTCCTGAAAAGGAGCTGCCCTCGCCAAATGGAGTCACTGTTAGTCATAAGTATTTTTCACCTATTGATGATGACTAATTTTTAAAGCCAAGTTTTCTAGAAGCTGATCTCCAATTTTTCAAATATGTCATCTAGAAAACACTCCTAAACATTTTTTGTCCTCCTACCTTTTTCAATCAGCGTATGATGAGAAAAAACTAGTTGTCAAGTCCTATCTAGTTTTAGTCATGTAATCCTGTCCATCAGCTGTCATAAGCTAAAGTCATCTGTTGTCATTCACCCTCATCCCTAGTTCATTCATTAACCAACTGTTGATAAGAATGTCCTCCACCATACCTCTAGTCATATGTCATCATAAGATCTAGTCATACTAAAGAGAATACTCAAAATCTGTCCAATATCTCCCCTAAGATAGGTAGTGGCGCTTTAGGAAATCCTCCGTTGGCAAAATCATCCTGAGCCAAAATATTTTGTTCAATACCAGCCAACCTTGAATTGGCACTTAGTATACAAAAAACAAAGCTTGATACACCCACAGGTCGTGCCGCTAAAGGGTCTTGATGTCTCAGCAGTACATGTTTCAAAAGCCAAACTGATATTGGGTGATTTAAAGTGTTTCAGTGTCTATTTCAAAAGCATAGATGTACAAGTATTCCAGAAGACATTGTCAAGCTAAAACATGAGAATATAGCTGCTTCTCATGTTGTTTTGAGCCTGGGATAAGAGTACTAGTCAAAGAGAAAATTAAATAAAACTCTGCAAACACGGTCAAGAAAGGTTAGTAAGTAATGACTAACAATGAAATACTCCACAGATACAAGTCATGTTGCTCCTGGTTCCAAAATATTCACAAGGGTATTCTAACAACAAGATTCATATCTTAGAACATGTCTCTCATAGCATATTTTCAAATTTTCACTTTATTACTCATTGTGATATACCAAACAGAGATATGCATTACAGGGAAAGGTGACACAGTTTGAGAAAGGGATGAAATTTCATGACTGTGTTAACCTCCTCCAAGCATGAGAAGATGGTTGGGTCACTTGATGTAAACCTCCTCCAGGACAAAGAGTAGATGGTTTAGATATTTTATGTTAACCTCCTTCATTTAAAAAAGCAGATGGTTAGGAAAATGATAAAGGCCTCCTTCATTTAACAAGAAGAGGGTCAGGAATAGAGGTATGGCCTCATTCAAAGAGCACAAGGCTAAAAATGCTTCAAATGGCCTAAAAAACTTGTTTAAACCAATTTCTCCAATGGATGAAACCATTGATACAAAAACAGTGTGTCAAGAGGTGCTTAAAGGAGTTCACTCTGTAAAGGGCAGAATTGAAATTCAGTGGGAAGCATCTGAAGGTTCATGGTTTGAAGCCATTTGTGACATCATCAAAACAGTGATACAAGGGTGTCAAAAGAATTATTTTTCTTTATCTATAAAAGTCTCCTTCGAAGAGTAAACAAAGGCTAGAATGTCCAGAACTTGAAACAGGCTCATCACAATGACAGGAAGGATATGAAAAAATGTCTCAAATTCAAGATAACATTCAAAGAAACAAGGCATAACACAGTCATCAAACAAGACATTTTAATTTACATAAAAAAAAACTCTTTTGTTGTATATGATTTCATTGAAGGTCTTTAAAAGGCTTCTCTTTGATAAACAGGTATAGGCCAAATCTGGGTGAGTGAAAATTAGGTTCTTTTTCCACAGTAAAAAAGAAAATTTCAATAAAAGGTGCCTAATAGTGTTTGACCAATTTCAACAATGGGCATAACAAGTCATCAAACACCAAGAAAGTTAAGATTGTCAAAGTAAGTTCTAGAATTATAAATCATCTCCTTCCAAGAGATAGGCAAAGGATGCATCAACAATCTTGTATTTGTTTCTTGAGCATGTTCCTTTTTGAAGGACAAAATAGACATACAGTGACAGAGTTATTTCCTAAATGAAAAGGCAGTGAAAAAGATTTTTCTTTTGAGGAGTCTCTCTACTTCAGAATAGGTCATGTCTATGGTGTTTTCAAAAAGAATCTAGCCACAGTATTATTGTTATGAGTTTTGGTCGAATATAGGTCTTTATGATGTTTTAAAGGTGATGAAATTATAAATACAGTGATTTATGTTTGATATGACCAAAAGGCCTTTTTTCAAAAGAAATTTGAACCCTCACAAAGCAACTACAACGGTATTTTAGCTTGTTTGACTTTTAAAAGAGGAAGGAGACTATTTCGAAGGTCCCATTTGTAATTTCAAAAGCCAAAGCAAACATCCATTAGCTGAACACTAGAGAAAACAAGTGATTTTGGCATTTCTTCAAGATTTTTTGAGCTCAAGGCCTGCGCGGCACGCTTGTAGGTTTGCACGGTGCACCTGTGAGCTCCCGAACACAGCGTTTAAATGCAGTTGCGATGTGCCTGTAGCGGTGTGTGGAGTGCCTGTATCTTCAGGTCACTGATGCCCAAAAAACACCCGACTACCTCCATTGCGCAGTGCCCTCTGCTTCAAACGTGCCGCTCCTCCATTGGCATTCAAAAACACTTTTCAAGGCTGCTCCTTCGACCAACCAAGGCCCAAAAACACTATTCAAGGTACTTCTTCACTTCATGGAAAATTTTGAAATTGAAAAAGGGTGTTTTTGTTGTCTTTTTCCCTAAGAAGAAATAGTGATTTTGAAACCACTTTATCATATAAAAAGCACAAGAGAGAAGAAGTGATTAGAAGTTAGGGCCTTTGATCAAAATCAAAGAGTTTTGTTGCTGTGGATGTCAAGAATTAGTGCAGTGATAGGGGAGGATGTTTTTATCAGTTTTGAGAGAGCCCTAATTGCCTTTAAAAAAAAGTGAAAGCCCACATTTGCTATAAAGGGACAGAGTTAGTTTAAGAGGTCTTTAAATCAATATTTGAGAAGCATCTTAACAATATTTTGCAAAGGCTTGTGTTTGTTAAAAACTCAGATGGAAACAGTGGTTATAAGATGAAGGCCTGGTCATTTTAAAGAGGTTTTTTCTATGTTGAGATATAGTAAAATTTTTGCAGCCCCCAGAATTCAAAAAAGGCATAGTCTATTTTCAAGGTCTTCAAGTCATTTGAAAGGTGTTCTTGTTTACTTTGTAAAGAAAAGTGAATAGCAAAAGAGCAGTGTTTTGAGGGAAAGGTGTTTTGTCAAAACAAAGGATATCCTTCTTCAACAAAGGATACCAAACACATCGTTTCAAGATCTTTGCCCAAGCACAATGATGAATTGATTTTGGTTATCATTTGACAAGTTCTTGTTTGTTGGCATCAATGGAGCACAGTGACTTGCAAAGAGGACAATGTTTGGTGTTGAGAAACCATTTCAAGGACCATTTCAAACAGCTTGTCTTGGTCAAATAGCAAAGAGTATCCAAAACAAAATGCCTCCCAGGAAAGACAGAAGAAGTGGCCCTCACAAGAGGTATGAACCTTTTCTAACTGAAGAAGTAAATGCCCATCCTTCAGTTCTGTTTAACTTTCATGAAGTTGAATTTTTAAAGTTTTTTCAAAGGTTTCAGGAGGTGAAAAGCTATCTCCCCTTGACACGTCTATGTGCTTTTAGATTGCAAGGGAAACATTTTCAGTTGGCAAGCTTAGATTTCAAGTTTTCTCCTAGATCCATTTCCAGAGCTACCAAAATCCCGTATATCGGAGAAAAATGGTTTAAACAGAGCTACCTAGACTCAGAACAGTACAAACCATTTTTGAAGCTGGAGAATTGGGACGCATGCCCATCCATCTTTCCTTTTCCATATCTGTTGACTAGCTATGCTCCCCTCATGAAGATAATCATGAAATATTTCACATGCGAGAAAAGCTTTTCCCGAGTCTATGCTTACCATGTCTGGTTACTCATGCACATCACAAGAGTCCAATTGTTAAACCTCCCATTTTTCCTCCATAGAAGTATTCAAAAGATGGCCTCCACGGTCCAAAAGAGACCTCCCTCTCAGCAGCCAGCTTGCCTTTTCCATCATTCCCTCATCAATATTGTCATTCTTCATCAACTTGAGAAGAAGGAAATCTCTTGGGACACTTTCATTGCACATCCTAATTTCGCCACTGTTTCTTCATCCCATGCATCTCCTTCACCTGCCACTCAGCATCTTTCTCCTTCTTCTAGTAAGACCATTCCTAAGAAGCTAAAATTTCCCATGATTGGTGAAGAAGAGCAGCATAATGAGGAAGAAGAAAACAGTGAAGAAGAGAAGCATAATGAGGAAGAAGAACACAGTGAAGAAGAGAAGCATAATGAGGAAGAAGAACACAGTGAGGAAAGGGAGCAAAGTGAAGAAAAACATAGTGAGGAAGAACAACATGATGAAGAAGAAAAATGCAGTGATGAAAGGCAGCACAGTGATGAAGAAGAGCGCCATGAAGAAGAACAAAACAGTGAAGAGGGAAATAATGAAGAAATGAAACAACATGATGAGGAAATGGAAGAGTTTGATGAGGATATTGGTAGCCCTCATAGCAGAAAACATGATGAGGATGAAGCACAAAACCTTGAGGATATAGAGCCTAAAAGTCCTAAAGAAAGCAGGGACAAAAGTGAAGAGGGCAGCCTTCAAAAAGACATGCAAGGTGGCAGTCAAAGAATTCATGAAGAAGGCCAAAATAGTGGCAAGGATGATGACCAGAGTAGCAAGGGCAAAGAGCAAATAGAGCATGAGTTCGTTGCCTCTCCTAGGCAAGGGGCCATGCTTTCTTCTCCAAAAGTGACAAAACCCTGAACATCAAGAAAGAGAGTGCCTCAAACTGTAACTCCAAATGTTACTAGAACCCTCCGAAGCAAGGGGAATTTGCCCAAGCAATCCATTGTCGAATTACCCAAGAGGAGGAAGACTAAGAAGGCCACCCAAAGCAAGGGGAAGGAGAAGGAAGAAAGCATCCATGAGAAAGAGAGGGACTTTGACATAATTCAGATAAACAGTGATGATAGCGACAATGAGGCCAGAATCCTAAAGTCTCTCTTAATCAATAGAGAAGAACAAATTCATCATTTGAGGGAAGATCTAGAGAGGTCTAAAAACCTCATTCACTTTTTGCAAACACAAAACAAGTAGATGAGTGTCCACATGGTGGTATATGAGACATGGGCCATAAAATATCAAAAAGAGGCCTCCAAGGCACAAATTAAGTTGGAAGAACTCATGGGAGAGTTCAATGATAGCGAAGATGAAGATCAGCCAAGGAGAAAGAAGCCAAGGACCATGGTGTTGGGCCATTAATATGCCATTATTATTATCACTTTTGAACACTTATTCCACCCATTTCTACCATTCTTCATCATGTCATTTATTATAATTTATTATTTAAATCCATTTTATAATGATTTATGCTCTTATGAATGAATATTATTTATTCTCCTTTATTTCTAATAAATTGATGATTTTGCATGATTTTATCAATGATAGTTTTAATAAATCAGTTGTAACATTATTCATCATTTTTAGCCTCCAAGATAATTTCCAGATTGAAGATTTGATCATTAAAAGTGCCAACTCAGAAATTCGCTGGAATAGGAAGTGACGGTTTTGCGGTTGAGATTCTGAGCAAATGAAGTCGAATCTGGAAAATCCGGAACATGGGTTTTGTCCAGAACGGACCCAATTAACTTAATCAAAGAACGGTTTGCCCAAATGTGGCTTGTACTGAGAGAAACGCAGGGTTCTTTGAGCACGATTTTCTCAGATTTGTTGTTGCGGCCGTCCTCCAAATCTCAGCTGCAAAGCCAAATTCGTCTTGTTCTTGTTGATCAAATGGTTAGAAGCAATCCAATTTTGTAATAGAAATCATGTTGTAATTATCTTTATTGTAATTTCTCTCTGATCTCTCTTTATTTAAATCAGAACAGAGATGAGAGAGGGAGGGCAAAGAGAATGGAAAATGATGGAGAATTGAGGATTTAGAATTAAGAATTCATGATAGGATAGGAGGAAGAAAAGATTGTTGCATGATGTAATTCTCAAGCATTTGCTGTTGTAATGATTTCACACTTTAATGATTAATACCTGATTCGGGAGTTGTTGTTCATTCTTTTCATCTGAAGTAGCCCAGCAGCATCCGCTGGCGGCTAAGGGCCCAGCCTCTGGTGGAGTATGCTGATGTTGTATTTTATCTTTCCGATTTCTGCCGTGTGATGGTTTGGTTTCCTTCTCATTTCTTCAAATTGTGTTATTCAGCAATCTTTTGTTTATGAACATTTTGCAGAATTGTGAAATCATAATTGGATTGCGTAGTGACAAAATTATTAATCATAACTTGAATTGTCCTGCTCTTAATTCTAATATAATACTGCGCTCTCTGATTAAGATTGTGGTTCATTTAATTGTTGTTTATTTGTAATTGCAATTGTTATCAATTATGTTACTATTCAATTATAACTGCAATTGTTGTTACTTCAATAACTGCGATTAATGTTCATGCTGCTGGGTTAAGGTTGCTGATTCAATTACATTTGTAGTTGCTGCGCATTTTTATTTCATTAGCTTTGCTGTTCAGTTTTACAATAGATTTAGTTGTTGTTCCTTTTCCGCAAGGATTTGCTTTTGCCCTTTTAAATGTTATTACAGCAAGTGTGTTTATTCCATTTCTGTTAGCAGCATTATTGATTTATCATTTTCAATTTATTGCTTTAGTATGGTGTGAGAGATCAACAACTGTAAAGGACATTGGCTATCGCTGCCTAAGTTCTCAAATTGTGGATCTTATTTATGCTTGATTTAATTTATATCAGTTAAACAAGGATAGAGTTTTGTTGTTCAATCCTATTTATAGAAATAGACGATGTTCCATTTCTTGTTATTTTCATTATCTTTGCTTTGGTGTGCAGAAGGTCTGAAACTGTAGTGAACATTGACATATGCTATCTAGTTCCCAGTTTGATGATCTTTCTTTTGAGTGCCTTTTCAATTGCATCAATCTCTAGAGGAATGAGTTATTGCTACTGTATCCTCAATTGATGTTTGCTGAGTGAATAGTTGGATTTCAGAGCATTTGAGTTTGTGTTATTGTTGGATTTCTTTTTCAAGCTTTCATTTACTTTTGGATTTTAAGTACTATACTGCAAAACATTACTCTTGAGTAAATAGCCGCCTCAGACTGAGTACACTCTTGAAATAAAAAGTCGTCCCTGGGTTGACAATTAATGTGAGGTAATTAGGAGTTACAAAGACACCTTTTTATCGCTCCACATTTTGGCGCCGTTGCCGGGGAGAGTGTAGCCATTTTTAAAGAGTAGTGTGCATCTGATGAGTGCCTGCTAGGGAAGAGTTGGATCTTAAAAACGGAAGGTAAGAACCTATGTACGGAGCATGTAAAAGCCCTGCTCCACTGTCCGCTTTCCTAACAGATTTGTTGTTGCTTTGTTGGGTAGAAATAGAGTTTGAATTTTTGTGTGAGTGACTAGGGAAAAAATAGAAATTTTGAAAAATAAATCACATGATTTCATTCAAGTGGTGATGTAAGCACCACCCATTTCACTAACCGATTGACAGGAACATTTGAAGAAGGAGCCTCGAAGAAACACATGAAAAACATCTTATATTATGGTAAGAAATGGCTCACGTTTCTACTTTTGAATTTCCTATCAAAGATCTAGGAGTGGCACAAATGCACATAATTCCCCCATCTTTACCAAATTTTCATGGTTTAGCAAATGAAGATCCAGATACATTCTTATTTGAGTTCGAAATACTTTGTAGAGGATATGATTATTGTACTAATGATCAAAGATTGAAAGTGTTTCCTCTCACTCTAAAAGGAGCAGCTCTCCGATGGTTCATGAGCCTAGGTGGGAATTGCATCCAATCATGGGAGGACATGAAGAACATATTCTTGAAAAAGTACCAAGACTATTGCAAATCCAATGAAGATATTTTCGGTATAATACAAGGGGAAGATGAAAGTCTGGAGGATTATGTAGATCGATTTCATTATAACCTTCAAAAATCAAAGCATAAGCATTTGGAAAAAGAGATCTTAAAAACACTCCTTCTTAAAGGAATCAAAGATGAATTTTTAGAACTCTTAAATCTGATAGGAAAAGGTGATGTTTTTCAGTTATCATATGATGGTGTTTGTGAGTTGTGCATAAGGTATTCAAGAGGAATCTCCAAGGCTGGTAAGAATTCTAGAGATGTTTGTTCTTTGTTTTCCAAATCTGCTACAAGAATAGGAGACATAAGAGCTGAAATCAATGATTTATTTGAAAATTTTAAAGTTGATTTTATTAGCTCTATAAGCTCAAAATTGGACGTTTTGCAGGTTCATAAAAATGAAGAATTTGATGAAGTGTTTTTCCCTCATGACCGAAAGGAGCAGCCCATAGATACTCACTCTTCCTTATCTAGGATGGAAGTAGCATATCAAAAAGATAAGGAAGCTACAACAAGGTCAACAGGTATGGTTCAAAACACTTCTTCTCCATTCTCTTACTTGCATAATCCATTATGGAATACTCATGTTCTAGGGCAGCCATGCCAATTTCAATATAACCACCAATCTTATCTACAAGTTTGGCATGGTTCACCTTATGATTGCATGACTACTCTCCCTCATCTTGTAGCACAAGCACATTCTCCATATTCTCCACCAGCTCTTTCACAACATCCTGCTTGCATATCAAATTTATCCACTCAACCCAACCAACCACATCATCACAATGCTCCATTCCATACACAATTTCCTGCTCAACTAATTCCACACACTCACCATAATAAACCAGTACAACATGCTTACAATTTTGATCTGCCAAATTTACCCACCCTTCCCACCCATTCTATCTCACATGTGTTATTAGAGAAAACTTACAATGAGATTCAGACTGTTTCAAATGCAAAAATTGTAGAAGCTATGGAAGAAAATGAGGTTTCTTTTAGTATGTATCAACAAACTATTTTAAAAGCTCAAGAACTTCATGGTATGATGGGAAATCAAGAAAGTAACGGATATATTGAAGATTGGTTTCACTCCATCACGTGTTTGCATCATCACTCTATGCTTCAACAATTTTTGATACCATTTTTTCAAGGGAAGTTGGCTTCTCGTACCCTAATTTTCAATAATATGCATTTTTCAAATTTGGGTATGTGTATACATGAAGCCATATTTTGAAAATGGTTCCATTGGAAGTACTCCTATACGTAGTCATATTCATTTTTTAAATCAAAATAGGTTAGTGTAGAAAATAAAATAAATAAGGGAATAAATAAATGCATTTTGTTTTTTATGTAAAACTAGTTGTTTTTTGTTGCAACATGACTATGCAAATCAATATTGGTGATAATTTTTTAATTCATTTGTGTATGTCGATGAATTATAATGGAAATAATAGCTCTACAAACACTCATATTCATTTTTTATCACCAATTTGAAAAAATGCTTGAATATCATTTTTTTGGCTTGCGGGCTTGATGAAATTTCTGGAAAAACAGTCGGGACAGTCATGTTTTGAGGGACCAAAAATGAATATTTTTAAAACCTGTTTCTACCCTAGATAGACCTTGATTACTACTTTCTAAACCAATTTGAATCAGTCAATTTGGATTTGAAACGAAAAAGTTAGAACCAAAACATTGACCGGATGTCTAGCGGGCAGCTCAAGAACAGAGTTGGGACAGTCAGTTTTTGGAGGCCTAAATGACCATATTTTTAAAACCTGTTTCTATCCTAAATATCCCTTTATGTCTACTTTCCAACCCAATTTGAATCACTCAATTTGGATTTGAAACGAGAAAGTTAAAACCAAAACATTGACCGGATGTCTAGCGGGCAGCTCAGGAACAGAGTTGGGACAGTCAGGTTTTGGAGGCCTAAATGAATGAATTTTTAAAACCTGTTTCTATGGTAGATTTCCCTATGAATCTAGTTTCCAATGCAATTTCAATCACTCATTTTCGATATCGTATGGGGAAGTTATGATCACAATACTGACTATCTATCGTAAATCAGCACCCTTAAAACTCTGTTTTTCCGGATGTTCCTTACAGTATTTCACCTATCAATTCTTATTTTCTTCAAAACCTGTTTCTATTGGAGATAAATAAATGAATCTACTTTCATTTCCAATTTTAATCATTCGAATCCGACATCAAACGAAGAATCTATGCTTAAAACATTCACTGTTGTTCTAAGTGGGGTAAGCGAAAATGACTCTGTTATGCAGGTTGTTCTAAGTAAAATTGACATATCATATCATTGAATTTTTAAAATCTATTGCTATTGGAGATTAAACTTTGAATTAGCTCTCATTTGGCTTTGGAATCACTCAATTTGGACAAAAAACAAAGAAGTTGTGACTAAAACACTGCAGGTTAGCATGATTGGCCACTGCTCTCCCGCAAGTAACAAATAAATTTTACTTTGTTATTTTCTCCGTGGATTTGTTTTACAGAGTAACTACTTGTTAGTTTTTTGCATAATTCTTGGATTAGGGGAGCCCGCGCACCTCTCTTTCTCCATGATTTAATGTTTTCTTGCAGGTAGACACTCGTTTTTTGCGGGTCTTGGGAAAATAAAGAAGGTCAATTTATGGACGAGTGATTTTTGAAAGAAATTTTATGAAACAAAGGAATTTCATCTAACTCATTACCCAACGGATTCGTAATAGAAGAAATGAAGAATTGATTTCCATTTGAAGATTCATGTCATGTCTTTGCTGCCAAAACATTTTTCGAATAAATCATTTTTTTTGACATAACATCATAGCTGTTGTAACTTAATTTATTTATTTACATATTGTTTTTGTTGTTTTTTTTTCTAATTTCTCTTATATTTTGTGTTTCAGGTATTGCTTCATTCAAAGTGTAACTCATCCTCAGCATCAATACCGTGAACAGCTAATTTTTTTTTTTGCATGTTTGCATTGTATGACTGTCTATTTTGCTGTTCATTTTCCAAAGGAACGACACTTGCGTTTTTGCTGTTCCTTTTCTAAAGGAACGACACTTTTAATTTTTGCTATTCCTTTTTCCAAAGGAACGACATTTGCATTTTTTTCTTTTTTTGTGTGCATTTCCTTTGTTGTTCCCTACAAGGAACAACACTCTTTTTGAGTGTTTTTGCTGTTCCTTCAAAAGAGTAGCACTTTGGGAGTATTTTCGAGAGCAACCCTTCCTTCCTCTTGTGGGATTATTCCTAGTTCATCTCAACCACATTTTACTGATTCCCTTTCATGGCATGAAGTACACTACTTTTATGAGGACAAGAATTATGGATTCTATTGAAGCAAGTTAATATCATTCATGTTATGATCTTTAACAGGGCAACTCCTTGATGATAGATTATTTTCAAAAGGGACACAATTTCAAAAGGGACACAATTATTTATATACTACTTTACTGCATTGTTTTCTGTTGAACATGATATTGATTGATCATCTTAATACCATGCCGGTTCCACCCTTCTGGATTATAATCTTCTCTGTCTGTAATAAATGAGATTATGGGTATATTTTTCTATTGACATGTTCAACTTCTTCCACCATCCCTGCTCTTAAGGAGTACTGAGCCTCCCTCTTTTTATCATAAAATTGTGTAATAACAAAATTTTGTTCACAGATGGAGGATAGGGGGTCTCATTACGAGCCAGCCTACCATGTTCATAAGGTTGTAAGAAAGTGACATTCCCATTATGGCCACCAATACTGTTGGTGATCTACTGATAGCCCACTATCCTTGGAATAAGAGGGTCTCATCAACAGTTGCCCGATCACTTTTGCTACATCCCGTTGAAATTCTCTCCATGTGGTTATCCTGTTGGTCACATTAAACATACTTGGATCTCTCTCGTAGAACAATGTAACCCCTATAGTTATAAATTGAGGATTCTGCTCATATGGATTAAAAGCAACCCCCGCCGAGGCTACATCACCGCGCAGCGGGCTCTCGCTATGGTATTGAAGTTATATTCATCAACAATTATTACTTCTCATAATACCCTTTTTCTTTATTTTTTTTACTTAAAATTTATTTCTAACTTTTTTCTCGCTGAACTTTTTATAATAGAAATTGTTTTATGATCAATCGCATCATTTTCAGCTAGCATACTATCAGTAAAGCATCTTTTTGGCATATTGTTGTTCTTTTTCTCTTTTTCATCATCTATCATCAATTCAAAGCATCCTATCTCTTATTCATAACTATCGTTACACACTTTGCTCTCATTATAACCATAACTCCCGCTATCCTATCATTGATATGTGTACTCTGCTTCATTCACTGCTATATTGTTCATTCCCTTGCCTTGCCATCAGCACAACACCTCTCATACGCTTTATGGTCATGGAATTCCTTTTCCAATTGGAGGGGGAATGTATGCATTATGGGATAGCATGCGATATGATTACTACACTCTGCCATAACTTGTTGATTTGCCAAAATATTAGTATTGCATGTATACATAAGTTTTTCTGATTGAAATTTTTGCATGCATCTTATCTATTGCTTACACTATGGATTCAAGAACATTGTATGCCAAATAGTGCTTTGTTTGCAGGAAAACAACAAGTATGGGCAGAATTCTATTCATAGCATGACCACACTATTGCATTTAACAGAAGAGGCTCGAGCAACTCGCGAACGTGAACAATTCTTCAGACATGATGTGCTTACCTGGATTCTACCTTTTGCATCACTTTCAGCACCAACTCTGCCTACATCAGCTGCAACACCTGCCAGTACATATATGTCATTCCACATTTTTGGAGGTAAAACTTGAGGTAAAATCGCATAATTTTCTAATTTATTACGAATTTAGGAGAATTTCAAAAACGTCCATTTTGAGCATCATTTATCATCCTTCAGTCCACATCTATACCACTCCCTATTTTTCAGCGGCATATCATTTTCGAGTATGGGGGAGTGTTCCTTTTATTCATTTCTTTCTTATGACCATGTCATCCATATTCTTTATTATCCATTGTTATTCTTATTCATTCTCAACACCTCCTTATTCCATGTTGTTTTACACCAAGCATAGAATTCAACAGCTGGTAGCAACCACCTCAATTTTTTTCTAGCATCGCATGAGGGCATGCTAATTTTTCAGAGAGGGGGAGGAATTGCTACGCATGATGGATGTTTTCAATTTTCTTTCTCATTTAAGGCATACAATTTCATTTTTACACAATGCAGAAATTGATTTCCATAATATTTAAAAAAAAAACCATGAACTCAATTCTTGTGATTTCTGGAAAACACAGACGTATCATTAATACAAACCCAGATAATTTCAAGATAAATTGGTTCATAAAATTTCGGAAATCATGTACTCTCACCTACAACCATTTTGTTTATATCTCATGATCCGTGCATCAAAACAGTCTGATTTTTGGATCATCAAGGCATTCATATATTATAAATCTACTTGCCAAAAGCTGGTTTGTAGTTTTTGAGAAAATGGTTAATGAAGTTTGCTGTTATCTATATCATATTTTGCTGCAACTTCACACATATAGTTGAATGTCAATGTAAAAATTGTTATGCCTTCATTAAGATTGCTAAAATTGAATATTCATTAATTAAGGAAGCATTCATTTGTTCTCAAATTTTTATTGCTTGGTTAACACATGGGTTTTTGTCTTTGGGTTGCATGAGGACATGCAATATATTCAGTTTTCGTTGCATGAGGACATGCAACATATTGAGTGTGGGGGTATGTAGGGCCATTAATATGCCATTATTATTATCACTTGTGAACGCTTATTCCACCCATTTCTACCATTCTTCATCATGTCATTTATTATAATTTATTATTTAAATCCATTTTATAATGATTTATGCTCTTATGAATGAATATTATTTATTCTCCTTTATTTCTAATAAATTGATGATTTTGCATGATTTTATCAATGATAGTTTTAATAAATCAGTTGTAACATTATTCATCATTTTTAGCCTCCAAGATAATTTCCAGATTGAAGATTTGATCATTAAAAGTGCCAACTCAGAAATTCGCTGGAATAGGAAGTGACGGTTTTGCGGTTGAGATTCTGAGCAAATGAAGTCGAATCTGGAAAATCCGGAACATGGGTTTTGTCCAGAACGGACCCAATTAACTTAATCAAAGAACGGTTTGCCCAAATGTGGCTTGTACTGAGAGAAACGCAGGGTTCTTTGAGCACGATTTTCTCAGATTTGTTGTTGCGGCCGTCCTCCAAATCTCAGCTGCAAAGCCAAATTCGTCTTGTTCTTGTTGATCAAATGGTTAGAAGCAATCCAATTTTGTAATAGAAATCATGTTGTAATTATCTTTATTGTAATTTCTCTCTGATCTCTCTTTATTTAAATCAGAACAGAGATGAGAGAGGGAGGGCAAAGAGAATGGAAAATGATGGAGAATTGAGGATTTAGAATTAAGAATTCATGATAGGATAGGAGGAAGAAAAGATTGTTGCATGATGTAATTCTCAAGCATTTGCTGTTGTAATGATTTCACACTTTAATGATTAATACCTGATTCGGGAGTTGTTGTTCATTCTTTTCATCTGAAGTAGCCCAGCAGCATCCGCTGGTGGCGAAGGGCCCAGCCTCTGGTGGAGTACGCTGCTGCTGTATTTTATCTTTCCGATTTCTGCCGTGTGATGGTTTGGTTTCCTTTTCATTTCTTCAAATTGTGTTATTCAACAATATTTTGTTTATGAACATTTTGCAGAATTGTGAAATCATAATTGGATTGCGTAGTGACAAAATTATTAATCATAACTTGAATTGTCCTGCTCTTAATTCTAATATAATACTGCGCTGCCTGATTAAGATTGTGGTTCATTTAATTTCCGTTTATTTGTAATTGCAATTGTTGTCAATTATGTTACTATTCAATTATAACTACAATTGTTGTTGCTTCAATAACTGCGATTAATGTTCATGCTGCTGGGTTAAGGTTGTTGATTCAATTACATCTGTAGTTGCTGCGCATTTTTATTTCATTAGCTTTGCTGTTCAGTTTTCCAATAGATTTAGTTGTTGTTCCTTTTCCGCAAGGATTTGTTTTTGCCTTTTAAATGTTATTACAGCAAGTGTGTTTATTCCATTTCTGTTAGCAGCATTATTGATTTATCATTTTCAATTTATTGCTTTAGTATGGTGTGAGAGATCAACAATTGTAAAGGACATTGGCTATCGCTGCCTAAGTTCTCAGATTGTGGATCTTATTTATGCTTGATTTAATTTATATCAGTTAAACAAGGATAGAGTTTTGTTGTTCAATCCTATTGATAGAAATAGACGATGTTCCATTTCTTGTTATTTGCATTATCTTTGCTTTGGTGTGCAGAAGGTCTGAGACTCTAGTGAACATTGACATATGCTGTCTAGTTCCCAGTTTGATGATCTTTCTTTTGAGTGCCTTTTCAATTGCATCAATCTCTAGAGGAATGAGTTATTGCTACTGTATCCTCAATTGATGTTTGCTGAGTGAATAGTTGGATTTCAGAGCATTTGAGTTTGTGTTATTGTTGGATTTCTTTTTCAAGCTTTCATTTACTTTTGGATTTTAAACACTATACTGCAAAACATTACTCTTGAGTAAATAGCCGCCTCAGACTGAGTACACTCTTGAAATAAAAATTCGTCCCTGGGTTGACAATTAATGTGAGGTAATTAGGAGTTACAAAGACACCTTTTTATCGCTCCACACATGGGACTCAGAGAGAAACAAAAAGAGGAAGAGGTTGCCATTTTCCAATATTTTCCTCTCACTACTTTATTCACCCAAGAGATAGAAAACAATAGAAAAGCATGTCTTGAGAGGGTGAATGATCACATGGAGAAGAAGTTGGAAAAGGCCAATATATATTTGGACCTTGAAAGAGGAATGACCGGGCACTATAAGAAGCTAAATTAGTTCGCCCGACGGAAATTCATGGCCACACAAGAAAAGCTTAAGGAGGCTCAAAGGAGGCGCCTAGCACCAAAAATTAAGAAAGACATACCAAGGCTTCAAATTTTTTCCACAGCTTCTCAGCATGTTTCTGAAAACCCTTCAGGGTCATGCTCACCAAAATTGGGCAAAATTCGACAAGTTTTGGTTTTTTGACATTTTTGGACTTTTTGCTAAAACTCATGGGCATTTCCATTTTTGTTTGAGACATCCTCAAATGATGAAAATGGTATCATTGGATGCCATAATTTTGGGGGAATCCACTTAGAAATTTTCAGATCAATTGAAGATGATTTGGTCCCCCAAAATGGTGAAAATAGTCACTTTTTCAACACTTTGCCCCGCATATCAGCAAAGGCTATTTTTTGGGTTTTTCCACACAGGCTAGTTTTTTACAAGCTTCTATTGATAATTTTGGATAATAAAAAGAATTTTCAGAAACCAGACATCCGGAGCTTTCCAACAAGCCATCGCGGGCCTCGTTTCGACATCGGGAAGGCCTCCAAAAGTTGCCCACAAGACAAGAGACTTTCTGCTGATATTTTTCTTAAGTATTTTTGTGAAAAATGCACTTTTCTAAAGTGGTTTTTCCTCATGTGCGTTTAGCCTTTTGTGGCCATGGTTAGTTAGGAAAAGTCAATATATTTTCCTTTTTTAGCATTTTAAAGATATTTTTATAGATATTTTGTGCCTTGGGCTTTGCAAAGCCTCAAGGACAAAATCAGATATTTTTGATGGGCCAATGAGCTTGCAAGTTGCATTATGAGGTTTTCCCTCATCTTGGCCTATATATTCCAAGAGAATTCATTGTAGAAATGGCTGAACTTGATGATATAGAGCAATATATGGTAATACAAGCTTGGAAGAAACATTTGTCTCATGCATTGGATAGTTTCTTGAATGTTTTTGGATGATGAAAGAAGACTTCTGTTGGATTCCTTGACTTGGTAAAATGGTATAGTTTCCCTCTCTGTTATGTTTTCTTATTTTTAATTCATATTTCATGCTCTTTCTTGCTATAAGAAAGTAGATAATAGATTTGAGACATGCCCTTGGAGGCACCTCAGATTTCTTATTTCTTTATAGCTTCTATGTTTTCTTCCTTCTTAGTCACATCAAAGAATCCTTGATTTCTCTTTGATAACTGAAGAAATTGTTTGCTTGTTTCATTTATGGTTTTATGCATGCTAAGTACGATTCACGGTATGCCCTGCTTACTCATGGCTTGTCATAGCTCCACCTCTGAAACCTTTCTTTGATTGTTTGATTGTCTTAGTTGAACCAATGAGGTCTTGTACTAATATTGCCCTTTGCCTAAAACTATGCAGTCTTCCTTCAAAGTGCCAGATAGCTTGAAATACTATGTCTAGGCATTTCCTCATAGTGATTTGAGTTATTTTTTTTTCTTAATTTTATTTTTCCAAAGTCTGATAGAAATTTCCTAAAGTTAGAGAGTCATATATCTCTATGTATTGCTTGAATGTTTATTTATATCGATTTATCAGTTCGTAGTTACATTTCTCATGATTAATGGTTAGCCCTACCATGTTTATGTCAGCTATTGAACTATTTATGTTTGGAAGCCTTTGTTCTTCACAAAATTAGTGTCCATCCCACTCCATTTTACCCAAAGATCCATTTTACCTTGATCAAATCAGCCCTTCAACATACCTTGTATCACCATCCGAAGCTTTCTTGACCTTTTCGACCCCATAGCCTAGTTGATTTGACAAACTCTGTATCTATCTTAGTCTTTAATAAGTTCCTCCCTCACAAACCTAAAAGAAAAACCAAAAACCGAATTCATAACTGGCCTAAAATCAGAAACACAAGAAGCAAACACATAGATATCTCTTACATAAATAGAGAGAGCCCTCTCTGAGTCCAGGAAGGCTAGGTCCTTGGGCTCCAAAGATTGTTTTGATGTTACCCTGTCACTTGGCTTGGCAATCAACCAAATCACGGGACCCTAACAATCGTGATTTTATAAAATCTAACTTTGGCGGGAAGAACCACCATATTCCAAAAATGGATATGAGGAAGTTTGCTGGAAAGGATCCTGTAACATGGATACTATAGATGGAGCAATATTTTGATCTCCATAATGTGAAAAACACACAAAAGGTACGCATTGCAACTTTACATTTAGAACAAAATACATTTGTATGGTATTGATGGCTTTGCTCCCGTAAATAAATTGTCACTTGGTCAATTTTTACGGAGGAAATGATAGCACGTTATGAGGATACAAAGAGAAACACCTTCTTTAGCCAATTCATAAATCTCAAAAAAAACTGTTTGATGGGGGAGCACATTGAGGATTTCCAAAAATTGAATATAAGGGTAATTGATATTCCAAAGGAACACAAGATTGATCTCTTCATAGGTACTTTAAAGGATAACATCCAACACGAAGTTCGCATTTTGGAACCTGATTCATTGGAGAAAGCATTCAAGTTTGCAAGAAAAATTGAACGTAAAATTATGGCGACAAGGAAGCCTACCACTCACTTCTATAAAGAGGGAAGTGTTGCTACTCCTAGATTTCCACAACCTACAAATTTGACACTACAACAATTGGAAGAAAAAAGAGAAAAAGGGTTTTTCTACAGTTGTGATAGAAAATACACTAAAGTTCATAAGTGTGTTGAGAAGAAATTATTTTACATAGATTGTGAAGAGGAAGAAGAAAATGAACAAGAAGAGGATATACACTAGGAACCAACCAAAGAAGAGGAAGAAATGAGTCTAACCATATTGTGTAATGCATTGGCAGGAATTACCACTCCTCAAAATCTCAAGATAGAAGGACATATCAAGAAGAAAAAGGTAATAGTGTTGATTGATTCAGGTAGTACCCATAATTTTATTCATTTTAAGGTAGCCAAGGAATTAAATTGTTTCATATACCGAGCACCAAAATGTCAAGTGATGGTTGCAAATGGAGGAACTATAAATTGCTCTGGAAAATGCCATAATATCAAGATAACCATGGGGGAATATGTATTGAATATTCCAATGCTTTCCATTCCTATGGGAGGTGTTGATGTTGTACAAGGAGTACAATGGTTACAATCTTTGGGGATGGTAGCTTTTAATTTTCAAAACTTTTCTTGAAATTTTTTTTAGAAGGAAAGGAAGTAGAATTACGGGGTATTGCAAGGAATCTGTGAAAAATAATAAGCTCTAATGTCACGAAAAATATTCTGAAGAAGAACAACGAGCATAATTTCACAATTATGCTCACTGGAAGTTCCAACATCAAAATCATCTATTTCTGCAGAAATCCAAAAATCCTTTGAAAATCATTCCAATGTTTATGAAACTCCAAAAGGACTCCCACCTATTTGTGATTATGATCATGCTATTCATTTGATTCCATGAAGTGTTCCTCCAAACATCAGGCCTTATAGATATCCTTATGTCCAAAAGAGCGAAATTGAACATATGATTGCAGAAATGTCATAGGCGGGTATAATTCAACCTAGTCAAAGTTATTTCTTTGCTCTTGTTGTATTGGTACACAAGAAGGTTGGATCACGGTGCATGTGTCCAGATTATACGGAGCTAAATAAGCTCACCATTAAATATAAATTTCCCATTCCTGTGATTAAGGAATTATTGGAGCGGATTACATGTAAGGCTTGCCTTCTAAAGTGGATCTTTGTTTTCGGTATCATCAAATTAGAATGAAGACTGAAGATATTCCAAAAACAACATTTCGAACTCATGAGGGTCATTATGAATTTTTGGTCATGCCTTTTTGCCTTACCAATGCACCTTCTACATTTCAAGGGTTGATGAATTCCATTTTCAAACCCTTCATTAGAAAATTTTTGCTAGTATGTTTTGATGATATACTAATCTACAGCAGGTCTTGGAAGGATCATGTTGAACATGTTGACAGGGTGCTCAAAATATTGCAGGGGAAACAATTATATGCAAAAGCATTCAAGTTTTTCTTTGGAGTACAAGAGGCGGAATATCTGGGTCATATTGTATCTCACGAGGGTGTTAAGGTATACCCTAACAAAATTAAAGCCATTAAGGAATGGAAAGTCCCACAACCATAAAGAAGTTGTGAGGATTTCTTGAGCTAACAGGGTATTATCGAAAGTTTGTTAAGAATTATGGGAGAATAGCAGCACCTCTAACAACATTATTGAAGAAAGATGAATTTTATGATCAAGCAACTAAGGCCTTTGAACATCTTAAAGAGGAAATGCGCCTAGCTAAACGACAGATTCACAAGCTGCGTACTTCACAAAAACTCCTATCAGAAATGTGATGTTTTAGGTAATGGAACCAAAGTTTTAATGCAAGAAGGAAGACCCATTACTTTGAAAGTCATCCAACTGGAAGTTGAAAGTATTTATAGAAACCTATTTATGAGAAGGAAATGTTAGAAATACTGCATGCACTAAAGAAATGGAGAACTTACCTAATGGGAAGACACTTCAAGGTAAAAAATGATCATGATAGTCTTAAACACTTTTTCTAACAAAGAATATGTTCAGAAGAGCAGAAAAAATGGGTCACAAATATGTTGAGTTATGACTTTGAAATAATATACAAAAAAGGGAAGCTAAATGTTGTTGTAGATGCACTCTGAAGAAATAATGAGGAGGTGGAAGCATTGATTTGTGCCATTTCTATTATCCAACCAGATTGGATAACCAAAGTAAGAGATGAATGGAAGAAGACGAAGACGTGTGGACACTCATTCAAAAGTTGCAGCAAGATCCTAGTAAAGTTGATACATTTAGTTGGGAAAATGATTCTTTATGGTACAAAGATCACTTATATCTTTGTAATAATTCCCAACTAAAACAAAATATTCTTTTGGAATGACACAATTCTCCTTTAGGAGGACACTCGGGATTTTTAAAAACTTACCACAGGGTGAAGAAAGAATTTTTTTGGGATGGCCTTAAATCTGATATTCAAATTTTTGTGTTGGAATGTTTTCTTTTCTAGCAAAATAAAGTTGAGACAATTAAGACCCCAAGTCTTATAAAACCTTTATCCATTCCAAGTCAACATTGGGAGGAGATTTCAACAGATTTTATCACAGGTTTACCTAAGTCCGAAGGAAAGAGTGTCATCATGGTGGAAGTTGATAGACTTATCAAGTATGCACACTTTTGTGCATTATCTCATTCATTTAAAACAAGTATATTTTCTACTACATTTATGGACACAATTCAAAATCTACATGGAAACCCAAGGGTTATTATGAGCGACAGAGATCCCATTTTTTCTGGAATTTTTTGGACGAAGTTATTTTCTTGTTTGGGTACTCAATTAGCTCATACATAATCTTATCATCCTCAATCCGATGGTCAACTTGAGATAGTAAATAAATTCTTAGAAGTATATCTTCGTTGTTTTGTATATGATAAACAAACAAAATGGATCAAGTGGTTACCTCTAGCTGAATGGTGGTATAACACTTCCTTCCATATTGCAGCAAAAATGACCCCATTTATGACACTTTATGGATATCATCCACCATCCATCACATCATCTTTAAGAAAAAATTTGAAGGTTCAAGCAGTGGAAGATCACATCGAGCATCAACTAGAAGTTCTCCAACTCTTAAAGGACAACCTGAATTTGGCACAAAATCAAATGAAACAACAGGCAGATCAACATCGCAGCGAGAGAATTTTTGATGTACGAGACTGGTATTTTTACTGCTACAACCATACAAACAAATGTCCCTCAAGAAATCTAAGAAGGATAATAAATTATCGCCATAGTACTGTGGTCCTTACAAGGTATTGCAAAATATTGGTAATATGGGATACAAATTGGAGCTTCCTGCTTCTTCACGAGTGCATCTAATTTTCCATGTTTCATGCTTAAAGAAGGTTATAGGTGAAAATCTTCCAGTTCAAACAATATTGCCAAAACATTATGAGGAAGGAAAAATAATATTGGAACGTGAAGCGGTCACGGAAACAAGAACTCGACAGCTACGGAATCAATCAATTTTAGAGTATCTCATCAAGTGGAAGAACTTACCCACTAAATATTCTACATGGGAGGATGAGAATTTTATACAGAAGCACCCATAGCTACTCAAGCATTGAGGACAACACTTTTTTGAAGGAGAGGGGTATGTTAGGTCCCTATATTACTAGTATAGTCCCTTATTGTTATTATTGTACCCTTGTAACCCCCATATTGTTATTATTGTACCCTTAAATTATTATTGTTAGGCCGGATAGGATTACATTATGGCCCCATGTACTCCTATATAGAGAAATGCGGTTTTTTAATTTGAATCATCCAAGAATTTTTCATTCATGTAATGTATTTGAGGTTTCCCCCTCGAAGTGGCTTATTTCTAAGGCGTTGATATCTCTTTTCTTCTCTTTTTGGAGTTGGTTTCACAATAGAAACTTGACCTTGAAATCACTAGATCTTCTAAATATTTATACTCTTTTGACTATAGTAAAGTTATATGCCTAGGTCTTATCAAAGATCTTTGTGTCACTCTAGCTCAGATACCTGCAAAGAGTCTAGTGATATTTTTGTGGTTGAAATTCCCCCTAAATATGGAATGCTTTTATCTCACTCACGGGGGGAAAAATTACAAGGGACCCTGCAATTGGACATGACATATGCTACAATTCTGGTGTTTGGTAAACCAAGAAGACTATATAGGGAAACATTAATGAAGTACATGGTAAGTAGTGAAGAGAAACCTCACAATTACCCTCTATACTCTATTCACAATGACATTGATTCTTTCATTTTGTATAAAGATGGAATCATTGATTCACAAGTTTCCCAAATAGAAAATGATTCCACAGAAGATAATGACAATCAAATACCAACAGAATGACAGGATCCAACAAATGAACCTTTTTGAAACATGATTTTTGATGGCTCATGTGGCAAAGCTGGTTCAAGGGCAAGAATTTTGGTGTATAATGCAGTAAAAAATAGTGCACAAGGTCATTCATACAAATTAAATTTTCAGTGGACAAACAACATTGCAGAATATGAAGCTTTTCTTTTGGGATTACAAATGTTGAAAAATTAGGAGAAAAAAGGATATTTGTACATGGTAACTCTAAGTTGGTCATAAAACAAGTTAAAGTATTGTATGCAGAAAAAAACCCTAGATTAAGAGATTATAGAAATGTTTTCCTTGATTTCTTGAGAAATTTTGAGGAATATGATTTAGTGGTAATTCCCAAAAATCAGAATGTCCTAGAAAATCACCTAGCATTTTCAACTAGTACCTGTAAACTGCATCACCCAAATAAAAAACATACAATTGAGGACAAACATCCTCCTTCTGTGCCAGATAACATGAGGTATTGGCAGGTTTTTAGCATTGATAAAAAAATTGAAAGCTTCCTACAATCTAGAGATGAATTTGAAGACAACAATATAGACATGGATTGTGAGGGAGACAGTCTTATTGATGAACAAAGTATTGAGGAGAAACAAACTATTTTCTAGAAACTGTTATTTTAGATGTAAATACCAATGTAAATATTCCAGCTAACAAAACTGTACATAACGCATGAAAGCAAAAAGACTTAGAAAAACAAGAATTTGAAATACTCCAACTTAAAGAAAATAATCTACCTAAAGGGGTGGTCCCTTTAGAGGAATTATTCGACTTCAATGACGTGTCAAAGAAACCAAAAATGGAACCAACTGGAAAAAATATTAAGGAATGTAATATAGGCATTGAACATAACCCCAAAATCATCAAACTATCTGAATCTATAACTACTATTGCAAAGAAAAGATATATAGCCTTTCTCAAAAAATTCATTGATGTGTTTGCATGGAGCTATGAAGATGTGAATTCCTATGATACCAGCATCATTCAACATAAAATTCCAATTAAAGAAAATAAAAAACCATTCAGACAGAAATTGCGAAGAATAAATCCTGTTTTGATGCCTTTAGTTGAGAAAGAGTAAAAAATATGTATGAATCAAAAATCATAGTACCACTTAGATACTCCAAATGGGTTTCCAATATTGTCCCAACTAGGAAGAAAACAGGTTAAATTAGGCTATGTATGACTTTAGAAACCTAAATAATGTATCTCTTAAGGATAATTACCCTTTACCAAAAATGGATCACATATTGCAAAGGGTAGTGGGTTCCTGTAGGATATCTTTGTTAGATGGCTTTTCTGGCTACAATCAAGTGTTATTACACCCTGATGATCAAGATAAGACAAATTTTACAACCCCTTGGGGGACTTTCATGAATGTGAAAATTCCCTTTGGATTAATAAATGTTGGAGCTACCTTCACAAGGTCCATGGACATTGCCTTTGCTGATGACATTGGCCACTTTATTGTGATTTATTTGGATGACATCATTATGTTTTTTAAAACTGATGAAGAACATTTAGCACACTTGAGGAGAGCTTTTGAAAAATGCAGAAAATTTTAAATTTCCATGAATCCAAATAAGACATTATTTGGATTGGAAGAAGGAACATTGTTATTTCATATCATCTCTCAGGATGGAATCAAAATCGATCCACGCATAATTGAAGGAATATTAAAAATCAGCCATCCGGGAAATCTTAAGGACCTCCAATCATTCATTGGTAAAATCAAATTCCTAAGGAGATTTATACCAAACTTAGCATAATTTTTAAGGAACATTACTAATATGTTCAAGAAAGAATCATAAATAAAATCGACCATAGAAGCAAAACAATCTTTTGATTTGGTCAAGCTAGTGTTGACTAAATCCTAGTACTAATCAGTCTAGATTTTACTAAAGATTTCATAATTTTTTCTTTTGCTTCGAAACATACTATTGTTATTGTTTTATTACAGAAATATAGTGAAGGAAAGGTGTAGCCAATATCTTTTGTCAACAAGGCATTAAGAGATTCATGATGAAATATAATATCATGGATAAATAGGCTTTTTCCTTCGTTAAAGCATTGAAAAATTTTAGGGTCTATATTTTACATCCACATATCATTTCTTATGTTCCAAATGAAGTTGTCAAAGATATCTTAACACAAAATGGTCATGATGGAAAAAGAGGAAAATGGATTTGACTAATTGTAAATTATGATTTTGAAATAAAGCCTACGAAGTTGATTAAAGACCAAGGATTAGCCAAATTGATGGCATAATCTAACTTTCGCACACTAGACATCAACATGGTACACTCATTAGATGATTAAGAGGAAATAGCGACTCCACCGATTGATGCAAAATTCCTAAATTATCCATGGTATGTTGATATTTTGTAAGTACTTTCAAATTTGAATGCTCCTCCTAGTTTGTCTAAAACAAAGGCTAGATTTCTAAAACTTAAGGTTTGTTAAATTCTACATTTTGGACAATGTTTTGTATTGGAAAGATATTGGAGGTATATTGCTTAAATATATATTGAAGGATGATGTATATAGTTGAATGCATGAGTTCCATAAGGTGACTGTGGTGTCCATCTCTATTGGAAAACCACTGCTAACAAGATCATGAGAGATGGTTTCTACTAGCCTACCCTTTTTCCTGATGTCCATAAAATGGTTATTGGTTGTCATAAATGCCAAATATTTGAAGGGAAGATAAATATACTTCCCTTACCCCTGAAACTTATTTCTATGGAAAGCCCTTTCCAGCGATGGGGATTAGACATCATAGGAGAAATTCACCCCCCATCCTCTGCCTATCATAAATGGATCCTCACTGCTACAGATTATTTCACCAAATGGATAGAGGCCTCCCCTTCTATAAATTCCACTGACTCTATCATAATAAATTTCCTAGAAACCAACATCCTTTCTAGATTTGGTTGTCCTAGGAAAATCATTATAGACAATTTTGTTGCCTTCAAGTCAAAAAAATTGGCTGATTTCTGTCAATAACATTGGGGCATTCAACAACCTATTAACCTTAAGGTAATGGATAGGCTGAATATTCAAATAAAATCCTAGTGAACATCATCAAAATATTCTGGAAGAGAATAAGATATCATGGCACAATAAATTGATCAATGATCTTTGGGATGATAGACTTACCACAAATAAATCAATTGGCATGTCTCCATAACAATTGGTTTATGGAATGTATGCAGTATTCCCATCTTCCTTCGAAGTTCCGGTAAGGAAGATAATCCAACAGGTTCAAGCTGAACTAAATGACATTCAGAGGAGGATTAATGACACCATCTAGTTGCAGCAGTCCAGAGAGGAGGTTTACAACAGAACACAAGCAATTCAGGAGAATATAAAAATATCTTTGACAAGATAACTAAGGCCAATGATTTCAACATGGGAGATAAAGTTCTAAAATGGGATTCCAGAAGAGAGGACAAAATCAAACATGGAAAATTTTATAATATTTGGCAATGGCCATACGTCGTTGATGCTTTAAGGGGAAATAATTATTATTTTCTCAAAGAGTTAGATGGTATAGAATTATATGGAGGTCCTATCAATGGTAGGATTTTGAAACATTATTTCTTGTAAAATTCAGGTTGATTTCCATCATTGTAAATACCATAGTCTTACAATTTTCAATAATTCATTGGACAAGGTTGAAGCCCGAAGTGAAGGCCCTAAACCTAGTTTAATGAGAAGATATAAAAACAGAGGAGAAATCAGTTGAAGAAGAAAAGAAATCAGTTAAAAATGTTGTAGAAAAAGGGGCATCAAAGGCTACTGGTCTCAAGTTTTTGACAATTATTTTCAAAGAAGCGCCATCCCTAGCTAGAGCCACTATTAGTACCCTATAAATTATAGGATCTGAAGGTGATTGGATACTTCACATTTCTTGAAAATTTTTCATTATTGAAAAGCTTTTCAAAATTCAAATGATTTCAAATAAAAGAATTATATATGAAAAGAAAGAAAAAAGGGTATATAAAATAGAAAAAGAGAAAAGGAAAAAGAAGAAAAGAAAGATGAAGAAGAAGAAGAAAGACAACCCCAAAAAGAAATAAAACTGAAAGTGTTGCAAGTTCAAATTCCACTACTCATTATATAGTTTTGTCCAATCATGTATTTTAATAATGATTGGACAATTTTCAATTTCTATTGATAGGTTAGAAAATAAATATTTTCCAAACTGTTTAATCTTAGCTTATTAGAAGATAGGTAGAAAATGAAATTGGCTCAACAGTTTAAACCGATTAAATGTCTAAAATAAGGATAGGTTTTAGGATATAAATTGAAAAGAAAAATGATTCAAGGTTTTCTAGTCCAAATTCACCCTGAAAAAGAAGAAAAAATGTTAGATGAGTAGTTGGGTAGGTAGTTGTGCTGAGGAGAAAGAATTAAAGGAAGAGGTGAAATTTGTTCCACGTGGTGTAGCATCCAAATCCCATTTTTATTATGGCGTATAAGGATAAAAATATACGGTGTTCAAACTAAAAATATGGAAAATGGGTTATGTTTTAATAAGTTTGGACTAAAATTTCATTTGGTCACACCTCATGTAAAACTGTTACCCTAAGTCTCGATGCTACCATTCTATTTATTCATAAAAACCCCCAAACCCACATTATTTTCATTATCCTAAGTCCTAAATACCCCCCCTCCCCTCGACACTCGTTCATTTCACCGATACCACCGATCACCCTTGACCCCCTCCAAAACGTTGTTTCCACCATCAACCAAACTATCACGTCCATTTGGCTATTACAAATGTTGTTGTTCCACTTCCACCATCATATTTCCACTCCACCCTATCACATATCTTCCCTCTAACAACCTGTTGTGCCATGAATGGTCAGGCCATTATCTAACGGACCCGCGCCAACTCAACGATCACTCCCAATTACATATTAAAACCTGAAATCACAACCAAAAGTAGAGTTTTCTTTGTTCACACTGTTAAAATTGTAGGTATTTGATTCACAGGAAGAAACAATCAATTATTTTTGAAGGGAGTCTGCTTTTCATCAAATGAAATTTTTTAACTCACAACACTCATGTTTTGGATTCTTATCAATTCGTCAGCTCGATTATTGCTTCCCATTCTATTATTTCCCTTCCCCAGTGCAGATCTATATCATATTCCCTTCTCTCGTTCCCCAGTGCTGATATATATCATCTTTCCTCCTCTGATCCCTTTTTCTGGCATCCCATTCTTCATTACAGGTTGAGAAAGAAGATCCAGAAGGAAAATCATGCCTACCAAGGTAGACCGTAACCCCATGAACCTTCATTTTTCCCTTTTATTGTAAATTCTACTTTCCCCCACACCCCCACACCCCCCGGCCAATGCTCATTCATTCCCTAGGCTCCACTATCTATCCTGCCACATCACCCTTGTTCTCATCACACATCACACTTCACGAGTTTTATCCTTTAACTCCCGTTCCTCATAACGAAACCTTAAACTTTGCGATTTGCGGTATTAAATGGGCCCCATCTCCATTCTGCCACATCACCCTTCGTTATCACACATCACACTTCACAGGTTTTAGCACTGACCTCTTTTCCTCAATCCCAAACCTTGTGATGTGTGATAAATTCTAAATTTTGCTAGCCACTGAAAAAAAAGTAATTGGCTTCCTTATTTTTTATCAATAAGAATCTGATGGATAGCATAGTTTATATAAAAAGATTCACATAGGTTTCAAAGGATACATCTAAGCTTACCAATATGAAGAACAATATGACGGGGAAAGAATTTTATGAAGTTATCAACAATGAGGTCTTCATATAGCACGAAATTAGGCGCATCTATCAGTTGAGGCCAACATTTTTAAAGTACTCAGAGGTTGATGAAGTGTACATAAAGTTGAATAGAACTAAGATTATGACTCAAAGGAATGGGAAAATTTGCATGGACTCCACATAGGATGAAAACTCTTGATGCTGACAAAAAATGTTGCTCAACGAATTATCTACATCAGCAGATCTAGTGTATCAGAACAACTCAGCAGTATCAAATTGCCTACATAGCAAACTGAAAAAACACTTAATAACACCTTTATGATGAATTTGGACTTATTTTAAAAGGTCATTGCACTAAATGATGGTTACACAATGACTTTGGATAATTTTTAAAAATTTGTCACAACATGCCCATGCGTGAGACGTATAGGTCAAGTTTCAGGTACTTTGTAATAAACAAACTGATTTCCCTTCTGATAACAGAAATCAGTTGCAAGTAGTTTAAATGCAGCATTTTGTTCAATATTAGGGGTTGGACGTTGGGTTTTTAAGTGCTTTTCATTGCAAGTACTTGTAAATTTTCAAGCTAGATCATCAATAAAGAGATCAGTCTGTGAGATTCATGTGTTGTGTTCTCCTAGTGATGTTCTTCCTTATTCATGTTCATTTTTTTCCCACTGTAATATTTTCATGTGTGTCATTTAAATTCTAATTGCAAAGCGGGAAAGTTAGATTAATATTTAATGTTTAGAGTACCTTCTGACTATCTTTACAATTTCAATATTTTCTTTTGATGTATGGTTTAAGAATTCTTAATTGCTCTTAAGTCATTAATGAAAACATTTTATCCATTTTAGTATTCCACTTAGTTATAAGAACTAGTGTTCATAACTATCTTGCCTTATATTTTCTCTGCTATTTGAGGTATATAACCAGCCTATTTCAACTCCATATCCCAATGGAAACTATTTAGAGGAACCCCTTACATCCAACCACGAACAATAAAAAAAATAATTCCCAATATCAATTTAACTATCCTAATATCCAAAATATTAAAAAAATCTAAATATTATATAGAGAGATCCCTCTCTGAGCCTAGGAGGGCTAGATCTTAGGCTTTAAGAGGTTTTGATGTTGTTATTTGTAATTTATTCTTGTCGATCTTATAAATTATAGAGTGATAAGGATTGTTATGTGACACTTTCATCTATCCTTCTGGGCGAACTGAGTCTTCCTCGTTCACATCTCTACCTATGCATCCCTCAAGAAACCTCATTTATTCATCAATATTACTAAAAATAAATCATTTACATGAGGTCTCAATCCATGGCTTCACTAAGACTCCCTTAACATATTTTCTAATAATAAAATCTCACAGCTAGCTTCCTTAAGCGTTAAATTTGTATGCTTGATATCTTCCTTCTCTTTTGCTTTCTTTTGGCTACTCATATAAGCCAAACCCCCTCTTCTTACAGCTCTAGAAGTATCCTAAAAAGAAATATTTTCCTCCAACTATGTATGATCTTCCTCATGAGACCTAACTGTCTCATCCTTCTTTAAAACTGAATTCAAATTTCATCTCTATGTTTCCTCTTCTTTGAAAATTCCCAAAGATTTTTCATCATCATGTATTACACCTGCAAACATACACAAATTTTTAATTTCAAAATCATAAGGCTCAATGTCCTCAAATGATATTTCAGACATCATTGCTCCATTTTCAAGTTCATAAGGAACTTGTTCTTCTCCAGCAACTTTGTTTTTTTGTATCTCAACTCCTTTGAGATTATCCAACCTCAATTGAACATCCATTACCTGCTTAAGCTTCCTAATCTCCTCTATTAACTGATTATTCACTTGATTCTATCTCTTCTCTTGTAGACTGTGCCATTTTACCTTATTTCTCATTATAAAACCATACCTCTGGTCTTCTTTACTTCTCTTGATCATCTCCCTCAATAAGCTAAGATGGATTCTTATCTCATCCTTTTCTCTGCAATACTCTTCATCATTCATCATCCTTCCCATGCCATTTGCTTTGGCATATTTATTCAATATTCTTCTACTTTTTCCTCTCTATTAACCTTTGTTATGACTATCATTAGTCATTTTTCTACCTCTTGTGAACTGCATATGTTCACTTGTGAACTGCATTAAGGCTCTCCTTCTCAGCAAGTCTTTGTTCCTGCTGCAAGTACCTCACAAAGCCTTCTCTCCTTTGAGCTTAGTATTTTCATAACACTGGTTCTCTATCTCTCGAACCTCTATTAAGCAACTCCTTTTCTCCTTGGATTCTTCAATTTCACTTTCTTCTGTGAACACTCTTGCCCTCTCTATCCAACCTTTAGCTAGATTATTTAGGTTTGGTGCCACGTTCCTTCAAAGTCTTTCATTCAATCCATATTCAAGAAAACAACTGGTCCTTCTTCTTAAAACTCCTTTTGTTGTTCTTTTGCTATTATATTATCTCTTTTTTTGCAACCCAAAATATGCAGACATATTCTCAAACTAGAGTTAAAATAAAAACATACCATATCACCTTCTAGATCTTTGTATGATGTTGTTCCACCATTTATCTGCACTTTGAATGAGTTATTACTTTTTCATTTTCCTCTGCAAATTCTCCTTAAGATTATCAATTACTCTGAAATATTCTTCCATACTTTATCTGTGTGCATTGTTTCCTGTCAGATTTAAAATCTAATCCTTATTCCTACAATCACAATTATATTTGCGTATACAACCTCAAGAGAATAACTCTACTCTATTTTTTCTATAAAGAGCTTTTACATGCTCTGATACCAAATGTCTTCTACATAGTTCAGCTCTGCATTCTTCATTTATAACATTTTCTTTCATTTACCTGCTTTGATACCAAATGATGTAGGGCTAATGGCTAAGCCCGCTCTTACCCCAGGATTATACTCACAAAAGAGTATACACTCTAAATTTGGCGCATTAGGATAGGTTCATATATCTCTAAGAACCTTTAAAAACCCATTTACATGCAGAAATCATCATAAAATTTACTGCGCAAAAGCTCCCTTCAATCCAACCTTATATATCAATACTTAAATTTAAAAAAAAGAATCTTTATCACACGGTATAATGATCAATAAAATGCTTTATGGGATCTCGGGTTAAAACCCAAAGAAACTCTTCAACTTCTATGCTTTTACCCTTTAACCACATTAACTTACCTTTATCGCTTTTTACCTATTGCACATGACTGTTTACATTAACAAGGCCCCCATAACTATAATACATCGTATATATATCATCGCAGATTCTATTTTTCATTACTCCTCTGTAAACCTCATCTATTGATCTATGCTCAGATCTAACGATTCTCATTCCATCTTCGGGTTTTGATCATCCTAATATCGTAACCCAAGCCATATCGCACATCACAACTTATCGCTTTATTGCATTTCACTAGCGCGACTTCAATTCTCATCGTAATATCGCAATTCCAAAACCCTTTCCACCGAATATGATATACGATGGAACCATATACCAACACGTGGCTCCTCATATGTTCTCCCACTTATATTGTGATATGATCATGACCATTAATCACGACTTAATTAATCCGGACAAGTGTACTATCTAGCCCAAGTGTGATGCCACTCATCGCTTGACACATAGATCTCATTGCAATGGGTAAGGTTTGTTAAAATCCTCACATTTCTAAATGTGAAATTAACCCTTGTTCACCCATCTCCAGTTTCAATTCTGCGATTTTATCTCCACCGTCCATTTCCAATCTTCACACTTTCAGTCATAAATCTCTATAATTTTAAGGAAAATTTGGGTTTGATACCTTCGAAAGAATGTGATGACTTCCTCCTCTCGAATGGAATCTCATAACACAGAGACTCTCTAAATTAATTACTGCAACTTCACTTATTTTTCCATGATTTTAATTCCCTCCTGAGCTTTATTCTAGTAATTCAATCGTAGATAGAAACTATCATAATCGTTGCAACATCGTTTCATGTTTTTCTCAATGTGATCCTTATCATACTCACCTACAACAGATGTGTTAGGTGAAATTATCTGATTACACACACAATAGTATAATTCATTAACATATCAAGAATTTCCTCAAATCAATTCATCCCACATAAACTCGGAATTGAGTTTTATATTCATAAAACAATGTTCTCCTACATTCGAGAACATTTACAAATATGCCTCACAATATTTAATTAAATCCTATTCTAAATGTATCACATAAAATCCACTCAAAACATTGAAAATTACATTAATTAAATACTTAGGGAACCAACTCCCTTGAAAGATAAAAAGAGGACCACCAACAATTGATGATAAAAATAGGGCAGCCAACAATTGATGATAAAAATAGGAAACTTCATTTATAGTTGGTTTTTTATGATACATATAAAAATGTATTGAATTATATCTATGAGAAATGATAAGGACTAAGAGAGAAGTCAAGGAGAAGAGGAGATTGATTGTAGTGAAAAATAAATTTTGAGGGAATGAAGTAAACTATGCAACTGCATTTCCTTATAAAGATAAATTAATGAGGAAGTAATTTCTAGGAAGGAAATGAGAGTTGTATGCTTGTTGTAGTTCTAGGATCCCATGAAATATTCTTAACAGTTTGTCGATTAGGTTTGGCACTGGAAGATTAGGGTGGCATTTGATTCAATCCAATGCTTGTCAATAAAAAAGGGGTTTCCATCTTCTCAGTATTTATTCCAATTTCCTTTAAATATTGTTAATATTCCTCAGTTTCTTATTCCTAGATTAAGTTGATAATATTATTCTTAGTCCTTTGAAATATCATGGGATTTTCTCTTGTACATATGGACAACCTTCAAAATAAATACTCTCCAATCCTCGAGATATGCAATCACCTGTGTGTGGAGGTTCATCCATTTTAACAAAACTCGATAATTGGGATTTGATGGATTCATTAGAGAGATACACACTTGCAATCATGTCTTTACCACCATTTTCCAATGCACATCCCACATTGTTCTCAATTTCTTGATCCTTTGCAACAGTCAAATACACGGGTTTACTGACTGAACGATGCACATTCAAATGAGATTCTTGTGGTATTGCATTGAAATACAAAGAAGTTGTGTGGTGTCGCATGTATGTTCTTTTGAAATAAATACCTATGTTTTTCACCCCATAAAAGTATCTAAATAATCATAACTAAGATATATAAACGTATTTTGGATAGTACTGACATGAATTCCTGAAGGACGTGTTTCTTCAATCTTAAGTAATTTCTTTAAAACCTTCATATACACTAATGACCATGGGACAGAAACACAGTTTAGCACTACCAAGCCATGAGTAGCTTTGAAGCATGGGAAGTAATGTACTAACAATTTGATGTTTCTCTGTCACATCTCATTGTTTTTGGTTTAAATCCAAGAGGAAAAATGAGTTAGAACAGGGGGCACACAACTCCATGGAAAAGGGAAATAGGGATGGTGTGATGTTTTAGATGAAAAGGCATTAAATTATATTTGGCTTTAGAGGGTGCTGCATGTCAAGAGAAGGACATGCATATACAAATTGTTTCAAGGAAAGGTATGGGTGAGAGGATTTAGTTCTATAGTTTGATGGTTATGGATGGTTATTCTGGTGTGAGCCTTGGTGCCTTTGGATTATAGCTCTAGAATCCTTTGAGATCGAGTGGAACTTGGATCTTTTTGACTAGTATGTGAGTCCTATGCTTGGACTTTATAACTGAATGGGAGTTTTTTCAGTTCTCGTGACCAATTAGTGAGCCCTATGCTTGGGTTTTGTAACTAACTGGGAATTGTTTCAATTTAGATTGGAAGGGTAGCTAAAAGTCCTCAAGATAAGCAAGAGCTCTTGGAAGTTGTAGGGCTAAGGCCATCTTTTCTTATTGTAAGGCACCCTATAACGTGGGCACCACTGAGGGACTGTTGGGTGCAAATAAGGGTTGGTCCACTTGGGTGCGGGTCAGAGGTTGTGTTAGCCTATGGTTGGAGGCTGAGGTTAGCGAGGTTGGTACCTTGGCCAAAGTATGTGGTTGGATACTCATTGTACAATTTTTTTCCCATGGATTTGAGGCCCTAGCTTGGGGGTGAACCATAGTTGAGAGATTATGAACTAAGTAGTATATGGATGGGTGGAACAAGAAAGTCATAACACTAGTTTTCATTTTCAAGTAAGTGTTTCAGTGTCATTTAATTATTATGTGTCATTTCTTGTCAACCCTATTTCTTGGTTAGGGATATTTAATTTAATTCATACACATGAATTTATTCATTTGTGTTCAACCCTAATCAATTATGTAGACAAGTATTATTTATTGTTGAGCATGTCATTAATTATGCATTTCATTACATGACAAATATAAATCAAGGTTTATTTCTAGGTATAGGTACACACTATGGAAATGTTGATATTAACAGGTTTAATGAAATTGGATAATCCAGGGTTGTCACTGAGGACCACTGAGCATGATTCCCTATTAGGTAGATTAAATGAGTTAGTTATGATTGGTACTGCTACAAGGAAGCTATAAGTAGGCTGAGACAAGGAAACTTTGTATCAAACATTCTATTTCCTTTAAAAAAATTAATTTTTGGTTGTGGCTATTTGTGATGAAGACTAGCAGGAGGCTAATGATGTTACATCTAGTTTGGAAAATTGGGGTCTAAAACATTCTGAGAGCATTTTGAGGCATCAAACAAAATTTTTAGGGTATAAAAATTTTCCTCTTTAATGATGCACCTTTTTTTCATATTCTACATGCATAAACCTTTCCAATGATGCAAGAATTACCTCAATTAGAGTCCATATGCATTAGGGTCCAACTCTAACCCATTTATTAATTTAATAGGTCTTAAGAGGTTAATCACATTAATGATGATTATAAGTGGCTGACTCACATTATTAAAAAGAGACCACAATTAGTTAGTTTAGTTAAGGGTGATGAATAAATCAGACATAGATAATAAATAATGTTGTTAACTTGCATTATGCAAGGGACCACAAGTAGTTAGGGTTTTGGATATCAAGAAACTATATATAGTCCAAGATAGCAAGGGAAGTCTCATAATTGAGCTCTTATCTACTGGAGGTTTCCTCCTCAAAGAGGAAAGTGAAAGTTATATTTTGGTGCTTATAATAAAATATTTCCTTTTTGTCTCAATTCTAGCACTATTTCTCTAATATTTTCTAGAATTTTTATGTTATCTACATGTTAAGAGAATTACAAGTGGTATCATAGAAATTTCCTAAGCTAGTTGAGCCACTAATTTTAGAATTTGATTTTTTAGGCTAGAGGCATGTTCTGGTGTCTTTAAACGACATATATTTTTCATTACGTGCATCAACCTATGGTTTAGGAGGTATACATGCAAGAAATATAGGAGGTGGTCACATCTGTTAGACTCCCTTATAACTCTTGTTCGTACCCCTTCAAGTAGTTGTATATCGAATATCACTTATACATGGACTACTCTTCCATGTACCTCTAGTATATTGGAAATTCCCCTAGGTTACCAAAAATCCAACCTTAGATAAGTTTTCATCCACCTTGCTCCTAAAATACACTAGAAAAACACTCGGGGAGATTATTCACATGTACCAATGGTATTCATGTAGTGTAGCTAAAGGCGCTATTGATCCTCCTTAGTTGGTGCTTTGAAGGATTAGGCTGAGTACTACTATTGGACCCCTATCATATATCGGGATATGTAGCACTTAAAACTCCTTATTTCCATAGTTCCCTCACTTCCTGTTATTGGTTGTCACATTCCTATACATTTTGTAGTATACATAAGTTCAAGTTTTTTCCTTCACATTATTGATAATTCTAGTGGTCCCAAAATAATTTCTTGCAAGATATCTAGCCCATGAGATTCAGGATGGTGGGTTGATCACAGTGATACCATCCTCCAATAAGACTTTATTTGTCATGTGGTCCAAATTTTTTTTAGATGTGCTTTCAAGTGACCTACAACAATAGATTCGTTGTATTGCATCCATTTAGAACATACTAATTTTAAGTAAGCCAGTTTTTTTGACCTGGGTAATTTAATTTTATGGTAGATACACAGACTCAAAATATGGAAAACCTTGAGAAAAGACTAACAACACTAGAGGACAAACTTAATGCTACACTCGCAACCACAATTTAAAACATAGTTGAAAAGGCCCTAGAATATTGGAACCTCAACATCAAATACCCCATGGGGGAGGGGATAGTGTATATTCCCACATAGAAGGAGTCTATATCCACCATTGATATGAATGGAATCATCATTTCTAAGGAGATCACCAATATTCTAGCAGTAAGGAACATAATATTGACATGCAAAAATTTGTCGGTTTTAACTTGATAATGTGGGTGGCATGAATGGAACAATATTTTCAACACAATAATATATGGGATGCCGAAACTAAACTACATGTGGTATCTCTTTACTTAGAGAAAGAATGCTAGCAGTGGTTGAAATGGCATCATAAATTATATGCAGGAAAGCCAACTTGGATTATGTTCTCTAAACCCATTTGTGCACGTTTTGATAAGGAATTTCACTTTCTAGGTCACCTCACTAAGCTCAAACAAACCAGTACAACACTAGAATTTTTTATGGAATTTGGACAACTTGTAATCAATATCAAGGCCCTAGGGGATTCCTTTAATATGGAATGTTTCATCAGTGGCCTAAATGAATCTTTCTAGGCTCCTATTCAAATGCATTAACCCACTACTTGGTTGGAAGCTTGCCACAAATATTTAAGCGTAGAAGTTGCCATTAATCCCCAATATAGTCTTCCATCATTTCCATTAAAGGCATATCAAAACCTATCTAGTGGACTTACCAAAACCCCTAAGGTGAAAAAGATGTCACTAGCAAAAATCCTTGAAAGGAGAAGACAAGGACTATCTTAGTATTTTGATGACAAATATTTTGCAGGCCATAAATGCAAGGAACAAAAGTTCTTTCAAATTGATGCAACTAAAAATGCCCCTGTTGATGAGGCCCTACCCATTGAAGTACTTGGGGAGGATGAAGAAAAACATCAAGGTTCTCTAGTATATACTACAACAAAACTATATGAACTTATTATCTCACCCCATGCATTAGCAGGAAATAATC
This sequence comes from Pinus albicaulis, assembly GCA_034641835.2. Lineage (NCBI taxonomy): Eukaryota > Viridiplantae > Streptophyta > Pinopsida > Pinales > Pinaceae > Pinus > Pinus albicaulis. Next base: position 959,374,615 of record CM076578.1, on the reverse strand, counting down.
TCCCCAAATGTTAAAAATCATAGGCTTTATTAATAATAAACCAATGGCGTTGTTGATTGATAGTGGAAGCACACATATTTTTTCCATATATGGATTTCTAAGGTCATTCACCAAAACCCTATGTTTCCCCTCCCAAATTTGACCAAAACATTTTTGGTTGAATGTGATGCCTCAAGATCCAACATTGGAGAAGTCTTAACATAAGAAGGTATAACACTCACTTTCACAAGCCAACACTTAAGTAGAAAGGATATGGGTCAATCTACTTATGAGAAGCAGATGATGGCTAAATTACATGCAATATTTTCTTAGGTGACATTTCCAGATTAGAATTGACCATCATAGTTTGAAGTATTTGAGGAGTATTTCTTATCTTCTCTACAAGAAGATAAATGTCTTGCCAAAATGTTGGACTATGACTATGAGATAGTCTATAAGAAGGGTATGTAATATTCCCAAATGGGAAAATTAGGAATAGAGTGCATAAAACTGGAAATATGCATAAATATAAATAGATCGAAACATGAGACAACAATAGATCCATTCTATTATGAATATAATAGAAAAATAGGTACAAGATCTTGAGGAAAAGATCACTCAAGTTCGGTAAACATGCCTCCCATGAAAGCATACACCTAGATCTAAAATGATGTTAATACATAAAGTACAGTAATGTAGAAAAATGCGCTGACTAAGAGAGAATAGTAGCTGAAAGATATAAAAATATATTGATGTTGATATAATGCTCCAAAAATTCTAAGGCTAGAGATCCATGCTCCAAAATAGATTTCCAGGACAACCCATGAAAGGTTTCCAGAAATACACACTATAAAAAATATAGCAGATTTGGCCCTAGGGGTAAATAATCTCTGCAAATGAATCACTGATGGGAGATGGCTGATATGATATACAAGATGGTTGATACTCCTCCAACAGATCTCCTAAATGAAGGGATGATCCCCACATAGGAAACCCAAATACTCCAAATAGGGAAATAAACTCATTGTCTGAGCTGATCTCCAAAATAACGCAATCCTTCAGGGAAATTGCATTGTAGCTAATGAATGCTACTTGGCATAGTGCCAAAATATATAGTGAAGCCCTGAGAACTTCCTCACAAGCTTCTAGATGAAAGGATGATCCCTCCAATGAAAAACTAGCTCAGAAAATGGGGATCTCTCTCCTCGACTGCTATACCCCTACAACACAACCCAACTCTAAACATAACTGCATTTTACATGAGACTGAAGCTTGGAAAAATTTTGGATAATGGAAGTATATTGTAAGAATATTCCAAGAGCTTCTCAATGAAAGAGGTTCGATTCCCAATCAGGAACACCTAGTGCTAAACATCACTTGCAATCTTAGCTAAACAGCTAAAGAAAGCTATATGTCTAAACAAACCGTATATCAAAACATAAACATATATGAACCCCCTCAATATGGCTGCCATTCTCTTCCTTTTATAAGATATGAGCTTCCAAACACTAAGCCCCGTCATTAATGACACTACTTCCATGAAATGTGTCTCTATCTAAAAGTATGTTGTCCCTCCATTAATGTCCACTCCTCCATGACATCGTTATTGATTTGGTAAAAGTTGACCCATTCAAAGTGCTCCAGCCCCTGTTCACACCTTAGGATGCTTTATTAAGCTGAAAAGATGATCCACTTTCACATGAGAAGTGGTTTTATTCTTCATAAATAGATTTATGGCTCTCCCTACCCACCTATTCACCTATATAAGTGACAAACAAAACTTTAATATTCCTATTTTCTACAAGCTAATTTAGGAATATTACAATCCTCGACTCCAAAATTTTGCATGTCTTCAAGAAGCTGCAAGGATACTACAAAATCTCCAATGGATATGTCTCCTCCCAAGAATACAAGTTTTCCTTTAGTGGATAACCAGATAGCCCTCATCAAGAAAAAGTGGGAGATATATGGAAAGAGTTATATGTTGTCCAATGGCCTCCTCAAGGCATGAGAGATGGTAAATGATGGGTGCCTCAATCCCAATGAGAAACCCAAATCTCCAAGCTGTCATCCAAACAAAATGAGCCATCCTTGGTAGCTCATAGGAACAATCCCCAATCCCCTACTTCTACAATGTATAGGGGCTGCAAAAGAAATTTGGACTAAGTGTCATATGACATACTGGATGGTGACAATAGTCAGTCAAGTGAGACCAGTGTTTTTCTACTTCTTTCTGTCCCTAAAAATGATATGATCAGTGGCCATTCAACCACTTGCTTGCTACCATAAGCTTCTCAAAAGCTTGAAAATAGTAGAGGGCATTAGGTGCAGGCTAAATATGAACCAAGAAAAACATGTCTTTCCCAAAGTCCTCTATAAGCTGGTTACCCTTATCACTGAAATCAGTCCAAAAAGGACCATGAAATCCAAAGAGAGGTTTGCTCTCTTTTGGATAAATGTGCTGCAAATGCATGGTAAAGGGATGCATATACATTTTTAGTTGATACATAAGCATAAAAACACAATCTTTACCATATATTGTAGACAACTTGGTGAAGAGGTCCATAGATGAACCTTTCCATTTCTCCATCAAAAGGGGAAATGATTGTTACACCATTCTTTGGTCATCTAACCTATTATCATTAGGTGGACCCAAGAACACCATGTAAGACCAATTTTACCCTAAGTAAAATTTCTTTCACTATGAAAATAACTTAGTAAACCACCTTTATTAAGTTGTTTATGGTCTAAACAGGAAACACCATGGGGAAATATTAAATAAATCTACATTTATTTGATTTTCCTCAAGGAATAATTAGTTAAACAATAGTTTAATTAATATTTCTGGTTATATTTAACCCAATACAAGGAAATTAATTATATAAATCATTATTTATTCTATTATTTTATAAGAATAATTATTTAAACCTCATTTAAATTATATTCTTTGTTAAATATGACTAAATCACCCTTAAATAATTAAATATACCATTATTTATTTGATTATCACTCAACTACATCCTTAAAAGGATAAATAATTCATTTATTTATTTATTATTTACAAATAAAGGGATTTGACCAAATTAAATTCCTTTTCCCTCCAACAAATATAATAAAATATTCCATAAAATTTGGATCTTGATTTGGTTAATAATATTTTAATTATGCACCAATATCTAGACTAACTCAATTTTTTGTTATAAATAGAAGCATTTTCCCATTCATTTACCACCTTTTGTTGCCTAAATATCACTCTGGATCTATACCTTTGGTCTGACTTTGATCCACCATCATAGTCATATTTTGCTACCATTTTTGTCTGGGTTTTCTACACCATCAAGAGAGGGGAGTTTTAGATTTGAAGTGCTGAGGACTTACAAGAACCCATCCCATTGAGGAGAACTGGTAACACCCTTCTGTGTTCTCCTCCCAGGTGCCATTAATACAAAATTCATTCAAAATATTATTGTCTTGTCTATTGGATGCATGGAGTAAATCTTGTTTTTTTTACTGCTTAATGTCTTCTAATGCATAGATCTAGATTTTTTGTAGCATTTATCTTGATCACCTAACTACAGATCTGAGGATATTGGTAGTCATATTTGTTTTTAGGGTTGTTTTTTATGCAAAGCTAAAGTGGTCTTTTTTTGTATGCTTGGAATTAAGATTCATACTAACAACTAGCGACTACACACGTGTCTACGATTACGACCACTGTCATTTTTCTGATCCTTGCATATCCAACTACTTCAAACCCTAGGATTTCTCTTCAGCCTCTTGTTTTTTATTTTCTTCATGTTTTTTTTAACCTATAAAACCCTAAAATGATAAAAATTCTAACTTTTGTGTGTTTTCAGACCTATTGCGCAGGTGACAGACATCAGCCGCAACTGAGACAACAATTTTTTTCTGAAATGTACTGATGAGGGTGTCGGAAGTGTAGGCCACAATTTTTGGCCCAAAACCTATGACCTGGAGCTTCAGGAAGTGGGAATCAGCCCAAAAAATCTGACCTCTACTGAAAACAAGTCAGAAACTGCGACCTGGATTTTTTGCAGGAGTTTTTCTGAAAGTTTTATGGGTTTGTCTAAGCCTCCGTTCAGGGTTGTCTGACCTTCATCTCTGCCCATTTTGGACCTATACTTGTCTCTTTTTTCTCAACTAAGTGGGAACCTAGACCCTAGGGCTTCAATACCCTCCACTTCTTGTGGCAGAGTTTTTGCTGTTGCAGGTTGTCTGAAATTTCAAAGTCTTCAGCCATTTTTTAGATCCAATACCTCACCTTTAGATCCCCTTAAGATCGGCTTGTTATCCATCCAAATCACCTCATTTAGCTTTTTTTTGGTTTTCCTCTAGGGTTCACTCCGTTTCCCTCTATGAGATAGCCTTTCACCACCTCTTTTTACAGAAATGTTTCCTCTGATTTGTTATTGTTTTTTGCACCACTTCCCAGCAGATTTTGTCCTTTAGATCCGTGTCCCTCCTAACCTTAGATATATTGGATTTTTTAGTGTTTTTTGATTACTTTTTTACTCACGTATAGACTATTTTTTAAGAGACCCGCCTCCATGGGTTTATATTATTGCTTTGTTAGCTGTTTATTTTCTGTTTTTGCAGGATTATATACTGTCATTTGCAGGTTTATTTACAGCTATACATCACACTTTTTCTTTTTCTCTGTAAACATATGGGTTTAAAAATTAAAATTTACACACTTCACACACACACCATAAGTAAAAAAGGTCTTGTTTAACACCGCTAAGCAAAGACTCTAAGACATTGAAATCAATTGATCCTGCACCTCTCTGCCCTTGTTTCAACATTGTAATCAACTGATCCTGCACCTTCCTGCCCTTGTTGTTCTCTTTTTTTTTTGTGACATGTTTGTGTCATCATCATTGTGCCACCAAGGCATTTATCCCGGAGACTTCTTGACCTTCATCCTCAGTTTCCGGTAGGAAGACTTATTCCTCCACGTAGGATTCGAGTTATTCCTCCACCGAGTCTGTGCACCGACTCTTCTTCTGGTACTTTGGGTTCTCCTTCTCGTTCCACCTTCGGTTCTCCCCCTGACACCTTCACCATGTTTGGTGTAGGACCTAATGCTGATGGTAAGCCTGGCCCTCATGATGGGAAAACCACTAGTGGGACCGCAACAGACACTACCCCGGCTGTGCCCTTGCTCCCTTTCATGGCAGGCCTCAGCCTCCTTGATTTTGACCAATTGATAAATGAACCTATACACCATGATGCTAGTTGGCATGCTATGCCGACGAAGCTCGGTTTTGACATCCCAAAGTTTGAAGGCCTTGCTAGAGAAGATCCTACAAATCATGTTCGATCTTTCCACATGTGGTGTTCGTCAAAATCCATTACCGATGACTATGTCCATCTTCAATTGTTCCAATGCACGCTTACAGGTGAAGCTTCTAAATGGTATGTTGATCAGGCCCCTTCCTCTCATACCACCTTTGCAACTATTGCCCAGGATTTTTTGTCTTATTTCCAGCTTCCCCTTCGTTATGACACTTGTACTGAACTCTTGAATTCTTTCCATCAATCATCTGTAACGACCTGCCTATTCGACCATGTCCAGGAATGGCAGAGAAGAAAGAGCCTATGTCGAGATCCTACCTTCGAAGACCGTGTTTACACGTACTATTTCCTTAGATCTATTTTTCCACCTATTAGAAAATATATCGCATCACACTTTCCTCAAACCGAAGAAACCATTCTCCAAATTGCGTTAAAATATGACCTGATCTATGCTCAGTCGGGTTATGTTTATACCGTTCCACCTGATCTTCCCAGACCCCATGGTGCCAATGCACTGGGGGCATCTCACGCCACTGACGGTATCGTTGGAGCTCTCTCTAATCTGTATTCTCAACCTCCCATGGGCTATGGCTTTCCTTAGTGGGGGTACAACACCTCATGCACTTTTCCCCCTCCCGGTAGCACGTATCGAGGATAAAACATGCCTCCTCTTTTTTCCCAACATCCTATTTACCACACTGTTACCCAACCTCCTTATTATCTGTATCCACAGCCTGGTGCTCTAGCTCCTCCAGCATTAGCACCGCCTCCTCCCTTGCCTTCTCAACCCCCGCAATAGCAACCACCGCCCCCTCCGGGGCAGGTGTATGCACAGTAGGACGCGACTAATCCTCCTCCCTCCAAAAATAAGAGGAAAGGCACTCAAAATCTGTCTTGTCCTATTAATCCTAGACCTAATCCTCAAAATAATGCTCCTAATACTACTAGCCAGCAACAAGGCACCCAGCCCAAGTAGGACAGGCATGTTCGCATGAACAAGCCTTTTTCTTGTTGTGGTTGTTATGGTCATTACATTCATGATTTTCCTCTTTTACCATAGATGTGGAAGTTGTGGGAGTATCAAGCAACATTGAGAGGACAGAAAGCCTTCCCTTCCATCCCTCCCAGTGCTACACCTAGTTAACTGGTTGTGCTTACTGATCCTTTCCCTCAGCAAGGATTTGTGGCTACCCAACCACCTGAAGGTCAGGTGTCCAATAAACCTCTTCCATCTGGTACCTCCAATTACCAGATTCTCATGATGAACTTTAACCAAACTCTAACTGTAGACATCAATCTTCAGACTCAGTCCCGTAAATAAAACTAGTCTCGTGCTACGTCTATCCCCGAGCCGCCTCCTTTGGTCTCTATAGAGCCTCTTTCGACACCTAATGGTCCTTTACATATCCATCAGCCTAAGGTGAAGGTTCATACGAAGATCCCTAAGGGACCACTACACCGAATGTCGCTTTCGACAAAGCTACCCATTCGTATAACATTGTAGATGATTTGGCACAGTCCCCTGTTTCCATTTCAATGTTGGAACTCCTCCAGTCATGCCCTTCACAATGAAAAGCTCTACTATCTGCCATGGGCGTCATAGATCCTTCTGATAATTGATTGACTGTCTTTGATGTTGACCAATTAGAACATCCTCCTCTCCCTGCTTTTTTCACCTTCCAAATCCTAGTCAAGATTCGGAGCGCCAACGTTTCCTGGTGCATTATTGATGAGGGGGAATCCACCTGTGTGATGTATGCTTCGGTTTGGAAGTAACTCAGATCACCTGAGTTGGCTCCTTCCACAATTACTCTCTAAGCGTGGGATGGCCATGCCTCCTAGCCCATTGGCTTATTCCGTAATTGCCCTATCACTCTTGTGGGTAAGACTGTTTGTGTTGACGTAGAAGTCATAGATTCCCCCTTAGATTACAACATTATATTGGGTCGTACATACACTTATGCGATGTCTATTATCCCTTTTGCAGTCCACCGCTAGATGTCCTTCCCTCATAATGAAAAGATAGTCACCATTGACTAGTTGACATATTACGAACCAAAGTCTCAGACCTCCCCTCAGTCCACTATTTCTTCAGTGGCCAACAAGAAAAACGTTGATCCTTTGACTAGTGTTTTACGCATAGTCTAAAAATATTACTCATTGCTGGGTACATTCCCTGGTCTTCATCCTCTTGTCTCTGAACCCAGCTCATCAAATGTTTGCATGATACAATCGTCTCGGACTTCCCTCAAGTGGCCTGCCTCGGCTAGTCAGCAACCTCCTCACCCTCCGCAGCCTACTCCTAGCCCTTCGATTTAGCCTTTTGGACCTCCTCCTCTTAGCCCTTCAGCTGGTATTCATGAGCCTCTTTATCCTCCTAGAATGGTTCCTCCAGGCCTTAACCATTTAAAAGCCATCTCGCTTGGCCATTACCCCTCCATTCAGATATTGTTCCTAGCTCCCCCACCAGGAGTGTATATGGCACCTTTCATGGCCACTTTCTCTCTTCCTAACTTAACCCTTGGGATTCCTGTCTGGTACCTTGATCCTCCAGCCGTTACCTTGCCTAGTCAACCCAAACCTTATCTTGCTTTGACACTAGTTCAACCGATCCCCACAACTTCTTCCGTTGCAACAGTGCCTCGACCACCTCAACAGGAACCCCCTCCTATTTCGATTACTTCGGGTAAGAAGGAAAAAGATCGCAAGAGGGCCTCTAAGGACAAGGCTGCCCCAATAGAACCTACACCTCCCACACCCACAAAGCCATGTGCCTTGTGTGATGTCGTTGGCTATGCCACCCATAACTATCTTGAACTGCCTGGTATCAATCCCAAGGTTAAGGTTGCATTCCCTGAGTCTACGGTCCCTGAAGCCTCTATTTCTTCCTCAATTGTAGCCATGAATCCTAAACTATTCACACCAACCAATCTTATGCTTTGTGTGATCTCCATGGCCATTATTCCCACTATTATCCCCGCCTTATGCATTATCGCGCCTCTTTAGAGGTAGTTCGGGATTACGAGATTGAATAAAACGAATCCGCCTCTCTCGTACTTGCGTAGTATGCTACAGGCTAGACTAAGGATTTACCCACTCCTATTCACATTTCCCCTCCTGATGTCGAAATGATGGAGCCTGCACTGACCATCCTCTATCTTTCATCATCCATGAGACCCTTGGTGAAATCTCCCTCCAAATCTTCCCCTGTTGTTTCACTTGACCTCCCTTCAGCGATCACCCTGGGCTCAACATCATTAGATCCCTTATCTGCTTTTTCTTACAGCATCCCCCCTGATGATGCGCATGTGAACCTTTCTTCTCATGATGATGAGTCAAGTAGCTTCGTCGCATCATGTGGTCTCACTTCCTCCAGCCACTCCATCTTCTATTGTGATGATGACATCATGGAATCCATGTCCACCCATGAATTCATCTTTCTTGCCCATAAATGGGATGGCACCATCTGTGCCTATGGTGAATTTCATAGCCTGAGCACAAGATACACCTCCGGTAGCTCCCACACTCCACCTCACCGTCGGCATGTGATTAGTAGACATCATACCCAGATCACTCCCTCCCGTAGAGTGCGTTCAATTTATACTTTGCGCTCAGGTTGCCAGCATTATTCATCATCCTCCCATTTATTGTTTTGTGGCACTTTTCAGATGGACCTCCCGTTCACACCTTATATCGGTTTCACAAATGGTGTAAGTTGCTACTCTTGGAATATTTCCTTGGCAGGTTGTGCCATTTTTACCCCTTTGCATTCAATTGTTTTCTCGAACGATGTATGCATTGGTACTACTACCAATAATCAGGAGAAATATGATGCAGTTTAAGGTTTATTAGTCGATGCCCTGTCAAATTGCATCCTTCACCTTCATGTTCGTTTAGATTCCCTGCTTCTTGTCATGCAATTGAATGGTGTCTATCGTGTGCATAGTCCTATCCTTTTTAGAAGATATTTACGAGTGAAGCTTTTGATGCGTGAATTTGAAATCATTACATTCAGTCATGTACCTAGAGCATAGAATCACTATGTAGATAGCACTGCAAACCATATTCTAGATTGGGATTTAGCACACACATTTAACACAAGACAATAACATAAAAATATCAAAATGATGCGTATCCATAATATGTGTCGTATAAAATGTTTTAGATTCCATCCACTCTTATACATATGACATGCCCATAGCATGTTAGAAAACTCAAAACGGGGGGCACCACCTGCCCCTACACACTAATCACTATCTGGAGGATCCTAAGCCAATGGCTCTACTCCCGCAACTCGTAGATCATGCATACCCTGTTTGGCCATCGCCATGCATTGCATGACCCCTCGCCACTCAGAGGGTAGACTAATACATGGCTCTATGTACTAGTCATCTAAATCTTACCAGTCGAGCTCTGAAACACCGGTCAGAATTCTCTCACATCTATGACGGATGTCCTCTAGGAGGGCTGCTGCATCCTCATTTTGTTGTGCCCTCGGTCCAGTAGGTCTTGCGGTCCCCGATACTATATGTCGTCCCATATACCCAGCCGGTTTTACTGGTGCTGTATCTACATACCGAAATTCAAAGAATCAGTACCACATACAATATTCTAGAAATTTACATGCACATAAAATATTAGAAATTTTTCACTTACCATTGGGCCCCCATATTCAGCCAGGAAGCAATGGCAGATCTGTGTCCCCATAGTAACTCATCCCACTATAGGGATAGTCATCTATATACAGTGGAAGATGATCCCAATGAACAAATAAATCGGGTCGAAATACCTATCCACTCCTCTGCACAGTAGTCGCCCCCACTGACGCATCCTAGGCTCTCTCGGGCCCCCATCTTGGAGTTGTATGCGAGGTCAAAGTGTTGGGATCTTCTCAAAGAAGAATGAGAACAAAAATATACCATGTGCATAGTCATGGTTCACTTTCCGCTTGCATAGTAACAACTATCGTTTCAACGATGACAAAATTATCTGGGCCCACCCATAGTAGGTCCCACTCAAAACACTCTCCACAAGCATCATCTGCCTCCCAGTGATGTGATGGAGTGCTTGGTTTCCTAGGATCTGTAGCACTGTTGTGGCCACAACATGGGTCTCTAACCTCTCCAAATCCCCGACGGGTATCCGAGTCCCCTTGAATTGGAGACCTGGTTTATAATGGCACTCTACAAACTCTATGATATTCCGCCCCTGCGGTAATACTCAATGAGTATTCCCTACCATCCCAAGTGGTGGGAGACGAGTTAGAAAATATATATCCTACACCGTCAACTCGATCCGGTGCCCCTGCACTATAAATACCTCATGGTTCGTATCCCAATAGTTTACAATCCGGGCCAATAAGGGCTATCCAGCTCTCATCAAATGGTTCTCCACAAACTTCAAAACCCCAAACCTGGCCAATGCACTGTGGACACCTTGATCCTCCCATATCTCCGACCGTAATGCACCCAGGTCTCTCTCTCTCCAATTGATTCATAATGTTTCCATATCTACACAAAACCATCATATTTGTTAGTATACAGATAGGAAAGACGATATCTCATCATTAAAAACTAGCGCTCAGCCAAAAAATAGCACAAAAAAACCCCTCCCTGACAAGTTTCACTTTTCAGGCCCAAACCTGGGACAGGTCGCATTTTTTTGCTCAAAACTTGCTACCTAGGTCGCATTTTTTGCCCCAAAAAGTGAAACCCAACCATGAAGAGGAGAAGGAGTCTGTTCCTAAGCATTGGGGACCTAATATGAGCTTTCAATCCACTGAAAATAAAGAGTAGGGTTAGGCCTCTTACCTGCAGCTGACGGATCTTGATTCCAACTGTCGGTTTGTCCGCTACGATTGCTACAAGATTTAGGGCCTTCTCTCCTCTCTACATTCACCATAGCTCCACATGCAAATGAGTGAATTTGGAGGGAAAATTCCTTATTAAAAGAGAAACCCCTGATTTTATTTTTCCTGCTGCGACCAAACTGTAGCTCTGTTTACCAAACCATCTATATCGTTGGAAAGATCTCATTGGGCCCTAAAATGGGTATTTGTTAGTTTTTCGTTATTTGATACTTCGCTAGGACACATTTTGTCCAAGAAGGGTCACTTCACCACTCCTCAAAATCGAATTTCTTCACCTGCCACACTTGTACTTGGGGGCACCCCTGTGCCTTCATACTTTTTCATGCTTGTGTTGATCTTTGTCATGAGTAACCATCATGTACTCATGTTTTTATGGTCCCCATTGGACCTTTTTTGTGTGGCAGCACCATCAAGTCACCATTGTTTTGAGCATCCGAGTTGAGTCATCATTGCATTCATGGAGTATATCTCGAGTCCCTTTCTCTCCTACTATAGTCCTTCATCCTTCATTGTTTGGTCCCTCTCTCTTGTCGCACATTATGGCCTTCAGTCCCACTGTCCCCTATTCCTCATAATACTGTGTCAGTCGCTTCTAGGTCATCTGTGTCATTTATGCTCTAACAAGGGAAGTCATCCGTTTGCTACTCAATACCCCCCATTTCAACATAATCATTGGTTTCAGTATGTTAGTCTCTCTACTATTTTTTCTCATGCCTCAGTTGAGGATCTCTTATTGCCTCACCTATGGCAGATCTCCTTCTGTCGACATCAACTCATTCATTCTAGAATATAGGTCTAGAGGGTGGTGTACCTTGGTTCCAGCTTCCACTCTTGTTCAGTACCTCGGATCAGGCAAAGGGACTCCTTATTTCCCTTTGACTTGATCGTTTGTCAACTCCAACTCCTTTCAGCATGATCGAAATCCATATACTTGATGGTCTAGTGATGCAGCAGCTAATATTAGCAATTCCTAGGTGTGTGTGATATGTCTCAGCCCTCATGAGTGGGTGGCCCTACAAGTAGCCCCCCACATGCCTGGATGACCTCTTCCTTGTAACCTTCGACGTAGCTCCATAGATTTGATGATGTCAGCCTTAGCCGCATTCAGTGCCTTTTTTATTTCATGTATCAGTCAAATTTTTAGATCCCTTTCATGTTTACAGGGGCATCTAGGTTGTATTTACATCTCATGTAGTCAGATATTATTGTACAAGTCCTATGACTGTCTGAGACACAGTATGTATATAGTTCTAATCATTGTTCTCCTGGCTCATTTTTATGCCTGACATGTACTACTGTATTGATTGCATTGTTTATTGATTCTCTTCTTATTCTTTAACATGGGTGACATGGTCACTCCCTCTGTCACAAGTGCTGCTCAAAAAGACATTTTGTGTTCTCCCCTCCATAAATTTATTCTTTTATTTTCGTTCTTCTCCTCATTTCTCTCTGCCCCTTGGTGTGTGATTGTTCTTATTAACACTTGGTCATAAAATTAGCTCCCTAACGCCTGCTGTGAAATGTATTCCCTTATTTTGTTAATAACCTATTATATGGACCTAAGTACACCATGTAAGACCAATTTTACCCTAAGTAAAATTGCTTTCACTATGAAAAATAGCTTAGTAAACCACCTTTATTAAGTTGTTTATGGTCTAAACAGGAAACCCCATGAGGAAATATTAAATAAATCCACATTTGTTTGATTTTACTCAAGGAATAATGAGTTAAACAATTGTTTAATTAATATTCCTGGTCATATTTAACCCAAAACAGATAAGTAATTAGATAAATCATTACTTATCTTATTATTCTCTAAGAATAATTATTTAAACCTTATTTAAATAATATTCCTTGTTAAATTTGACTAAATCATTCATAAATAATTAAATAAATCATTATTTATTTGATTATTACTCAACCACATCCTTAAAATATTAAATAAATCATTTATTTATTTATTATTTACAAATAAAGGGATTTGACCCAAGTCAAATTCTTTTTCCCTCCAACAAATATAATAAAATATTCTATAAAAGTTGGATCTTGATTTGGTTAATAATATTTTAATTATGCACCAATATCCGAACCTATTCAATGTTTAGTGCAATAGAAAGTTTTCTATTCACACCACCTTTATTCTTGAAAATCCACTTTGGATCTATACTTTTGGTCTGACTTTGATCCACCATCATAGTCATATTTTGCTACAATTTTTGTCTGGGTTTTCTACACCATCAAGAGAGAGGAGTTTAATATCTGAAGTTCTGAGGACTTACAAGAAGCCATCCCATTGAGGAGAACTGGTAACACTCTTTTTTTTTTCCTTCCAGGTGCCATTAATACAAAATTCATTCAACATATTCTTATCTTTTCTATTGGATGCATGGAGTAAATCTTCTTTTTTCTACTACTTAATGTCTTCTAATGCATAGATCTAGATTTTTTGCAGCATTTATCTTGATCACCTAACTACGAATCTGAGGATATTGGTAGCCATATTTTTTGTTAGGGTTGTTTTTTATGCATAGCTAAAGTGGTATTTTTTCGTACGATTGGAATTAAGTTTCATACTAACAATGATTGTAAAAACCTTGCAAGGTGATTGCTTTCCTCCTCATACATCAAACAAACTACATATCCACTGATATGTTGGTGCACATCTTCTTTGAGATCCTCCCAATAGAGTCCCACCATGATGGTGTGATAAGTCTCAATTAAGTCTACATGTCCTGAAGAGATCGCCTCATATGATGCATGTAGAATCTCCTTCTTGAGCTTGAAGTCTCTAGTCAAGTAGATCTGATCATGGAAATAAATGACTCCATCAGCCACTCTATACCTCCCATCTATCACTTTCCCATCAAGAACGTTACATGTGAAGAGGTTCTTGGAGTGTTCCACCAGTAGTGGGGACTCCCAATATGGATATAGGCTTCCCAACAAAGAAAACACTGTAGAAATCTAAAATGAAGCACTTGTCCCATCATAACTCTCCTCTTTGAAATGATTGATTCCAAAGTCACATTTTGGAGTATTGCTACCCCACTTTTGCTACCTCCCTTGGAGCTGATCTTGTAAAAGAAAAAATTGAAGTACATGGAAGTCAACCTCCTTTTGGAAGGTATTTCCCATCCAAAACTTCCATAGTTTTTCCAATGTATGCAAGATTGTTAATAACCTCTTGTCATATTCAGAAATTTGCATATGAGTGGAAGCATCATTTTCTACCCCAAGAAGATGGAGTAGCCCTTTGACCCCATGCTTGTGTCATCACAGATTCGCAGGTCATCATCTTTCAGTTCTAGTAGCTGAGTGGGAGATGGTAATGTCCATATCAGAAAATTGTTCATACCTCCTTTAAACCCACCAAAGGTTCTCTATGTTGTGCTAACTCCTTCCAAGGCTCCTTCCTTAACCAAATATATCAATGCTGCACCATGTTCAGAGAAATATTTTTTTATCTTCCAATCAGGGAGTTTCCCTGGTGAAATGCCTCCATGTAATGAAACATCAAGGCCTAAAGCAGGTTGTATATGTTAGTGGATTGATTTTTCCCTATCCTCACTGCGCAAATTATCTTGCCTCTTCTATGCATCAACCTTCTGAAATAGAGAGAGGTGTGTGATCCTAATCATATTATGTTGGTCCTCCTCCTTATCTTCTTCATTCATCTTCAAGGTATCACATTCTACCAAGAAATGCACGTGTTGCTCATGGACTGTGCTCGAATATCCATATGTGAGATTCTTTGGAACTTCTTGCAATGATACAAGAGCTTCTCTTATTGGACAAATTTCTCCATCTACCTCTCCATGAGGTACTAGATCTTCTCCTGATGTGACAGCGCAATTACCTCTTACCTTCTCTTCCCCTTCATCATGAATGGAGGTTGTCTCATCATCATTAAGAGGTTATTTGTTTAGTCCCTCTTTTCAAAAAGAGATCTCCATTTCTTCCTTTTGAGAAGAGAGCTCTTTCTGAAGTGGGGATCCTGCCTCTAGCAAGGCTACAATTTTTTAACCCCCTCAATAGTATTTTGAAATGGATTTGGGTTCATAGATCCTTCCAACTCATGCAAAGGTTTTGTTTGTTTAGGCTTTGCTAACTCAACAAAGGAGCTCAACAAAGGAAGTTTTAGAATGTTTTTCATCAAATCCTTTTACTAGCCTCCTATTGAACCTTTCATAAGTAGATATATTTGCATATTTTAATGAGGAAGATTCATAAAACCACCACACATAAGGCTTACCTTCAATATGCAGTGCTGCTACTCTAATGACTTGATCTTCTAAAACTTGGTGTTGCTGCAAATAGGTGTCTAGATCCTTGACCCAAGCCCTGGCTGAAAATTTAGGTGACCCATCAAAAGTAGATAGAAATAATCTACCATAGCATGCTTATTGCACCCCTTACCTCTATTTTTATTGCTAGGTCTTCTATCCTCCTTGATATTGCAAAACCCTTGGAAGTTTAGATGATCCTTGAACCTTTGAGATTGAGATTTATACTCTTGAAGATAGTTACCAAGAGTCTCCTCCTTTGGTACATCTCCTTCCTCCATCTCTCTTGCTATGAAAATGGGCATGGTAGAGCATTGTATATCTGATGGTGTAGCTGAATGCTCACACCCATAATGTGAAAATCTAGAGCTTTCTTCATGTACAAGCCCTCTTGAAGAATCCATATATCTCTCCATCCTCATCTCTTTGATGTCTTTGTTAATTAACTTCATAATTTGAAGAATAAGTTTCAAGAACTCCCTCCCTCATGATAATGAATTTTCGCCTTCATCTCTTCTGCAGAGCTTATCCTTCCTATGAGAAGCCTCCTTAGATGACATAATGGATGAAGTACACAGGATGAGCCAAGATTATGCTCTGATACCACTATAATATTCTAAAATGGGAAAAGAAGGAATAGATATGCAAAAATATAAATAAATAAAAACACGAGACAATGGTAGATCCATTCCATTATGAATATAATAGAAAAATAGGTACAATATATTGAGGAAAATATCACTCAATTTTGGAAAACAAGCCTCCCATGAAAGCATACACCTAGATCTAAAATGTTGTTAATACATAAAGTACAGGAATGCAAAAAACTGCTCTATCTAAGAGAGAATAGTAGCTGAAATATATAAAAATATATTTCTACTGATACAATGCTCCAAAAATGCTAAGGCTATAGATCCATGCTCCAAACCAAATTTCCAAGACAACCCAGGAAAGGTTTCCAGAAATACACACTATACAAAATATAGCAGATTTGGCCCTAGGGATGAGTAATCTCTGCAGCTGAATCACTGATGGGAGATGGATGATATGATATAAAAGATGGCTAATCCTCCTCCAATGGATCTCCTAATTTAATGGTTAATCCCCACACAGGAAACCCAAATACTCCAAATAGGGAAATAAACTCACTGTTGCAGCTGCTCTCCAAAATAACGCAATATTTAAGGGAAACTACACTGTAGCTAATGACTACTACTTGGAATGGTGCCAAAATATGTAATGAAGCCCTGTTAATTTCTTTACAAGCTTCCAGATGAAAGGATGATCCCTCCAATAGAAAAATATCTCAGAAAATGAAGATCTCTCTCCTCCATTGCTACACCCGTGCAACACAACCCAACTCTACACAGAACTTCATTGTACATGAGACTGAAGCTTGGCCAAATGCCATATAGTGGAAGTATAGTGTAAGACTCTTCCAAGAGCTTCTCAACGGAAGAGGTGGGATTCCCGATTAGGAACACCTAGTGCTAAACAACACTTTCAATCTTAGCTAAACATTTGAAGAAAGCTATATGTCTAAGAAAATCATATATCAAAATATAAACATATATCAACCCCCTCAATATGGCTGCAATCATCTTCCTTTTATAAGATACGAGCTTCCAAACCCTAAGCCCAATCCATTAATGTCACTACTTCCATGCAATGTGTCTCCATCTAAAACTGCGTTGTCCCTCCATTAATGTCCACTCCCCCATGAGAGCAATGTTGATTTGGTCAAATTTGACCTAGTCAAAGTGCTCCAGCCCCTTTTCACACCTTAGGGTGCTCTATTAGGCTGAAAATATGATCCACTTTCACATGAGAAGTGGTTTTATTCTTCATAAATAGATTTATAGGTCTCCCTACCCACTTATTCACCTATCTAAGTGAGAAAACAAAACTTTAATATTCCTATTAGCTACAAGCTAATTTAGGAATATTATAGGGTACTTGAGACAATGTGTTCTTGATGCCTTGTCTAGACAATTTTAGGAGGATGAAACCCTATTATCCCTATCCATTCCCACACTATATTGGATCAAGGAGGAACAAAATGAACATCTTACTCATCCATCTCTTTCACAAATAATCAAAGGGTTACAAGGGCATCCTAAAAACCAAATAGGTTATACTTGGTAGGAATATATTCTTCGATATGATGATCATGTGGCTATCTCCCATCACTCCACACTAAAATCCCACATTTTAGAGGAGATGAAATCCTCACCCATTGTATGTCATTTCAGATTTAGAAAACTTATGCACGTGCATGTTTCCCCTTTTTTTGGAGAGAAATGGAACATGACATTATAACATTTGTAGCTAAATGTGAAGTCTCCCAATGCAACAAAGTTGAAATAATGAAGACATCAAGAAAAACTTATCATTACCTACTTCTATATGGACAAATTTCTCCATGTAATTCATGACAGGTATCCCTAAGTCAGACAAAAAGTCAATTATCATGGTGGTATCTTATTTCCTCTCCAAATATGCCAATTTTTGTGCCCTACCACACCCATTCACTCCAACCTTGTTGGCTCAAGTCTTCATTAATGAAATTTTCAAATTGCATGGAATTCCTAATGCTATTGTGTCAAATCGAGATCCCACTTTCACCAAAAATTTTTGGTAGGAGCGATTCAAGCTACATGGCACCTAGATCCGAATGAGTAAAACGTATCGCCCCCAGATGGATGGTAGAACTAAACTAGTAAACAAATTTTTGGATACATACTTGAGGTGCTTTGCTTTATAAAATTAACATCAATGGGTGTAGTGGTTATATTTAATATAATGGTGGTATAATACTAATTATAATGAAAAAATTAAGACAACACCGTTTCAGGTGGTGTATGGAAAACTACTGCCTTCACCAACTTATTATCTACTAGGATCTTCCAAAGTGAGGGTGGTTACTTTGAACCACATCACCACTCTCACTTTTATGAAGGATAATCTCCATCAAAATAAAAATTGAATGAAGAAAAAATCTAACCAACACCACTCTGAAAGGTATTTTCAAGTGTGTGACCAAGTTTTTCTTCGACTCCAACCTTATAAGTAGACATGCCTAAAAGAAAAGGGCTACTATAAATTAGCTCCAAAATTTTATGGGTCTTATCTGATGATTCAATGTATTGGCTCAGTGACCTACAAATTGGCCTTTATTGCCACTTCAAAAATCCACTTAGTCTTTCACATATTTTTCCTCAAGATAATTTTGGCACACAACTACAAGTTTCAGACCATACTTCTTGAACAAATGAGTAAGGTTCTCTTTGGCTCCAAAAAAAAAACAGTATTGGATTCACAGGAAAGCCATATTCTGTAATATTCCCAAATTTTCACCTGTTGTTTGGATTATTAGAGTTCTTAATTTTATTAATGAATTAAGCAAATAAAAGGGTGGAGGGACCCATAATCCTTAATATGAATAAATATCCACTTTTTTGTGTGAATTTGGATTAATTAAGCCTAGAAATACATAATGAGGTAGTTGAGAAACTACTAATGTGAATGGAATTGGAGATCATGTATCATTAATGAAATAGATCGTGGAGGTTGACATAGTAAACTAAGATCTTGAAGTAATCAAATAGAATATGGTGGAACATTCATGATGAGATGATGGAGTAAGTTGTGAAATTAATGCACACATGATGGAGAGGGTGTACATTGCACCTATACATGATGGATGACTTGGAAAGATAACGCAGTCAAACATGGAGGATCTTTTCCACATGCACAGCGTAGTTTAGATGAGGGCCAAGGCATGGCAAGGCTAAAACACTATATAAAGGAGATGAAGTCAAGAATGAAGGCATGCTTGAGATTATTGATGTTAAGGATCTATTTAGATCTGGAATTGTCATGTGACATTCCATTGCTTTCTTGGGGTATTTATCAAAGATTGCAAGTGTTGTTTAGCACAGGGTGTTCCTAGTTGGGAATCCCACCTCTTTCATTGAGTAGCTCTTGAAAAAGTATTTTAATTCACTCTACATCAGGCATTGGTGCCACTTAAATTTTCCTAATTTTTGTAGAACATTCATATTAAAAAATTGCAGATTTCTGAAGATCAGTTTGGAAGGTGGAGGTTGTCATCAGTATTTTAGCTGGAGAACTGGTGAAGGTTTATTCATATCACCTTGGGCTTAAATATCAGCATTCCCAAAGCTTCATATCAGATCTGGCATCAGGCCAAAAGCTATGGACCTCCTAGCAGTAGTAGTTCCATCCAGAATTACGATGCCCATATTGCAGATCCAAAGGAGGAAGGAAGTTGCTAGCATTTTAGCTAGTAATCTTGTGACAAATCCTCCCCTCACCTTGCCATCAATATTTCCATCAGCCTGTAGTTTATTGCCACATATTTTATCAGGCATAGAGCCTCTCTTTCCCTTACAGTGTAGTTTTTATGAGCAGTTGTATTGAAGCAGCTGTAATCATCATTGAAGGATTGAGAAGCTAGATCTAGAGCTTCTAGGTTGTAGATATGAAGGAGGGATCATCCCTTCAAGCCTAGATTTGATCTTCTGACATTTTTTAGCAATCCATTTGTCAGATCTAGCTGTAGATATGTAATCCTAGCAGATTAAGCATCAAACCCTAGGAGGGTTATTTTCCAAAGTTGTAGATCTAGAAAATCCTTTCTGGGTTATCTTGGGAACCCATTACATTGGCTAGATCTTGAATCTTTGCATCATCATAGCTCCCGAGCTCCCTAGATCTTCATTTTCCTTTATATAATTTACATTTATATCAGCAGCAGTAGGGACAACACAGTATGTCTTCTGTATGCTCTCCAATTACGTAGTGCTAGTTGTAGCACCATTTAACGGTGATTCTAGGCCTTCTCTTAGGCTAGATCTACTCATTTTCTCTAGATTGTGTAACTAATTCATCTCCATATAATAAAATGGCTCAGCTTCTCTGTAAATTCTAATATGGTCTTGAGATTTACTATTGACTTAGTTGTAGTTCTTATATTGTGTTTAAGTATTACTGCATTCTCCCTTGTGGGATATTACTGTGGTATCGGAGCATGATCTTTGGCTCAGCTTTTGGACATTTTGACAACATAAGAAAACAAATAGTAGAGATCTACTATAGAGGGATTAATTTGTTCCTAATATTCCTTTAGATCTATCAAGAATATATCTAAGGAGATTAATGAAGCAAGAGGATAAAGGCAAAGAGAAACCTCAAAAATGTTTCAAGATGAAGAAGGTCCCAACATTACTTTTCAACAACAAAGAAGACCGGAGAAGCAAAGAGCTTCACATTATTCCAATAGATCCACTTTCTTTGAGAAAGAGGACTGGTATGAATATGATTAAGGCTTGGGGCATGAGACCTTAAGTAAATATCTGTCTGAATACAAGTCAGATTCTAGAGCATTGAATGAGAATCACTCTCTCCAATAGTTACTACAACTCAAATAAGAGAGGAGATCCAGAAGCAGTGATAGAATAAAGAGGCATAGATTCTTATTGCCTACATTTTATGGATCTTCCACAAGCACATTGAGGGCTTAGAGGGAAGAATTATTTACATTACTTCTAAAATATCCTATATCAGAAAGAGAGGCTGTGGATTTTTCAACGCTACACCTAGAGGGTGAAGCAAGAAATTGGTGGTTTAGACATGTATCACACATGGAAGTTTCTGCTTATGTAGATTTTATGCAAAGACTGAAGAAGAGATATGGTAGAAATAAACTAGAGACCTCTCACATAGTGATATATCCCATCATCAAGGAGATAGTGCATGAAGATTCAAGAGAAGATGTTCTCATTATCACTCAAGAGGAGGAGCCTCTACCACCACCAGTTGTAGATATGCTTACATCAAGAGGAGGATCATTTGCATCTTTGCAAAATGGTTTCGAATTTTTGACATTTGGAGCCCCATGCATGATTGATGAGATGCATGAGGAGGAGGAGACAGATACTAGTGCTGGTACACTTGTAGAAGAGTAGCCATCACTCTTACCAACAGTTGGAGAGACCTTTGCACCGAAAGAGGAAACTCTTGTGTTCTTGCAAGATGTTTCTGAATCATAGTTGATCCAAGGTATGTATGCATGACCAAGGGTTAGAACATCATGCTGATTTGGAGTAGCATTATATCACTACACAAAGGATCCTTGATCTAATCAAGGAAGAGATGAAAAACCATATGAGCTTGTCATGGATGAACTACATTCAACCTCTTGAGTTGAAATGTGGATTTTTAGAAAATGGGATGAGTATGATCCTATGTACAATGGCTGGTTATGAGTTTAGCATTGTGCCTTGCCTTGAGACAGCTCATGTATCACCTTGCAGATCTACAATGTTGTTAATAAGCATTAGTGAAAAGAAGAGGACCCATTCCTCATGGAAGCAATCATATGGTAGCTTCATTCATGAAGTAATGGAGGAAAAGATGATAGATGGTAGACATCTTGAGATGAGAAATATTTTCTCCTTTCTAGATGACCCTTTCTCAATGAGCATCTCAGAGCTAAAAGAGTGACTTCTACCTATAGCAGATCCAAAAACTTATTGGTTTTAGATATCCATTGATGAGAAGAGATTCTCATGGAGAGATCTCATTAGAGGTGCACTTCAACATATCATGGAGTGAAAATTTCTTCAAATGGAGTGCAAAGTTCTTCAACAGTTTGAGGAGGTTGGTTTCCTACAATGGGAGGATGCCAAGAATTTGCAGAATGAGATCCATCATCCACATTGGGATGAATGGTTGATAGTATGGAGAAAGGGGTTTCCAAACTACTTTTAGATCTATGACACAAGCCAACAAGAAGCATGGCTGCACTGGTTGCTCTTGGGGGGGTATGGTTACTACCCAAAGATTCATATTTTATTGTCTCATGCCTTATGTCTCAATGATAGAATGCATAAGAAAAAGACATGGTTGCTTTGGTTGTTTATGAGAGAGTTTGGACATCACATGATGTATCTTATGTCCTTATATTCTCTCTTGTTTGGATATGTCTCATGTATTTACATGTATTTCTATTTGGGATGCATCTCATGTTCATGTATGCACTTGGGTTTGGGAGAAATTATAACTCTCACATGATGGGGCATAAAGGAGCTTGTTTGTATTATATTGATGATACATCTCACATTTCCATTACTATATTGTTGCTCCATGACTTACATCATGATAATGCAAGGAGGCAGCAAGAATCCTTGTTGTTATGGTTACTATTGGGAGAGTATGGGTTGATTTCTTCCCATACATTACATGATATTGTTGGAGGATGGAAACAAGATGCCTTACAATGTTGGCTTCTATTGGGTGATTATGGTCATTGTACATGGTATAATGATGATGTGATGGGGCAACAAGATTCCTTTTTAAGGTGGTTTCTCTTGAGATAATATGGCCACTACATTTGGTACAATGATGATGTGGTATGGCAGAAAGAGGCATTGTTGAGATGGCTACTTTTGAGAGAGTATGACTCTCATATTCTCATTGACGATTTTGCATGGAAACAATAAGCATTATTGTGGTGGCTTCTTTTGAGAGAGTATGGCTCTCTTACTTGTTTTCATGACGATATAGCATGGTAGAAGAAGGCTTTGTTGCGTTGGTTGTTATTAGGAGAATATGGTTTGACACTTTGGTCTACCCATATGTCCTCTTTCTTATTTTGCATAATATTGAAATGATGCTTGGAGCCAAAAAGGGTAACAGGACTAGAAATGAGGGCATGTCAATGCTCAATATACTTCATGGAACATGGGATGGAGAGATGTATTATGAGATGGAGGTTTTCCATTGTCAAAAGATCTACTTTATTTTATGTATCTCATGTATTGATGATGATGTTGGACATCATATGATTGACACTTGGTACTTCATGATGAAAGGAGGACATCTAACCATACAGTTGGAGGTCATTCTATACATTCTTGAGAGACAAATTTGGAACCAAACATGCATGACACATTGTAGCTAATGGAGGAGGCCTTCCTTATGTGGATGCCATTTGGAGGGAAATGGATGTCTTATACATCTGCTTTTGTAGTTGCTTGAGGTGAAGCAACATTTTTCCGGGGAGGACTGTAATATTCCCAAATTTTCACCCGATTTTTGGAATATTAGAGTTCTTAATTTTCTTAATGAATTAAGCAAATAAAAGGGTGGAGGGACTCATAATACTCAATATGAATAAATATCCACTTTTTGTGTGTGAATGTGAATTAATTAAGCCTATATCTACATACTGAGGTAGTTGAGCAACTACTAATGTGAATGGAATTGGATATGATGTCTCACTAATGAGATAGATCATGGATGTTGACACAATAAACTAAGATCTTGAAAGGATCAAATAGAATATCATGGAGAATTCATGATGAGATGATGGAGGAAGTTGTGAAATTAATGCACACATGATGGAGAGGGTGTACATTGCACCTAGACATGATGGATGACTTGGAAAGGCAATGCAGTCAAACATGGAGGATCTTGTCCACATGAAAAACGTAGTTTATATGAGGGCCAAGGCATGGGAAGGCTCAAACACTATATAAAGAAGATTAAGGAAATAATGAAGGCATGCTTGATATTATTGATGTTGAGGATCTTTTTAGATCTAGAATTGTAATGTGAAATTCCATTACTTTCTTGGGATGTTTAGCAAAGATTGCAAGTATTGTTTAGCACAAGGTGTTCCTGGTTGGGAATCCCACCTCTTTCACTGAATAGATCTTGAAAGATTATTTTAATTCAATCTAAATCAAGAATTGGTGCCACTTACATTTTCCTACTTTCTACAGAACATTCATATTCAGAAATTGCATATTTCTGAAGATCAATTTGGAAGGTGGAGGTTGTCTTCAGTATTTCAGCTGGAGAACTGGTGAAGGTTTATTCATATCACCTTGGGCTTAAATATCAACATTCCTAGAGCTTCATATCATATCTGGCATCAGGCCAAAATTTATTGACCTCCTAGCAATAGTAGTTCCATCCATAATTACGCTATCCATATTTTAGATCCAAAGGAGGAAGGAAGTTGCTAGCATTTCAGTTAGTAATCCTATGAGGGATCATCCCCTCACCTTTCCATCAGTATTTCCATCGGTCTGTAGTTTATTGCAGCATATTTCAGCAGCCATAGAGCCTCTCTTTCCCTTACAACGTATTTTTTATGAGCATTTGTGTTGAAGCAGTTGTAATCATCATTGAAGGATTGAGAAGCTAGAGCTAGAGCTTCTAGCTTGTATATCTAAAGGAGATATCAAACCTTCAAGTTTAGATCTGATCTTGTGACATTTTTCAGCCATTTATTTTTTAGATCTAGCTGCAGATATGTAATCCCAGCAGATTAAGGATCAAACCCTAGGAGGGTGATTTTCCAAAGTTGTAGATCTGTAAAATCCTTTCTGGGTTATCTTGGGAACCCATCACATTGGCCAGATCTTGAATCTTGGCATCATCAGAGCTCCTGAGCTCCCTATATCTTCATTTTCTTTTACAACATTTATATGTATATCAACAACAGCAGGGACAATGTAGTATTGCTTTTGTAAGCTCACCATTTACGCAGTGCTAGTTGCAGCACCATTGAAGGGTGATTCTAGGCCTTCTCTTGGGCTAGATCTACTCATTTTATGTACATTGTGTAACTGATTCATCTCCATATAATAAAATGGCTCAGATTCTCTGTAAATTTTGATGTTGTCTTAAGATTTATTTTTTACTTATTTGTAGTTCTTATATTGTTTTTAAGTATTACTGCATTCTCCCTTGTGGGAAATTACATATTCATGGCCACACTATTAAGGAAGTCATCATTTAATGGAAAGACACCTCACCAAAATATGTGACATGGGAACTAATAAATATTCTCCAACAATTTTCGTAGCTCTGGCCTTGAGGACAAGGTTGCTTCTAAAGGTGTTACATGTCATTTTGTCACCATTAAGAAAACACTACAAGAAAAAAGGACATTTCTGAGGGTCATGCCTGTGATGGACCTTTAAGCTCTGTTACCAATGTCACATATGGTGATAGTCTTTAAAAAAGTGTCCTTGTAAGTGCATATAATGACATTCCTTTATTTTTTTTCACCGAATCCATTTTCAGTGACACATTTGGTGAGGGTTGTTAAATGCCTGTCACTAACTCTCTCTTTGGTCACACTTCTAGTGACGATATTTTATTGACCCTCACAAATGCTATTTTTGGTTACTTTTGGTGATGATAGAAAATTTTTAGTCATCATTGATCATTCCAATGATTTTTTTATGATGTTTTGTGGATGTTACTATATTTTTTGTCAAAATATAATGAATTAAGACCATTGTTGTGCAGTCTTTTTCATTATGTGTTATATAGTGGTTAGATTCAGTCAATTTGTTAATAAGTAATTAGTGTGTATCATTTCCCTCAAGTGATGAGTATATATTTTTCCTATGAATCAATACATGATTAATCTCTATTAGGTTTATTATCTAATAAAATTCCTTTAAATAAATTTCCACTAGCGTGTGTAGAAACTATATTATATAATACATAATCAAGATTGTCAATTCTATTAATGAGAGATATCTAGCACTCCTCAACACTCTTGCATCATCTTAACATGCTCTGGCACACACTAACATTCCTTGGCACCTCACATGTCTTAGAACATCTTTGTACCTAGAACATCTTGCCATGACTAGGACACCCAAGCACATATTGGTAGGCCCTAGCATATCATAACACTCTCCTAGCATGTGTTAGCATGCCTTGTAGTCCCTAGGATTCCCTGGAAAAATTTTTCATGCATTAACATACCTGAGCACTTGGCACACATTGGAAATTGGCATGTATTGGAACCTAATATCAGTGTGCCTAGTATGCCCCTTTTTAAAAAGATAAAGTCCTAACTTATTAACCCTATTATGTGTTCAATTCCTTGCATTTTATCTTGGTTATTATTTTTGTTTCATTTATACTCCTTGAAACATATTGGCATACCTTGGCACCCTACACATCCTAGTATGCCTTAGCATCTTGCATGTCTTAGCACTATTTGGCACATGTTAAAACACACTGGAACTCCCTAGCACACTCTGGAACTTCTTGACATGCCCTGATATTCCCTAGCATGCCTTAATAGTGCTTAACATACCTTGTCACTCCCTCATTAGCATGCTAGCTAGCACTTGTGACACTCCCTAGCACACCATCATATCCATTCACTTCAATGCATTTTTACCTAGTTCTGCCTTGTGTTGCCCTAGTAATCCATAACACTCCTCAGCATGCATTAGCATACTCTGTCACACTTTAACACTCTATGACATGCCTTTCCACTTCATAACATGTGTATCACTCCCTAGGACACATTGGCACTTGGAACGTGTTGGTGCTTGGGAAGTATTAGCATGTCTAGCATTCATTAATATGCCTTCGTATGTTTTAGCATGGTTTAATATTAAATTTATTTGAGATCAATTATTGGAAAGTATATGAGAATTAATAGAGTCTAATTTGGCACTTAGAATGCACTAACACTTCGCACTTGGCTCATATTTCCACCTAGTGTTGGTGTGCCTAGCATGACCCTCCTGGAAAAGGTAAATTGATGACTTATTAACCCTCTTATGTGTTCATTTCCTTGTATTTTAACTTCTTTCTCCTTTTTGTTAACTTCATATTCCATGGCACATATTTTCACACCCTTGCACATCTTGGCATGCCTTAGCACTTGACACATCTTAGCATATTTGACATGCCTTCGAACTATATGGTGCATTTTAGCATTCCTTGGCACTCATGCCCTCACAACTAGCATCACATTTTTTCACGACTTGGGAACTGAATCAAGCCCTTAGCAATTGAATTTCATGTGAAATTGGATTGATTCATATGCAAAAACTTGACGAATTTCACCTACTACAAGTAGATTGTACAGTGTTCACCTAAGAATTTCCTATACCTCATCTTAGGCCACTCATGTCCAAGTTGAAGTTGTCCCACTTAATAACTTACCAAGACAAGGATAACATATAGCCATGGACATAAAACAACTAAGAAAAAAATTATCTTACATAGGAAATATTTCACATGTATTTCTAGTTCATATAAACAATAGAGCATTAACTGAGAGTTTGCAAGAACCAAAAGATAAACAAGACACACAATAATATATAATTTGGCACAATTCGAGTTCCCTAAAACTTATACACAATAATGTGCAATATGAAATTGTATAAAATAGTTTAAAACATGAGAATTCGGCCAAAGTGTGCCACATGTCACATAAAAATAATAGATAAAGGCAAAATAGTGTGGTGCCCAACACAAAGTCTCCCTTTGTCTAAAAATTCTTTGTCGAGCCCCTTATCGCAATCGTAGGCTTCCCTCTTGAAAATAATATTATGAACTTATTCTAACACACTTCGTCCTTGGAACACTTGAATTCATTGACACTCCCTGCACACACTCTTATTTTTTTCATTTCCATGCATTTTGACCCAGTTCTCCCTTGTGATGCCTCGATAGTCCTTGACACTCCTCAAAATGCATTGACATTTTCTGACATGTGTCAACTCACCTTTTCATTCCTTAGCATTCCCTAACCCTCCATTATTATCATTCCCTCACAACTACCCTTAATTTTCAACTTGGGAACCCAACCATGTCCTCACTTGACTACAAGAGCTTGACCAAGTTACGATTACTACAACTAGACTATGTTGTTGAATTGTGTAGCTTAGGAGGTACTCCACAAGCCTAATGATATGGGTTGGTGTGATTTTTGTCACAAAAGGATTTGTAGGAAAAGAAACCAAGGGAAGGGGTTTTAGACCTAAGATGGGGTTTAAAATATAAAATAAAATTAAAAGGGAAATCTAATATTTCCTAAGGCCTAAGTATATATATACTGTAAGTTCTAGAGCGTTGTTAAGAGGCATATCTAGGAAAATTTATTTAATGAGGCCTTAGTATGAATGAAATAACATCAAGTGAGAAGGAGATCATATAATCAAGTAGGCCAGGAGAGATGTGGTCCTAAAGTAGGTCGAGTTAGAGGGCTGAGTAAGGGTTTCTAAAGGGAGGCCATGACCATCCACCAAAAGCAAGATCATCATGTGAGGGTTCACAAGAATGTTGCATACCTTAATGGGCTTGAGATAGGAAGTAGGATGGAATATTGTTGGCTCTTTTATGGCAGGTCTAGATCAAGAGAGGCGGCTCATCAAAATTTAGGCATGTGATTTCAATGGTGTTTCTGTGTGAAGGCCATATAAAACTTTGAAATATTAGAGAGGGTTGATACCCTATATTCTGTTGGTTAGTAGGTTGCAAGGACTATGATAAAGACAAAAAAAAATGGAGGAGGGCATGAACTAAAATTTAGCGCCATAAAAAAAGTAGTTACAGGTGTAATATTGACTGAGGTAACTATATTTTTAGGGTCATATATATCTAAATTTCAGGTCAACATTCAGTAAAATAAATTCCCAGAATCTATGTATCCATATGATCTAGGCCAATTCCCTTAAGAAGGAAAGAGTTGTTATTTTTTCTATGGGTGGATAGGGTTTGTTCTAAAGAAATTAGAATAGAAGTATAATTCCCTAGTTAGGGAGGTTCCCTAGCATCTTCATTCCATAAGGTATTCCCTTAAGACTGTGAAATATGGATAGAAGAAGAGGGGTCATGGCCCTTAGAGGGAGGTTTATCTCTACAATATATACCATATATTTGGAAGATGGTTTGAAAAAGCACGTGAGAAGATATAAAATCCAAAGGAAGGTGGAACTTAAGTAGAATATTGAGTAGAATAAGTGTGCCATATGAGGAATGGATTGACATGAAGAGGAGTTGATTTTCGTGGATTTTCCATAGAGTTCTGGATAAAAATCTGAAGCAGCCTATAAATAGTTAGTTAATGGAATGTTAGTGGATGATTTGTTATGCTAGTTCAAGCATCTAAAAATTGTTAGAAGAATGATAAGAGGAGTAGTTTAGATTTGTTCATAGATTGGACAACAAATAAATTGGTACACAAGAATAGTGATTTTGAGAGGACTCAAATAACTATTAGGTGGCATATTTGAATATCCATAGATGATGGTAGTGTTGTGGACACTATATCAGTAAAATAAATGACTGTGGTTGGGAAAATTGATGGTAGTCCAAGTACAGTTGGAGGGTTGTTACGTGACTGTGAAAGAAGAGCCCTAAATCGTGTACTTGTGAAGGAAAAGAAGACTGGTATAAGTGTAGGTGTATTGCACCTAAGGACATGCAAACTTTGAAGTACTAAAGTAGCAGTTAAGTGGGGCATACAACTAGCCCTAGTTCACTATATTGTAGAGGATTGAGTCAATGAGAAGAAGGGAAACCTCTATAGCCCTATACTTCTCATCTTGGAGCAAGAGTATGGAAAAATTGGGTAGACCAAAGAGCTATTTACAAACATATTTGTGAACAAATAATCAAAAACCCTATGTGTTGCAGACCTTAAAGGAAAAAATAGGTAGATAGAGGGAAACAAATTTGAGCTAAGTTCAGTAACCTAAAGGAGTTGAGTTCATTGATAGAGGTAGATTGAGGAGTTGCATAATGGGAGGCAAGAGGACTTTATATATTTTTTTAGGACATCTGGTCTATTGGTCTATGAGTGGCCAACATCAAAAATTGGGTCAAGTGTTGTCTTGTTAAAGGTATATTAGTTGTGAAATGACTAAGACCAAGCCCTAGCTGTATTCATTTTATCAGTGTGATTGTAAAGGGCCACGATCTCTAGTATGAGAGCTCTAGCCTATTCTATTATAGTTTGTAATTTAATGAAGAACTTATTGAAAAAGATAAAAATTTTAATGTGCACTATTTTATTCCGTGATGTCTATAGATTTCATTGTGCAAAGTAGATGTGTTGTGGAACTTGAGTGAGATGCGTTTGCATCAAATATTCTCAAGCCAAACCAAGATTCTCATGCATCATGGAAATTATGAATATGCCTTGTTCACCTACGAACTACCTGTAACTCATCTTAGGCTACTCATGTTGAATATCAACTCATTCCACTTAACAAGTTACCAATACAAGGCTCATCACATCCAGAAATGGTCGTAAAAAAATTAAGAAACACAGTTTACATATTGACATGCCATAACACATGGAATGTCTCATAAGCCTTAGCAATATGTGGCATGTGTTAGCATCACCTACTTTCCTTGGCATGGTTTTACACTCCCTAGCACACCCTGGCACATCTTGACAGGTCATGGTAGTTTAGCATACCTTGGTATTTCCTAGCATATAACCTTGTCACTCCCTCCTTAACACACATAGAACTCATTGAAACTCCCTATCACAGACTCGTATTCATTAATTTACATTCATTTTTATCTATTTATTCCTTGTGTTTCCCTAACACTCCCTAAGAATCCATAGCACCCATTGGCACACCCTAACACTTGGCACATCTTGGCATGTCACCCTATCACTCTAGCATTCCTTGGCACTGCCTAGAATACCTTGTCACTCTCTCCTTAGCACACCTAGAGCTCATTGACACTGCCAGTCACAAACTCTTATTCAGTCATTTCCATGCACTTTTACCTAGTGCTCCCTTTTGTTTCCATAGCATTCCTTAACACTCCTTTGCATGTGTTGGTACACACTAGAACCTAGGACATATTGGCACATCACGTTGGCCTGTAGCATGCCTTAACACTGCCTAACATAGTTTGTCATTCCCTCCTTATCACATATGTAACTCATTCACACTTCCAATAACCAACTCTTATTTGTTCATTTCCATGTACTTTGACGTAGTGCTCGTTTGTATTTCACTGTCACTCCAATTTAACACTTCTTTGCACACATTGGAACATCTTGGTCACATGTTGCTCTAACACTCTAGTATTACTTAGCACTACCAAGCATGCCTTGTCACTCCTCCTTAACACACTTGGAACTCGTTGAAACTCCATGTCACACACTCTTATTCATTCATTTCCATGGGTTATGAAATAATTCTTTCTTGTGTCTCTTTAACACTCCTTGGCACATATTGGCACACCCTGGAACTTGGCACATATTGGAATGATTTCCTAGCACTCTATCATGAATTATCATTGCCTATCATACCTTGTCACTCCCTCCTTAACACACCTATAAATTTCTAACACTCCCTATCATGCACTCTTATTCATTCATTCCCATGAAATTGAAAATAGTCCTCCCTTCTATATCCCTAGCACTCCCTAACATGCATTGGTGCCACATCCTACCACCTAGCACATCTTGGAATGCCTAAAATGCCTTGGAAATTTATAGCATGTGTTATAAATTCCTTGGATTCCTTGCATACCCTGGAACTCCCTATTTTTCATGCCCTCATAGATAGCCTTACTTTTTTTGGGACTTGGTAACCCAACCAAGTCATTGAAAAAATAGTGTCGTGTCTACCCTAAAGTCTCCCTTTGTATGAAACTTCTTTGTCCATCCCCTTATTTGAATAGTAGGCTTTCAACCTACAACTCCTATTATGAAATTATACTAACACACTTCATCCATGGGAAACCTGTAATTCAGTAATACTCCTTGGCAAACAATATTATTCATTCGTTTCCATGCACTTTGAATTAGTTCTCCCTTGTGATACCTTGACACTCCCCAACACTCCTCAACCTACATTGACATTATATGGAATGCATTATCACACCTTTTCATTAATTGGAATTCCTTGGAAATCCTTAAATATCATGTCCGAAGTGGGGAAAACCTTGAAGGAGAAAGGAGGCAGCTAGATGGTGGAGTTTTTTTAGCCGAGTTCAGTAACCTAAAGGAGTTGAGATCGTTGATAGAGGCAGATTGAGGAGCTAAAGAATGGGAAGAAAAAGGACCTACCATCTGTGTTCAGGACACGTGGACTAAAAGGGTTGTGTTTGGACACCATCAATAAGTAGGTAAAGTTTCGTCTTGCTCAAGATATATTAGTTGTCAAAGGGCTAACACGAAGCCCTAGTTGTATTCCTTGTATCAAACCACGATCCCTAGTACGGGAGCTCTAACCTATTGCATTATATTTTGTAATATAATGAAGAAGGTTTTGGTAAAGTTATAAATTACCATGTGCACTAGTTGATTCCCTAATGTGTGTATATTTTTTTGTGCATTAAAGTAGATGTGTTGTGGCACTTGAGTGTGTTTGCATCAAATATTCTATGACCAAACCCAAATTCTCATGTGCAGTGGAAATTTAGCATATGCCTTGTTCACCTTAGAATTACATATAATGAATCTTAGGCTACTCATGTACAATCTCAATTCATCTCACTTAACAAGTTACCAAGACAATGATCACATACAATCATGGCAATAAAACATTTAAGCAACACAATTTACATCTTGACATCCCATATCACCTAACATGTCTTAGAATGCCTTGGAATTATGTGTCTCGTGTTGGAATCCCCTACATTCCTTGGCATTCTTTGGCACTCCCTAGCACACACTACCACTCCCTAAAATTCCCTAGCACTCTGGCATGCCTTGGCACTTCCTAACATATAACGTTGTCACTCCCTCCTTAGCACACCTGCAATTCACTGACACTCCCTATCACACACTCTTATTTGTTCATTTCCATGCATTTTGAACTAGTTCTCCCTTGTGTTTCCATGACATCCCTAACACTCCCCAACATACATTGACACACCCTAACACTTGGCACATCAATGCATGTTGCCCCGGCATTGTAGCATTCCTTGGCACTACCTAGCATACCTTGTCACTCACTCCTTATCACACCTAGAACTCACTAACACTGCCTGTCAGACACTCTTATTCATTAATTTCCATGATTTTGAGACCAGTTCTCCCTTGTGTTTCCCTAGAACTACCAAACACTCCCTATAACCTTGGACATTTTGGCATGTTTCCCTGCCCTCTAGCATGCCTTAACATTGCCTTGCATACCTAGTCACTCCCTCCTTAGCAAAACTAAAACTCACTGACACTTCATGTCACAAAATCTTATTCATTCATTTCCATGCATTAATTTGACCTAGTTCTCTCATTTTTCCCTAGCACTCCCTAACACTTCCTAACACGTGTTGGCACACCTTGACACCTGACACATCTTGGTTACACGCTTTCCTTAAACTCTAGCATGCCTTAGCACTGCCTATCATACCATGTAAATCCTTCCTTAATACACTTGGAACTCTTTGAAAATCCCTGTCACACACTCTTATTCATTCATTTCCATGCATTTTGACCTATTTCTGCCTTGAGTTTCACTAGACTCACTAACAGCCTTTAGCACACATTGCCACACCTTAGAAATTGGTACATCTCAGCATGCATCTTCAACACTCTAGCATGCCTTATCACTACCTAGCATAAATTTTCATTCCCTTCTTAGCACATTGGAACTCACTAATACTCCCTATCACACACTCTTATTCATTCATTTCCATGCAATTAAAACTAGTGTTCCCTTGTGTTTCCCTTACACTCCCTAATAGTCCCTAGCATGAGCTAGCACCACACCCTAACACCTTGCACATCTTGGCGTAATTCCTTACCAATTGACATGTCTTGGCATGCCTAAACTTCCTTGGAAATTTCTAGCATGTGTTAGTACTTCTTAGCATTCCCCGACACATCTTGGAAATCCTTAGTTGTCATGCCCTTATAGATAACCTTAATTTTTTTGTGACGTAGAAACCAAACCATGTCACTAAAAAAATAATGTTGTACCTAGCCCAAAGTTTCCATTTGTCTCAAATTTCTTTGCCCAACCCCTTATTACAATCCTAGGCTTTCCTCCTACAATTCCTATTCTTAAATTATCCTAACACACTCTTTTTTATTCATTTCCATGCATTTTTACCTAGTTCTCCCTTGTGTTTATCTGACACTCCCTAACAATTCCTAGCACATGTTGGCACACCCTGGCACATCTTGGATGCATGCCTCTCCAACACTCTAGCATGTCGTAGCATTGCCTAGCATACCATGTCACTCCCTCCTGAGTACACTTTTAACTCGTTGCACACTCACACACTCTTATTCATTTATTTCCATGCATTTTGACCTAGTTCTCCCTTGTATTTCCTTGGCACTCCCTAAAATTACTTAGCATACATTTGCACACCTTGGCACTTGGAACTTCTTGGTATGCTTCCCTAGAACTCTTATCATGCCTTATCACTCCCTATCATACCTTGTCACTCCCTCCTTAGCACACCTGGAAATCACTAACACTTCATTTACATGCATTTGAAACTAGTGCTCCCTTGTGTTTCCCTCACACTTGTCCCTCACACTCACGAACATGCGTTTACGCCACACCCTGACACCTAGCACCTCTTGGCATGCCTTAGCACTTGGATCTCCTTGGCATGCCTATCATGCCCTAGAACTGTATAGCATGTGTTAGTACTTCAGGGAATTCCCTGGCACACCTTGGTACTCCCTAGTTGTCATTCCCTCATATATAGCCTTACTTTCTTAGTGAATTTGGAACCCAACCAAGTCATTAACAAAACAATGTTGTGCACAACCCAAAGTCTCCATTTGTATAAAATTTCTTCATCCAACCCCTTATTGTAACCATAATCTTGCCTCCTAGAATTCCTATTATGACCTTCTCCTAACACACTTTATCCTCGAGACACCGGGAATTCGTTGATACTCCTTGGCACACACTCTTATTTGTTAATTTCCATGAATTTTGAACTAGTTCTCCCTTGTGATGTTATAGCACTCCCTAACACTCATTCACATGCATTGAAACTATATGGGATGTGTTAGCACACCTTTACATTCCTTAGCACTCCTTACCTATCATTCCCTCACAACAACCCTTAATTTTCTTGGGACATAGCAACCCAACCAAGTCTTGCCTCAACTACAACAGCTTGTCCAAGTTATGATTACTACAACTAGAATGCATCATTTTCACCTAAGAACTGAATATAACGTTTCTTAGGAAACTGATGTCCAATTTCAACTTATCCCACTTAACAAGTTACAAGTTACCAAGTTAATGATCACATCCAACCACAACCATAAATTAATTAAGCAACACAGTATACATCTTGACATGTCATAGCACATAGCACACCTGAAAATCCCTTGGAGCTATGTAGCACATATTAATATTAGTACCCCTTGCATTCCTTGGCATGATTTGGCACTCCCTAAAACTCCTTAGCATACATTGGCACAACTTGGCACTTGGAACTTCTTGGTATGCTTCCCTAGCACTCTTGACATGCCTTATCACTTCCTGGAATACCTTGTCACTCCCTCCTTAGCACACCTGGAAATCACTAACACTTCATTTACATGCATTTGAAACTAGTGCTCCCTTGTGTTTCCCTTGCACTTTTCCCTCACACTCCCTAACATGCCTTCATGCCACACCCTGACACCTAAGACCTCTTGGCATGCCTTAGCGCTTAGCTTGCCTTGGCATGCCTATCATGCCTTGGAAATGTATAGGATGTGTTAGTACTTCTTGGAATTCCCTGGCACACCTTGGTAATCCCTAGTTTTAATTCCCTCATATATAGCCTTACTTTCTTAGTGACTTGGGAACCCAACCAAGTCATTGACAAAACAATGTTGTGCACAACCCAAAGTCTCCATTTTTCTAAAACTACTTTATATAGCCCCTTATTATCACCATAATATTACCTCCTATAAGTCCTATTATGACATTATCCTAACACACTTTACCCTCGAGACACCTGAAATTCATTGATACTCCTTGGCACACACTGTTATTTGTTAATTTCCATGCATTTTGAACTAGTTCTCCCTTGTGATGCTCTAGCACTCCCTAACCCTCATTCACATGCATTGAAAATATATGGCATGTGTTAGCATGCCTTTACATTCCTTAGCACTCCTTAGCTATCATTCCCTCATAACTACCCTTACTTTTCTTGGGACTTAGGAACCCATCCAATTCTTTCCTCAACTACAACAGTTTGACCAAGTTACGGTTACTACAACTAGAATGTATCGTGTTCACCTAAGAAGTGAATATAACTCGTCCTAGGCAACTCATGTCCAATTTCCACTTATCCCACTTAACAAGTTACAAGTTACCAATTTAATGATCACGTCCAACCACAACCATAAATCAATTAAGCAACATAGTTTACATCTTGACATGTCATAGCACATAGCATGCCTAAAAATCCCTTGGAGCTATGTGGCACATATTAATAGTAGCACCCCTTACATTCCTTGGCATGCTTTGGCACTTCCTCGCACACATTACCACTCCCTAACATGCCCTGACACTAGAGAATGTCTTACCACTACCTAGCATTTAACATTGTCGCTCCCCCCTTAGCACACCTGAAACTCACTAGCACTCACCATTAAACACTCATATTCATTCATTTCCATGAATTTTGAACTAGTTATCCCTTTTGTTTCCATGGCACTCCCTCACACTCCCTATCACACATTAACACACCTTGGTACCTGGCACATCTTGGCATGTTGCCCTGGCACTCTAACATTCCTTGGCACTACCTAGCATACCTTATCACTCCCTCCTTATTAAAACTAGAACTAAATTACACTCCCTATCACAAACTCTTATTTGTTCATTTCCATGCATTTGAAACTAGTGCTCCCTTTTGTTTATTCAGAACTTTCAAACACTCCTTGACATGCATTTTAACACTCTATAACTTGGAACATCTTGGAATGTTTCCCTAACCTCAAGAATACCTTATCATTGCCTATCATACCTTGCCACTCCCTCATCTCACTCGGAACTCACTGACACTTCATGTCACAAACTCTTATTCATGAATTTCCATGCACTAATTTAACCTAGTGCTCCCTTGTGTTTCCCTGACACTCCCTAAAAATTTCTTGCATGCTTTGGCACACCATGACACCTGACACATATTGGTCACATGCCTCCTTAACACTCTAGCATGACTTAGTGTTTCCTAGCATATCATGTCACTCCCTCCTTAGCACACCTGGAACTTGCTGACACTCCCTGTCACACACTCTTATTCATTCATTTCCATTCATTTTGACCTAGTTCTCCCTTGTGTTTCCCTCGTACTCCCTAAAAATCCTTAGCACACATTCTCACACCTTAGCACTTGGCACACCTTGGTATGCTTCCCTAACACTCTAGAATACCTTGGCACTTCATAACATACCTTTTCACCACCTAGCATACCTTGTCACTCCCTCCTTAGCACACCTGAAACTCTTCGACACTTTATTTCCATGCATTTGAAACAAGTGCTCCCTTTTGTTTCCCTGACACTTGGCCCACACACTCCCTAGCATGTGTTGGTGCCACACCCTAGCACCAGACACATCATTGCATGCATTAGCACTTGACTTTTCTTGGCATGCATATCATGCCTTGGAACTATCTATAATGTGCTATTACTTCCTGAAATTCCTTGGCACACCTTCAAACTACCTATTTTTCATTCCCTCATAGATAGTGTAATATCCCAAAATACAAAAAATAAGTAGTATTGGGAATATCTTAAGATATTCCAATTTTGGACTGCTCTGCAATGCATTCACAGAAAAAATTATTTTCAGAAATTTAATCCATAGGAATGAAAATAATCACTTGTATCCATTATATGCATTCATCTATCATATAATTCCAAGATGATATTAGAAATAAATGAAACTACGTGAGGTAAACAGACCTCCCACACTAGTTTAGCTGGAATTGACTAAAAACCCCAGACACTGCTACACAGAAATAACGCAAAAAAGGGACTACATATTCCTTTGAGATTTTTAACTCAAAAAATAGGAGAAAAAGTAGATATACTCATATATTATTCAATAATTCTTTAAGAACTGAGATCTAGTCTCCTTTTACAAATCACAAGAGAACCTGGGAAGGGTTTCTTGTCAAACACTCTACATACAAAATGTGATATTCAGAAATTTACTGAATCGCCACTGCAACACTAAAGCATAAGAGTGTAGCTGAAATATTTCTGATATACTGTATATCCCTCAAGGGATCCCTCCCATGAAAGGATGAACCTCTCAATCACAAGGAAACACTACAACAGAGCCACTAGACCATGCACTGAAGCTGCCTCCAAAAATAATGCATTCCCTAGATGGAACGACGCTAGGAATGCTATGGAAATGTGTGTTCTACTACCACAGATCTGAAATAAGCTCTATTCCTCTCCAAACATGTCTCTCGATAGAATGAGAACTCCCTCCAACGAGAAACTAGCTCAGAAAAGCGGGATTCCAATCCCTTCCACTGCTGCACCCAGCAACACTGCACAATAACCTACATAAACTGCGCTGATGAAGTAGGTTGAAGCTTGGCCTAAAAACTTGATGTGGAAAATGAATGAAAACTCTCCCAAGAGGCTCCTCATGGAAAGAGGTGGGATTGCCGCTCGGGAACACCAGGTGCTAAACAACACTGCTACTCTGCTAAATAGAAAGAGGAAGCAAAAGTTTGAGCAGACAAGAATAATAATCTAAAACATGAAGAATAATGCTGCCATCCTCTTCCTTAAATAAAAAATGAGTTTTCATGCCCCTGGCCCCACTCAATTAGGTCATCTCCATTCAAAAATTCATCTCCCTCCAAAACTGTGTTATTTCTTCTTTGATTCCTCCTCCTCCACATCTACGTTGTTGACTTAGTCAAAGTGGACTGAACCAACTTGATATTATCCCTGTTCACACATGGAGGTGTTTTATTAAGCTGTAAATAGTGTCCCCTTCACACTTGGAGTGTTTTTATTCTGCCTTAGGAGACTTATGGGCTTTTCTACCCATTTATTCACCTGTTAGAGCTGCTGAATCTAATGTTCCATTTAGCTTTGAGGCTAAAATTTGAGAACATTACAGTCCTCTGGTCCAAAATATTTTCTTGTCCTCAAGAAAATGTATAGGGAGAGAAAATTTCCCCGCTCCTCGCCTCCACCACTGCATCAAGATAATCTGCAAATAAACTGTCATCCAATGTTTCCTCCCAAGTGTGAAAAATAAAATGGTCTACATCAATCAAAGGTGGAGAATGTGAATGGAAGACTGCTTGTTTTCCCATGGCCTCCACAAGGTATAAATGATGATCAACATGGTGAATGAGTGCCTCCCTCACCCATTCTCTCATCCAAATGAAATGAGCCATCCTAGGTAGCTCATCAAAATAATCATCAACCCCGGTTTTATACAATGTGTTGGGGCTACGTGGAGAGATTGGATCCTGCCATCCAAATGGTTTCTCTCTCCATTTATGGTAAACATTGGGTTGCCTCTGTCCTTGGCCTGAGATGAAATGGCCTCCAAGAATGGCCCAAGTTCCCTCATCAAAAAATTCAGCCATGAAGTTCCTCCTCAAGTTCTTCAAGTGGTTCCTCCCACAAGAAGGAAGCAAGTGTGATGTGGCAATCATGGTTTGCCCATGGTTCCTCCTGAAAAGTACAACATGTAAAGTGGGGAGAATCATGCTCTCAATGGGCATCTCTACTACCTTCAAAACTCTCCAAACAAAAATTCCCATGAGCATAAACATATTGGCAATACATGGAAGCAAAGTACAATGAAACAAGTTGTCAAATGACAACCGGAGAGTGAATCATAGTTCCACTCATGGAACTAGCGTAGTGCATCCTTTGCCTGCATCAAAAAAGAAATAACAAGTGCTTTACCAACCACTTTTTTTCTGCCATAGTCATCTCATAAGATGGAAACATGAAGTTACAATATGGTATCAATGGTGTACACCAAGAAACACGTGGCTTCCCCCAAAAACTACCAAAAGGATACCAAAAATCAATGCTACAAGTAGCTGCAAGTAAATCATCATACAATATGCAAGAAGAGATGATTCTTTTTGATACATCATGTTGCTCAAACAAGGAAAAGAAGTACAATACAAAATGTGAAATTATACCTCCTCCATCATGTACTTGAGATCTTGAGCTGAAATGGCTCAACTGGAATCTTTCCCTCACCTCCAATGAGTAGGGAAGTGGCTGTGACCTCCTGTCTATCATCATCTGGGCTAATGCATCTCTCCATATGTTGAAATATGTTATGCTAGATGCCCTCCCAAGTGAACTCCTCTGCCAAGGAAAGGTATGCATCATAATGCATGGAAAGGAAGTCCTCATGTGCTACAAGTAGCAACTTCTCCTTGAGACTAGAAGCTCTAGTCAAGAAGACTCTACCATGTGAATAATAGACCACATCATCCACCATATACTCATCATCTCTATCCGGGTCATCGAGAATCATGCATGCACCAAGATCCTTGGAGTACTCTACTAAGAGCTGAGATCTCCAATAAGTTTCAATCCTCCTAAGAGTTAGCACTGGTGATTTGGCATGTGAAGCTCTTCTCATGTTGTTGCCTGCTACTTTTACATCCCCCATGCCAAAGTTCTCCTCCAAAATCTCCACCTCTCCAAATTCCAAGAGTGGTGAATCCAAAGACAAGATGTCTTCCATCAACTCTAGATCAGGTGGCCTCCCAGGTGGAATGCCTCCATGTAGTGAGACATCAACGTCAAGAGTAGACTGCACATATGGTTGGGAAACCTTTCCCCTACCCTTACAACACAAATTAGTCTACCTCTTCCTCAGATTAGATTTATGAAATAGAGAAGGGTATGTGCCTCTCATCAAGTGATGCTGCTCTTCCTCCCCACCTCCTCCTTCCAACTGCAATGTTTCACAATCATGCTACTCACTGATTGTGCTTGGACCTCCATGTATGAGATCCTTGGGAACTTCTTGTAAGGATACAAGAATCCCTCATATCAGAGCATGTGCTCCTCCTCCCTCTACATGAGGTACTGGATGTGCTCTAGATGTGACAGTGTTTTTTTCCTCAACTCCATCAATGTGTGTGGGTAACATCTCAACAATTGGATCCTCCTGTGAAAAAGAGATCCCCATGCCCTCTTGTTTAGGAATATGAACTAGAGGTCTTGCCTCTGGAAATTTGTAATGAAATATGTCATCTTCTCCCATGGTTTTCTAAAGTGGATTTTCCTCCATCACATGCAAAGGTCTTGTTCTCTCAAGTTTCCCTTGCTCATGTGTCTTAGGAAGTTTTTCACCAAATCTCCCCACCAATTTTTCAATGAATCTTACATAAGAGGAAGTGTTTTCATTTTTTAAAGAAAAAGATTCAAGAATCCACCATGCATGGGCCTTACCTCTGAAATGCAACACTACAACTCTGATGCCCTCATCTTCAGAAATATGGTGCTGCTGAAAATAGGAGTCTAGCTCCTTCACCCAAGCTCCAGCTGAACATGTGGGTGAGCCTTCAAAAGTATATAGAAAAAATATATCTGCATCCTGCTAATTGCTCCTCTCCACTTGGATCTTGCAAAACCCTTGGAAATCAGTATGATATCTAAACCTCTCATTTTTAGATTCATACTCCTACAAAAAATCACTAACAGTTCTCCTCTTAGGAATTATTCCTCCTCCCATCCATCTCAAGATAGATTTGGGCACTTGACTGTGATGTGCATCATGGTGTGTAGTTGCATGCTCACACTTACCATGTGAAAATATAGATTCAGCTCTAGATCCAACCTCCCTTGGAGATCTCATCTTCATTCTCATTCTCTTCAGCTGTCCTTGAAAGCTTTGCATAGATTTTGGAAGAAGCTTTGTAATCTTGTCTTCCTTCATCCCTTCACATACTAGAGAATTCTCATTTATCTCCATCTTTATTGCAATTATAATGGCCTGATATCCACATTCTGAGCCAATATTGAAGCTTTTATACCAATCTAATATCCCAAAATATGGAAAATAAGCAGTATTGGGAATATCTTAAGATATTCCAATTTTGGACTACTCAGCAATGCATTCACAGAAAAATGCATTTTCAGAAATTTAAGCCATATGAATGAAAATAATCACCTAGATCCATTAGAAACATCCATATATCATCTAATTCCAAGAGGATATCAGAAATAAATGAAACTAGGTGAGGTAAACAGACCTCCCACACTAGTTTAGCTAGAATTGACTAAAAAACCTAGACACTGCTACACAGAAATAATGCACAAAAGGGACTGCGCAGTCCTTTGAGGGTTTTAACACATAAAATAGGATAAAATGTAGATATACTTATATATCAATCAATAATTCTTTAAGAACTGAGACCTAGTCTCCTTTTACAAAATACAATAGAACCTAGGAAGGTTTTCTTGTCAAACACTCTACATACAAAATGCGATATTCGGAAATTTACTGAATCACCACTGAAACACTGAAACATAAGAGTGTAGAAGGCTGAAATATGTATTATCTGCTATATATCCCTCAAGGGATCCCTCCCATGAAAGTATTAACCTCTCAATCACAAGGAAACACTGCAACGGAGCCACTAGACCATGCACTGAAGCTGCCTCCAAAAATAACACATTCCCTAGCTGGAAAAACACTAAGAATGTTAGGGAAATGTGTGGTATACTACCACAGATTTGAAATAAGCTCTATACCTCTCCAAACAGGTCTCCCGATATAAGGAGAACTCCCTCC
Organism: Pinus albicaulis; assembly: GCA_034641835.2. Taxonomy (NCBI): domain Eukaryota; kingdom Viridiplantae; phylum Streptophyta; class Pinopsida; order Pinales; family Pinaceae; genus Pinus; species Pinus albicaulis. The sequence continues at coordinate 959,331,609 of CM076578.1, read as the reverse complement.
AACAAGAAAGTAGATCAAAAAAGCGGGATTCGAATCCCTTCCACTGCTGCACCCAGCAACACTACACAATAACCTGCAGAAACTGTGCTGATGAAGTAGGTTGAAGCTTGGCTTGAAAACCTGATGTGGAAAATGAATGAAAACTCTCCCAAGATTCTCCTCAAGGAAAGAGGTGGTATTCCTGCTCAGGAACACCCGGTGCTAAACAACACTGCTACTCTGCTAAACAACAAGAGGAAGCAAAAGTCTGAGCAGACAAGAATAATAATCTAAAACATGAAGAATAATGCTGCCATCCTCTTCCTTAAATAAAAAATGAGTTTTCTTGCCCTTGCCCCACTCAATTAGGTCATCTCCATCCAAAGATTCACCTCCCTCCAAAACTACGTTATTCCTTCTTTGATTCCTCCTCCTCCACATCTGTGTTGTTGACTTAGTCAAAGTGGACTGAACCAACTTGATATTATCCCTGTTCACACATGGAGGTGTTTTATTAAGCTCTAAAGAGTGTCCCCTTCACACTTGGAGTTTTTTTATTCCACCTTAGGAGACTTATGGGCTTTTGTACCCATTTATTCACCGGTTAGAGTTGCTGCTAACTCTAATGTTCCATTTAGCTTTGAGGCTAAAATTTGGGAACATTATAGATAGCCTTATTTTTTTTGTGACTTGGAAACCCAACCAAGTCATTAGAAAAACAATGTTGTGGAAAACCCAAAGTATAACCTCTTAACCCCTTAACCCCAAACCCCTAACTTAAAATCCACGAATCACCCTTAAAAGTAACGAAAATGTAACTATTGGAGGTAGTTTTGGACCACCTCGACCTAAAAAAAATTCATTAAAAATTAAACTTTTAAAGGTGGTTGTTAAATGAAATCCTCCAAATGTTCAATTCTCATGAATTTTGGGTAAGGGGGCTCTTTTTATGTATTGAATATGGTAAGAGGAAATAAGGGTAGCATGGATGGGTAGAAGTGAGAGGTTCAAGCATGGTTTCCTGAGATCTATAATCCTAGAATTAGAGAACGAGAAGGGGCCTTAGGAACTCATGGCATAAGGGCTGGGGGGCCTAGAGAGAAGGAAACACGAGAAATCAATATCGGAATCCCCAATAGTTGTGATAAGGGGATTAAGGTCCCAATTATCACAACCCATAAACTCTTAAACCATAATCAATAAATTCCCTATCCCCTTAACCCCAAATCCATAATACATTAAACCCTACGCTCATAACTCATAACCCATTAACTCATGTATCCATTAAACCCTAAGCCACTAACCCCTTAACCCTTAACCCCTAAATTATAATCCCTAAACCCCCTAAACCTCAATCCATTATCCTCTTAAAAATTGACCCTTAATCCTTAACCTATAAAATTATTAACCCCTTAACCCACTTACACCTAAATCCCATAACCCTTAAGCACTTGACCTCTAGATACCTTGGCCTATGAGCCCTTGTTGCTTAACCCTTAACCCCGAAAGCCCTTAACCACTAATCCACTAACCTATAAACCCTAAACCCCCTATACCTCAATCTCTTAGCCCTCAACCCCCTAACCCCGAAATCCCATAAGCCCTAACCCTTTACCCTTTACCCTCAACCCCTAACTCTTAAAACCCTAAACCCCTTAACTCCTAGAACCCCTAAGCCTTTCTCTCAAACCATAAGTGCTCCAACACTAAATTCGTTTTCCATATTAGGATTTTTTCTGCTAAACCCTCCAAATACAACGTCCAATCACTACTAGGGTCCAAGGAAAAGAGTCATAAGGTCTCAAAATATGATCTACATGGACATTCACATTTCCCCCGAATATCCTCCGCATATTTTCTTTCAAGGGAAATTCCATGGTCTTTCAATGTCCACAAATTCATCTAAGTTCGTAGGAATAAAGTAAGTTTCATATCCATGCACAACCCAAAGGTAATTGATGTTCACTCAAAAGAAAAAAGATTATCTTAGGATGTCCCTTTAGTTGTCATCATCCTTTAACATGAGTCCATTCTCTTAACAAATTTATGGGTAACAATATTATCTTTCCAAATTTATGGGTAAAAGTTCCATCCATACAAGTCTATAATATTTCTCAAACGTTCCATCAACAACATGCTCAAAAAAACATTAAAATTCCCTTAGTTTTCTCCAAGTCTATTCAAAACTGACACTATCATTCCTCAACTACATGAATGGTGCAATATTTAAGTTATCCATATCTAGGCACATCCCCTTTTAACCCCCATTTTTGTGCCTTCATTACAAATAAAAATAAAGTCATCTTACAATTGGATATCCCTTTTTCATATCGTGAGAATATCGCCTCATTCTTTAGGAATGGTTTTCTTCTAAGCATAATTACACTAATAATCTCAACATATGTGGGGCTAGAAGATACATTAAGAGCAGAAAACATAGGTCAAACTCAACCTTATTGTCAAACATAGGCCAAAAATATAAAAAAAACTAAATAGTGTACAAATTTAATTCCTACATTGTGTGATTGATTTGGAATAACTCCACCATTTTATTTCCCCACCTCCATGATAACATTTCATTCCATTAATACTTCAACAATTACTTTCAATTTTCTAAGTTCCTTGTCTTTTTCTCTCAATTTCTCTTATGTATCATGCAATTTAAGTTGATTGGGGGACCCCCAATAGCTATGATGAGGGGATTAGGGGGGCCCTTATCACAACCATAAACCCTAATTCATTTAAGCCTTTATCCAAGGGGTCCCAAGGGTGTAGTTTTAGGGGCATTGGGAATTTGGGCGTTCATAACATTAAGAGAATTTTAATTTTTTGACCAAAAAGGCGGGAGGTGTACCTTGTTGTGTATTGAATGGGGCAAGGGGAGGTCCAAGCATGGTTTATTAATATCTATAATCCTAGCATTCGAGAATGACAAGGCAACTTATGACCTAATTTCATATGTGACAAGGGGTGTAGAGGGAAGACAATGAGAGAAATTGATAGGGGAACCCAAAATAGTGGTGATAATGGAATTAGGGGTCCCATTATCAAAAATCATAAGCCATTAACCCAAAACCACTAAATTCACTATCCCCTTAATGCCCAAGCCATAATCCCTTAACCCATGTACTCATAACTCATAACCCATTAACCACCTTACCCAGTAAAACTTAAGCTACTAACCCCTAACCGAAAATCCACAAACCCCCTAAGGCCTAACCCCTTATCCTCTTAACATGTGACCCTTAACCCCTAACCCCTAACCCCCACTAGGACTCTTCTTTGGACTACGAGATTGATAGTGATTAAGAATGGGACTATGAACCCATCACTAAATATTTTTGGTGAATATTCTTTATCAATATTTTTGTAAGTTTTTATTAATCTATCAAATATATTTGGGAAGATCACGTGGAAAGCCTTTCTGACTATGACAAGGATGATAAATCCCAATATCTAAGCACATTTCTTTGTTTGAAATTGAATCAGCTAGACAATTGTGGTTCCTTAAGACATGGAAAAAGAAGGAGTGAGTAAGCTTCTACCTGGCTAAGCTTCTACCCTGTTATAGGATAATAGTAAGGTTCTTCCTGGTTGTGGGATAATGTTTGGAACAACGAGTAAATATTATGCTTGGTTATGGGATAATGTTCCCAATCTCTAATCATATTTCTTTGTTAGTAACTAAGTTGCACCAAGTGTTTAAACATTTTAGAGTTTCTGAAACAGGTACGTTTAGAAATGTCACCTCCCAAAAATGGAAATTCCTGTTGAAATGTCATATATGTATTATATATAAAAACAAATTTATAAATAAGTGAATAACAAGTTATCTTGCAATAAAAAAAGGGAATAAGACCCATAGATGATAATTTATAAGGAAAATCAATGCAATATTAATTCTCATAGATTATTACATGATGATCGATGTTCAACACCCAAAGTTTGATGGAACATAGGTTAGCAAGTTAATTAGCTTGACAATGGTGGTTCCTTAAAACACGGAAATAGGAGTAACAAGTACTTTTTGGCCTGGTTGTGAGATAATATTCCCACACTCTATGACAATTCAATTTTTCTGTTGGGATCAGTGAGGATTCCCATGTCTGCCATAGTGCCAGTCCTACCCACCCTAAAATGATCATTTGGGGAGAATATTAAATGCCATGTGTCATAGATCAGCATTGAGCATAGAAATTTCACATATCACATATTTGGCAATCAGATTACCCAAAGTAGAACAGGGTTCACAATCCTTCAGTTGTCCAAATTTATCGTAAGAGACTATATATTGCCAAAATATATTATATGAAACATAGATACACCCTACAGGTATGTCCATTAAATTAAATCCTGAGCCAAAATACATCCATACACAATTATATAACCAATTACTGAATCCTGGTAACATTGATGGTCTATGTTATTGAAAACATAGAACTCAGGTATGTACAAAAGTGATGATAAATTTGGCCAGAGGAATGTGAACCCCACTTCTGTTTTGGTTAGTTTAATTTCCACATATGTAAGTTCTAGACTCCATACACAATTATAAAACTAATTATTGAATCTCAATAGCATTGATGATCTATGTTCCTGGAAATGGAAAATTCAATAGGGTATGGAAGAGAATGATAATCTGCCAAGAGGATTCTGAACCCTATTCCTCCTTTGGCTACTTCAATTGCCACATGTGAGATATGTACGCAACAATAAAATGAACATACATCTGTGATCCGTTTTAACTCAGTATTTGTTTTTTTAATTTGTTTGTGGGGGTATATACGTTTTTATATAATTTTATTTGAGAAGATGTAATTAGCTTATCTTATAATTTTGAGATAAAAAAGTAATTAATATTTTATAATGTTCTTAATTTTCATTTATTCTACTATAAATCTATTATATACTTTCTAATTGTCTTCATTGAACATAATGGTGAATTTTATGATATGTTTTGCATTGATGATTATTTTTAGGGGAATTTATCGTTGTAAAATTAAATATAGACATAGATCAAGTGGCTTAGGTATTAGGCTAAGGCTGAGAATAAAGTCTTAATTTTACTCTAAATATAAGGAAGTTTTTTTTAGCTATTAATTTAAGGATTGGAAATAGGGATATTAAGAAACCTTGAAACCCAACAAATGATTTGCCACATTTTTGGAGGAAATCTCTCCTAAACACTTTATTGTATACTTGCGCATCTAACTCATGGGTATTTGAAGTGGGGGCCTACTATCACAGAACATAACAAATTGTTAACTCATTGGGCTTTAAAGGAGGAATTATAGTTGTAAGATAACTTGCCACATTTTTGGAGGACATCTCTCCTAAACACATTATTGTAGACTTGCGCATCTAACTCATGGGTATTTAAAGTGGGGGCCTACTGTCACAGAACATAACAACTTGTTAACTCATTGGGCTTTAAAAGAGGAATTATAGTTGTAAGATAACTTTAAAACATATAAAAAAACATTTGACATTTGATATAAATACATTTATTTGCATGAATAAGTGCCCCTCCAAATGTATAGAATTGTTAGGAGCAAACTAGAATTTCCCTCAGCTTCTTTTTTTTGCACTTCATTGATCCAGTGCAACAAAATTTATTGTCTTATTTCAAATAAATTTTGAAAACTACAAGTTTTTTTGGTTAACAAACTTATAGCATATATAACTTATTTTTGTTTCTGTCTGCCTTCTGTTTCGTGACATACATGACAACATTATAACTCACATCAGTCTTTTCAAGGTAGGATTCAAAACATCATGTGGGTGCTATTACTCATATTCTATTGGGATTTACCATATTTTCTTTTTCTTTCCAATACATATCAATTGTGATGTATATGCCAGTTGCAATCAGTTTTTGAAGTACAAATTACAATCTTAGATGTTTCTTTAACATTATTTTTCAGAGGCATTTTAACATTAATTATTATAACTAATTATAATTGAGTTCTTCGTTTTATTGTACTAATGTGAATATTAGGTTGCTAATGTAATTTGTTTCATTGAAAACACCTTGATTCAAATTAGCAAATCATTGTATTATAAAAGCAATGCAATGGATTTTGTCTTATTTATTTATATGTAGAAGAGTATTGGAATTTTTCATGTTGATTATGGAAATAGATGAAAACTCACAAAAGAAAAATTTGCTACAAGAAGTCAGGGAAGAATGCTTAAAGAGGTAACACCAAGAAAGGGAACGAGCTAGGAAATTGTTATTCTCAAGTGCAAATGATTCTAGGGGAAAGGCTGATGCATATGGTCAAAGTCATGCACCATATTACAACTATGACTATCAGAATCGAAGATGAAGTTTGGATTGAACATCATGGAATAAAAAAGATTTGTTATATTAATTTATTTTTTATATTTTTAAAGCATCGAACCCATGTTATGCTTTCCTAATGGAGCTAGGTCCTCCAAGTGGAAATCGAAAAATTGTAAATTTTTGGTACTTAAAAACTCTTATTTAATGAACAACATTAATCGAAGGAGTTGAGATCTTTATTTGTTTTTGGCTGAAATATATTTTGTAAAATGTTGGGAGTTTCTAGCTAACTATTGAGGCATATTGAAAAATCCATGGAATCAATTTTATCCCCCATGTGATGGTTGAATATTTGCAGGTGATGGAATTCAGTTGAGAGGACAAAATACTAGAAATTGTGCATATTCTTGTTCTGCCTTATGAAAAATTGGCAATATGCAGATTTAAACCTCAAAAATAAAGGTTAGAGTTTGAAGGGAATTTTCTGAGCCACATTACAGAGAGAGAGAAAATAGAGAGATAACATTAATTGAAAATCAGAGTTGCGTTGTGAAAGCCATTATTTTTTCGTGTTGAAGAATGTTATGTTTATATATATGCTAATAAATTACATGTTGTTTAAATAGCAACAAAAATAATAATTTATATGGTTAATATCACATTTATTTTTCATAATGTCCTAAACATTGTTATTGTTGTATTTTATCCTTTCAATCAACATACTTTTATTTTTCGAATAATTTTTCATAACCATGAAAATAAGTGTATAGCACAATGGATTTTTTGTTTGACTAGCTATTAGTTTGTGTTTTACCAAAAAAATTGCATCTAAAATTATTATTTCCTAATATTTGGTGATTGAGTTTAACATTGAATAATATTTGATGAACCTTTTATGCATTCTACATTAGTTTATGATCATGTATTTTTTTGTGGCCTAATTTGACTCAGCTAAAAGTCAAGAGAGGTTCTGAGCAGTTTAGGGTTATTGAGGAACAATTGTTAAAATTCCAAAAAGACCTGTAACATGCTCGAAAGGATAACCACAAGTTCAATGAGGATTCATCATCACAGGTGCACCAGAACCAAAATCAAGGAAGGAACATCATTGGAGGTGTAATCTAAGCCAAAGGAGAAACATAGATAAAAGCGCGCAAGAGAGCTCAAGTCGGGCTTATTCACATGCAGAATAGTTCAAGAGCCAGACCAATGTGTACATTTATATCATTAAACACTGGACAAGGTCGAGTTGGGCTCATTCGCAAGCTCAGGAGAGATCAACACTTTTAAAGATTGAATAAAGCTTATGGATGATAGTGGAGTTGCAGAGCGACGATGGTAGAAAGAAGAAAAACTGACTATGATAGAAACACTTAGAATATTTCCAAAGGAGGAAATTAGATGATGAGGATCGAATCGCACATCTGAAGGGGAAGAGACCAATGGTTGAGATGACATCACAAGTCAAACAATATATCTTGTAATGTGATGAGGAGAAGGGCCACATGTCACCACAGTGCAAGTTCACATCGACAATTATTGAGTTTATGTGTTAAGGAATTCACAAATTAAACAAAACAACTTGCGATGTGGTAAGAATTGAAACTTGCGATGCGATAAAGGGAGGAGCCACATGTTGGCACATCGATCCAGCACATATTGCACATCGATGGGTTTAGATTTTAGCATTAAGACTTCGCAAGGTAAATTATTTTGGTTGCAATGTGACAAAGACGTGATATGGTAGTGTGAGATGGTACAGTGGGACCGTTGGATCTGGCAAAGATCTACGATGGAGACTATGTCACAACATCACATCAGAATTTGTATTTTTTACCATTTAAGTTATATGTTATGCTCACCGATATGTGATGCACCATGATTGGCCACCATATTGTGGGACCCTACAACCATTGTTCCATGTATATGTCCATGGTAATGTTTAAGATACAGTTTCATGTAGTGGGGCCCAATCGCATAAGCGCACATCGCAAGATTTAAAACATAAGTGCTAAGGAAAAGTTAAAAACAATGGCATGCGAAGTGCGATGTTGGGCAGATGCGATGTGGTTTCAAAAGATAACTCCAAAGGTCTTCAAATCTAGAGGTAAGGCATTCATGTGTTAAATCACATCAGAGGAAAAAAGGAGGATTATAATGTAAAGCTGGTGAAATGCCTTGAAAATGGAGGAAATTTTGAACGCGGGTAGAGAGAATCGGGTAAGTGACCCGGTGTAGAGCAAAGGGGAAGAGAAGAATAAACACAGTAGGCACACACAGAAGAGTTAGAGTCAGTTAGCAGGTGACATGATGAAAACGTTCAAAACACAAAATCTTGGGAAGAGTCGGGTGGAGTTTTGTTTATGAAGACTGTTAGGATAGCACAACCGAAATGGAAGGAGACAAATCAGCAACAAATTAGACTTAGAAAAGGGATTATATTTCAAGTGTATTTTATGTTCTTTGTTAAGATCAAAACTACAATGGTGTCCTTGATTACAATGTAATAATTAGTGTAATAGTTTAGGTAGTTTAGGAGTTTCAACAAGCTCAAGCAGTTACAAAATTATTTTTTTGTATTTAAGGGAGGGAGAAAGAGTGAAGGGGGGTTCCGAGTTCTGGACCTCTTGGGGATTAAATTTTGTACTTCTTTTTCTGATGGGTAAATGAAATAAGAAGTAATTTTGTTGCAACTGTTGATGGTGATCCATGTTTCTTATGCCATTTTGGGTCTTTTCTTCTTTGAATGAAGTGAAGGAATGTAGAAGTCGGTCTCTTAATTACACATTTGAGTAAGAGATAAATAACCTTAATTTGTGCTCCTTCACTCCATCTCTTCTCCCTTCACAAATTCTCACTGAAACTTAAAAGTGGTCGATTCTATGTATTCAACATATTACTTTGAGTTTCCCCTCTCTTCAAAAACCCCAGATGAAACTTTGAAATAATAGATTATGTGTTTACAACACATTATTTTGATTTTCCTCTTTCTCCATGAATTTCCCCTGAAACTTAAAAGTCGTAGATTTTTTGTATTCATCATATTACTTTGGGTTTCCCCTACAGTTCTTCTTGTCATTTAGATATCATAATTGAATGGAATTATGAAATATTTTATTATTCCAAATCATTAAGGGTTTTAGAAAACTAGTCTCAAGAGGGATAGAAAAAAGACCTCATGATAAAATAATTTCTGTGACAAACTTTTTAAATTTATTAAGCATTGATTCCTTTCACAACCAAGGGATTGTCTCTTAAGATGCAACATTTTTTGGCACCGTTTCCAGGGATGAAGGCACAAAGTTATTTTTCCCTGGGTCTTGAAATCTATTTCTTAATGGTGAAAAAGATTTAGATGCAAATTTGGTTGTGTATTTTCCACCCGGCAACTCCACTGATGAAGGTTTCATTAGATGAGGTATTATGCGGGCAAGAAAATGAGACTACACTGTGGAAAGTACAGATGTCATAGTTTGAATCTTTTAAAGGAATTTTTACTTCTCACTATCAATTTGGTGGTCTATTTTCCCTCACATATCAAGAATATTATTTATTACTTTATTTTCTCATAAGATTCTAAGGCCCAAAATGTACATTCTTTATTGGATAAAGAGGATTTTTCTTCCGATTGTATTATTGATCTTGACACAGCTTCATCTCCTAAATATGAAAGGAGAGATGACTATTGCATTACTATTTCGGAAGGTAATCTATCACAACCTTGGCATAAAGTTGAGAATTCATCATCTTTGGGTGATAAAATTCTACCTCATATGCAATCTGCTTCTTTCTAGCTTGGAACCAAGGCAATTTTCAAACCCTTGGTGCTTCCAAAAATCCTCCATCAATATCCTTCAAAACGATTCAAAATTTTGCCAAGTTTTTCTAGAGAGGAGGAAGATATTTCAACTGAACTACACGTTGAAAGGCTGGAATATCATTACAATTTTCATAAGTTTAATGATTTTTTGAATAGAGGAGAAACTATTGGAACTTCTCAGGTGTGGTTGCATGAGGGGGAAGACTCTTGTCAAAAATTGGCATTATATGAAGAACATCAGCATTATGAGGAACAAACCTTAGATTTATCTTTCCGGCCTAAATGGTTATTAGCAGAAAACAACAATCGACATTCTTACATACAACCTCAAATTGAGGATTCAAACAGTGAAGGAAGCTGCCCTGTTCAAAGAAGTCTACATCAGCACGATTTTCAAGAAGAGGAGGCAACTGAAAATTTATCTCATCATTTCTATGATTCGGTGGCTAACTATGTGACAAATTTCTTTTGTCAGCAACAAGCATTTATGAAAGGGTATGTGCAAAGCTCTGTATCTGGAAAATTTTCATTGTACATCCCTGTTTTGATTTTCAAATTTCCATAGTGTGGGGGCATTAAGTGTAACATGTAGATGTTGGATTGGTGCCATTGGAAGGCTGGCTACACCTGATAGAGTTCAGGCATAAATACATATGTAGGAGTAGTGCATAAATAAGCTCAGAAGTTGAGAATTTTTAGTTGTAGTATTTTCATTTTGGTATTTTTAGTTTAAAAATAAAGGAAGAAGTCCAAAGTGTAGCAGCTTTTGGAGGATTTCATACCGGATCAACTCACATTTAGGATTGACTCCATGCCCAATGAAGGCTATTATTATACAAGTGATATTTTAGTCCATGCCCAGTAAAGGCTACTAATCTACAAGTTCTATTTGACTCAATGCCCAATAAAGGCTACTGAATTACAAGTTCTCAACACTTTGTTACCAAACTGTTGTCCCCAATTAGAGCTAGATTTTGTAGGCTAATTTGAGTCAGCTAAAAGGAAAGAGATTTTTTGAGCAGTTCAAGGTTATTGAGTAAAAATTGTTAAAATTTCAAGAAGAACTGTAATATGCTTGAAAGGATAACCACAAGCTCAATGCAGATTCGTCATCACAAGTGCACCATAACCAAAATCAAGGAAGCAGTAGCATTAGTGGTGTAATATAAGCCAAAGGAGCAGCAGAGAGAAAAAATTGAAGGAGGGCTCAAGTCGGGCTTATTCACATGCAAAACAGTTCAAGAGCCAGACCGATGGGAACGTTCAAAACATTGCGCAACGGATAAGGTCGAGACGGGATAATTCGCAAGCTCAGGATAGGTCAACACTTTTGAATATTGAATAATAATCAATAAGGATATCGTAGTTGGAAAGTGATGATGGTAGAAAGCAGAGAAATTGAAAAATACATAAACACTTAGAATATTTCTGAATGAGGCAATGAGACGGCAAGGATCGAATCGTAGATCTGAAGGGGAAGAGACCGACGACTGAGATGACATCGCAAGTCAAATGATATATCTTGCGATGAGATGAGGAGAAGGGCCACGTGTCGACACATTTCAAATTCACATCGACAATTATTGATTTTATGTGTTAAGGACTTCACAAGTTAAACAGAAAAAATTGCGATGTGGTAAGAATTGAAACTTGCGATGCGATAAAGGGAGGAGCCACATGTTGGTATAATGATCTAGCACATATCGCACATTGGCAGGTTTAGAGTTTAGAATTAATACTTTGCAAGGTAAAGTATTTTTGTTGTGATGCGACAAGGACGGGAGATGGCAACGTGAATGGTATAGCGGGGCCGTTGGATCTGGCGAAGATTTATAATGGAGATTATGTCGCAAATTTGCATCGTCATTTGTATTGTTTACCATTTAAATTATATGTTAAGTTTTCTTGTGATGCACCATGATTGGTTACCATATTGTGGGACCCTACAACCACTGTTCTGCGTATATGTCCATGGTAATATTTAAAATGTAGTTTGGTGATGTAGTGGGGCCTGATCACATAAGTGCACATCCCAAGATTTAAAAGATAAGTTCTAAGGAAAAGTTTTAAAAAATGGCATGTGAAGTGCGATGTTGGGTAGATGCTGTTGGGAAAAATACTGAGAGGGGGGGGTGAATCAGTATTTAGTGCAGACTGAAAACTTTTTACTTGTTCTTTCTCTAAAACCCATATGCTACTTTCCTGAAACCAACTCGCATATACACGTGGATAACCTTCATAAAACTTGTGTATATACAGAGATCTTATTATCCATTTAATTATTTACTTAGATCTATGCACCATTCATTCAAAATATGTTTAGTTAGCAGTAAGCATGTGCAGTAATAATAGAGTAAATCATCACACATAAGAAACACACATAAACACCAGGATTTAAGGTGGAAACCCAAGTCGGGAGAAAACCACCGCTGCCGTCATCTCAGTCTTCAATATTTTATTATAAAGAAAACTTCTTACAACCATGTACTGGCGCAAACTCATACTAGCACGCAGGCACCCACCTGTAGAAGGCTACAACCTTCTCTCGTTTACCAGCCTTTCCTGGAAGGGAGCTACAACCCCCTGCTCTCGTTTACCAACCTCTCCTGGAAGGGAGCTACTACCCCCTACTCTCATTTACCAGCTACTACTAGAAGGGAGCTACAACACCCTCACTGAAGGCTTCGACCCTCAGCACCACCATGGACCATGTTTCATCAATTTTCATACTGGATCCAACAACTTCCATACAACACATCTTGTAGGCCACTTTTCATCATATTTTCAGACTGAACCCACTCCACACATTTAAGCTCAACATTCATCAAACTGAAACTTATAACCCATCAATTCATTCATTGAATCAACCAATCAACCAATGACTTGATCTTCAAACAGCATGTTCATCAACCCAATTCTGTATGAATACATCATTGACAGATAATAGTAAAACAACAAAACAGATCAGACATTTCATTCCACTTACTTCAGAACACCCTAGAATCCATACGTGCTTTTACTTCACTGAACCTGCGTATGTATGCACTTTCATGCATACCGACCTGCATATACTTCTGTGCATTCTTCAGAAAACCCTGTCTGCTCATACGCGCTTTTCCTTAAGCAGACCCGCATATACACGCGCTTTTACTGAAGCAAACTTGCGTATACATCTGTAACTTTTCAGGACTGTGCAACTCTTCAGATCCGATAAAGAACTCATATTTCATCCTTTAATTCAAAAAGTATTTTGCCTCATCTCAGATATAAACATTCCATAAACAGATCTATAAAATACATATACATTTCAGATCTAGAGATCCCTCTTCATCATTTTCTTCATAGGTGCATCATAGATTCAGATCTATCAATCAAGAACAGAGTTCATCCATGCAGATATTCCTTAGAGAGATTTATTCATTCACAACCCTTACTCATGCACACACTTGCACAATGATCTTCTTCTCCTTATATAGATTTAGCCTTTATCAATACCATGAGTCAAAACCACACAACTTCCGATGGTATTCCTGGACGGGATCAAATAGATATTCCAGCGCTCAATACAATGGGCCAATACCATGGTAACACCCCTTGGTATTCTAAATTTAGAGAGAAAATTGGCATATGCGACTTGGCACGTACTTTTCCGCGTGCATACGCTACTTCACCTTAACAAACCTACATATTCTTTGTAGCATAGCTTATTTATCATTATTCTGGCACTTTCTGGATTCCTTTCTTCTGCTACTTTTGAACTGATCTGTAGATACATCAGATTAACAACTCATCAAATCAGTTTCCATCACGAACAACTTCATTAAGCAGGTTCCATCAAAGTCAACACATTGGATCACATTGCCAACAATATCCTCTTTAACTCATCAAGAAGGTTGTCATCAACTTTATCGAGTAGGTTTCCATCAAGGACAACACTCTGCATCATATTTCCAACAATATTATTTCATCAAGTAGGTTACCATCAACTTCATCAAGTAGGTTTCCATCAAGGACAACATATGCCAACAATCTCCCCCTTTGGATTTGATGGCAACCATGATGGTGTTTGATCATCACAACAGATAGATACATTGAATATAACCATTATGCAAACACCATGATGCTCTCCCCTTATTCAAACACCATGTTACTCTCCCCCTTTGACATCAAAGGCAAAGGGCAGACAATGTTTTTCTCCACATGTAGAAATAAGAGCTCTCTAGATCTGATGTGCATTGAAGTTATCATGCTCCCCCTGAGTTCATGCTGAATCTTAAAACATATTTTTTCCAATGAAGTACATGACTCTATGACCTTTCCTATCACCAAGGACTCATACTTACATCAATGATCCAACCAAGTGGACTTACATATGTGACTCAAGTACCCAACCAAGTGGGTTTACAAATTTCAACAAGTCCTTACATGACTGAATGTTACAATTTTACATCATAGGTCTCAACATGACCTTTTCATCAAATTAAAAATATGAATTTTTATAATCAAGATCAAGGAATCTCAATCACGAGATCATATCACAACAAATCAAGAGAATGCCAACAATGCATCCTTTCCACATGACCAATGTTCCCCCTTAGCTTATGCATCCTGAACACTTTCAACAGCAAATCATCAAGGCATATTCATCAACAATATCAGAGAATGAAACAGAATTATGAAAACTGGAACACCACCAGAGATACCAAACAGTACAACAGCTGTGCTGAAATAATGATGACCCAGAAGAATTTTATCAGCAAATACCCATACGCAGTTTTTTGTGTATGAACTCGCGTATATACGTGATTGTCCTTCAGGAAATCCGCGTATCCAACTTAATATTCTGAAATTTAATCAGATCTGATCCTCTGCATGGCAGAGACTACTCTAAACTTCTATCTAAGATATTCGAACGCTTTCCTGGAATATATGAGAGAAGAAAGATAGGACAATGTAGTTGTGTTTTCAAGTGTCATCCAACAGTTGTAATATAAGCACATTAGTAACCAAGCCTTCATACTCTTTGCAGCATCAACATATTATTCCCTAGAGGAATTATCATATCAGAACACCTTCTTCAATAAAAAATATGTGTGAAACAATCACCCATGTGATATAATATCACCAAGATCTTCAGGATTCATCATGATGTAATGTGTGTAGGAAAAATGTCAAAAGTCATCAGCAACAAACTCTGCATGATCTATCCTTATTTTTGCATCATAGAACTTTCATCTAATCCATGTGTGAAAACAAAAGATATTCTTCAGCAAAAAGCAAATAGGGCTCATCCATAATATCATCATAAGAAACCATGTATCATGTCATCATCATTTGAGAACTACGGAATAAGCAGATACAATGCCAACAATGCAATCATTAGTAGTTACACCGATGCTCCCCCTGAACCTGTGTTCCTGATCTTTAGCTATCTTACTGTTTTTCTTATCAGAAAAGCATACGCGAATGTCTCCAGCAGAACTCGCATGTATACGCGACTTTTATTCATTAAACCCGTGTATGGAAAGTGAAATGCAGAAAATTTCACACTCCTTCTTCTCCCCCTGAATTTGTACCACTTGTACCTGTCTTCTTCACATCAGATGCACTGTCAGAAATAAACATAACCAGAATTACCAAACCAACCATGGGAATCATCATACATTACTCCCCTTGTGATGATACATTACTAATCCCTATAATGTATCTCACATCATCCTATAGTCATTATGAGAAGTAAGCTTTAGAAGCGGATGACTGCAGTAGGGTCAATATTCCCTATGTTTCTGACCGGTCCTCCTTCTTTTTCGAGCTTTGCTTGAAATTTCTTATTGTATGCTGCAAATTATCCAATTTCTTAAATATGTTCATCCTGCACTCCTTTTCCACATGTCCATACTTGTTACAAGCATAACATCTTACATGAACAGAAAAATAAGCATAGGGATCATAATGTGTTTTTCTATTCTTTCTTCTATTGCAATCAACTGTTTTATGACCATACTTGCTGCATGAAAAACAATATTCCTTAAAGAAACTAGAGTACCTTTCTGTGTAGAATATGTTTGTATGTGACTGAAATGATCTGCTTCTACAATTGGCTGCAACATGCCCATAATTATGACATTTAAAGCATTCAACATTATTGTTGCTTCTATAGTTAGAAGGGAATGATTTCTTTTGAGAGTTCATGATTTTCGATTAACCTTTTGTTTCTTCCAACACTTCAGGTTTTGCATTGATATCCTTTGAATATTTAGCACTTCCTTGTAAAATAGATTCTCCTTTAACAGTTTCATGAAAACCAAGACCAAATTTAATAGAGGGAGACCTTTGACTACTAAGAATATTGTCCAGAATCTTAGTACTATCTTGAAACCTCAAGAGTTTATCCTTTTCTTCTAATTTACCTTTTAGAATGTTTACCTCAACCTCCAATTTTTGGCATTGCTTCTTCATACTTTCTTCAACCCTTCTTCCTTCTTCTACTTGATCATTCAGTTTTAAAATCTCTTCTTTCAACCCATTTTCTTATTCTTCAAAAAATTGTAGAAGTTCTTCATTCTTCTTACTTGATGCTTCAAGATCTGCTTTTAGAGGGATGATTTCTGCTTCAAGTTTTCATTCTTCTAATTTGATTTTTCTGGATCTTCTTTGAGAGAGATGATTTCTGCTTCAAGTTCTTCATTCTTCTTATTTGATTTTTCCAGATCTTAATTTAGATCTATGATTTCTGTTTCAAGTCTTTTATTTCGATTGGTTGCATAATTGTACAACCTTTGATACTTGTCTATTTGTCCATTCAGTATTTCTATCTGTCCTTTCATTTGGGAGATCATCTCTTGTAGATAAATTCTCTCTCTTTAACTGATCTTTGTTGATCTTCAACTTTAATCTTGAGAGCTTCTTCTAGATCCATAACATTACTTTCACTATTTTCACTATTACATGCACACGAAAGTGAATCACAAGAACCACAATTAGTACCTGTTTTGTCTTCTTCATTTTCTGCTGCATATTTTTTCTGAGATATCTCCTTTTAATTAGGCTTCTTCTTTTGCTTTCTTCCCCTTGTGACGGATCTCCTTCAAGCGATCAAGCTTCTGCAAAAGGACCTTCTCTGATACCAATTTTTGGGAAAAATACTAAGAGGGGGGGGGGGGGGGGGGGGGTGAATCAGTATTTAGTGCAGACTGAAAATTTTTTACTTTTTCTTTCTCTAAAACCCATACGCTACTTTCCTTAAAACAAATCGCGTATACACACGGACAACCTTCATAAAAATTGCGTATATACAGAGATCTTATTATCCATTTAATTCTTTACTTAGATCTATGCATCATTCATTCAACAGATGTTTAGTTAGCAGTAAGCATGTGTAGTAATAAGAGAGTAAATCATCACACATAAACACCAGGATTTAAGGTGGAAACCCAAGTCGGGAGAAAACCACGGCTGTCGTCATCTCAGTCTTCAATATTATATTATAAATAAAAATTATTACAACCATGTACTGGCACAGACTCATACCAGCACACAGGCACCAACCTGCAGAAGGCTACAACCTTCTCTCGTTTACTAGCCTCTCCTAGAAGGGAGCTACAACCCCCTGCTCTCGTTTACCAGCCTCTCCTGGAAGGGAGCTACTACCCCCTGCTCTCGTTTACCAGCTACTACTGGAAGGGAGCTACAACCCCTTCACTGAAGGCTTCGACCCTCAACACCACCATGGACCACGTCTCATCAATTTTCATACTAGATCCAACAACTTCCATACAACACATCTTGTAGGCCACTTTTCATCATATTTTCAGACTGGACCCACTCCACACATTTAAGCTCAACATTCATCAAACTAAAACTTATAACCCATCAATTCATTCATTGAATCAACCAATCAACCAACAACTTGATCTTCAAGAAGCATGTTCATCAACCCAGTTCTATATGAATACATCATTGACAGATAATAGTAAAACAACAAAACAGATCAGACATTTCATTCCACTTACTTTAGAAAACCCTAGATTCCATACGCGCTTTTACTTCACTGAACCTGCGTATCTACCCGCTTTCATGCATACCGACCCACGTATACTTATGTGCATTCTTTAGAAAACCCTATCTGCTTATACGCGCTTTTCCTTAAGCAGACCCACGTATACACGCGCTTTTACTGAAGCGAACCTGCGTATACATCTGTAACTTTTCAGGACTGTGCCGCTCTTCAGATCAGATAAACAACTCATATTTCATCCTTTACTTCAGAAAGTATTTCGCCTCATCTTAGATCTAAACATTCCATAAACAGATCTAGAAAATACCTATACATTTCAGATCTAGAGATCCCTCTTCATCATTTTCTTCATAGGTACATCATAGATTCAGATCTATCAATCAAGAACAGAGTTCATCCATGCAGATATTCCTTAGAGAGATTTATTCATTGACAACCATTACTCATGCACACACTTGCACAATGATCTTCTTCTCCTTATATATATTTAGCTTTATCAATACCATGAGTCAAAACCACACAACTTCCGAAGGTATTCCTAGAAGGGATCAAATAGATATTCCAGCACTCAATACAATGGGTCAATACCATGGTAACACCCCTTGGTATTCTAAATTTAGAGTGCAAATTGGCATACGTGACTTGGCACGTACTTTTCTGCGTGCATACACTACTTCACTTTAGAAAACCCGCGCATGCTTTGTAGCATAACTTATTTATCATTATTCTGGCACTTTCTGGATTCCTTTCTTCTGCTACTTCTGAACTGATATGTAGATACATCAGATTAACAACTCATCAAGTCAATTTCCATCACGAACAACTTCATTAAGCAGGTTCCACAATGTCAACACATTATATCACATTGCCAACAATCTCCTCTTTAACTCATCAAGAAGGTTGTCATCAACTTTATCAAGTAGGTTGCCATCAAGGATAACACTCTGCATCATATTTCCAACAATCTTATTTCATCAAGTAGGTTACCATCAACTTCATCAAGTAGGTTTCCATCAAGGACAGCATATGCCAACAGATGTGATGTGATTTCAAAAGTGAACTCAAAAGGTATTCAAATCCAGAGGTAATCCATTCCTGTGTTAAATCACATCGAATGAAAGAAGGAGGATTATAACGTAAGGCTGGTGAAACACC
Organism: Pinus albicaulis; assembly: GCA_034641835.2. NCBI lineage: Eukaryota > Viridiplantae > Streptophyta > Pinopsida > Pinales > Pinaceae > Pinus > Pinus albicaulis. The sequence continues at coordinate 959,312,352 of CM076578.1, read as the reverse complement.
TTGATAATGGAGGAAAGTTTGAATGTGGTCAGAGAGACTCAATTAAGTGACCCGACATAGAACAAATGGGAAGAGAAGACTAAACACATCAGACATACGAAGAAGAGGCAGATTCGAGTAGTAGGTGACATGATGACAGCATTCTAAATGCAAAAGCATGGGCAGAGTCAGGTGGAGATGCATTTATGTGAAATGTTAGGACATCACAGCTGAAATGGAAGGAGACACATCAGCAAAAAATCAAACTCAACAAAGGGATTATATTCCAAGTGCATTTTATTTTCTTTGTTAATATTGAAGCTATAATGGTGTCCTCGATTATAATGTCATAAGTAGTTTAACAGTTTAGGAAGTTTAGGAGTTTCAAGAAGCTCGAGCAGTTACAAACTTAATTTTTTGGTATTTAAGGAAGGGAGAAAGAGTGAAGGGAGGTACCGAGTTCTATACCTCTTGGGGATTACATTTTTACTTATTTATCTAATTGGTAAATGAAAGAAGCAGTAAGTTTCCTGCAACTGTTGATGGTGATTCATGTTTCTTGTGCCATTTTGTGTCTTTTCTTCTTTGAATGAAGTGATGTAATGTAGCATCTAGTCTTTTAATTACATATGTGAGTAAGATTTAAATAACCTTAATTTGCACTCCTTCACTCCATCTCCTATCCCTTCACAATTTCTCTTTGAAACTTAAAAGTGGTAGATTATGTGTATTCAACATATTACTTTGAGTTTCCCCTCTCTTGATAAAACCTTGTTGAAACTTTGAAGTAATATATTCTGTATTTGCAGCATATTATTTCGAGTTTCCTCTCAAATAATGAATTCCCTCTGAAACTTAAAAGTGGTAGATTCTATGTATTCAACATATTACTTTGGGTTTCCCCTACGGTTCTTCTTGTCATTTATATATCAGCAATGAATGGCATTATGAAATCTTTTATTATTCCTGATCATTAAGGGTTTTAGAAAACTAGTCTCCAAAGGGATAAAACAAAGACCTCATGATAAAATCATTTTTGTGACACACTTTATGAATGTCTTAAGCACTGATTCCTTTCACAAAAAAGGGATTGTCTCTGAAGATACAAATTTTTTTGGCATCGTTGCTAGGGACAAAGGCACAATGTTATTTTTCCCTAGGTATTGAAATCTACTTCTTGATGGTGAACAATATTTAGATACAAATTTGGTTGTGTACTATGCACCTGGTGACTCCACTAATGAAGATTTCATTAGATGAGGTATTCTACGGTAAGAAAATGAGACAACACCATGGAAAATAAAGATACCAGAGTTTGAATATTTTAAAGCAAGTTTTACTTTTCACTATCAGTTTGGTGGTCTATTTTCCGTCACATATCAAGAATATTGTTTCTTGATTTATTTTCTCAGAAGATTATAAGGCCAAAAATGTACATTCTTTATTGGAGAAAGAAGATTTTTCTTCCGATCGTATTATTGATCTTGACAGAACTTCATCTCCTAAATATGAAAGGAGAGATGACTATTGCATTACTATTCCTAAAGGTAATCTGTCATAGTTTAGGCATAAAGGTGAGGATTCATCATCATTGGGTGATAACATTCTACCTAATAATAAATCCCCTTCTTTCCAGCTTGGAACCAAGGTGACTTTCAAACCCTTGGTGCTGCCCACAATACTTCATCAATATCCTTCAAAAAGATTCGAATTTTTGCCAATTTTTTCTAGAGAGGAGGAAGATATTTCAACTAAACTACATGCTGAAAGCCTGGAAGATCATTACAATTTTCATAATTTAATGATTTTGTGAATAGAGCATAAACTAATGGAGCTTATAAGGTTTGTTTGTGGGAGGGGGAAGAAATTTGTCAAGAATTTGTATTATATGAAGAACATCAACATTATGAGTAACAAACCTTAGATTTATCTTTCTGGCCTAAATGGTTATCAGCAGAAAACAAAAATTGATCTTCTCACATACAACCTCAAATTGAGGAGTCAAACAGTAAAGGAAGCTGCCCTATTCAAATAAGTCTACATCAGCAGGATTTTCAAGAAAAGGAGGCAATCAAAAATTTTTCTCATCAGTTCTATGATCCAGTGGCTGACTATGTGATGACTTTATTTTGTTAGCAACAAGCATTTATGCAAGGGTATGTGCAAAACTCTGTATCTAGAAAATTTTCATTGTACATCCCTGTTTTGATTTTCAAATTTCCATATTATGGGGGCATTAATTCTAACATGCAGATGTTGGATTGGTGCCATTGGAAGGCTGGATTCACCTGATAGAGTTCAGGCATAAATACATATGTAGGATTTGTGCATAAATAATCTCAAAAATTCAGAATTTTTAGTTGTAGTATTTTAATTTCGGTATTTTTAGTTTAAGAATAAAGGAATAATTCTAAATTGTAGCAGGTTTTGGGAGGATTTCATACTAGATCAAATCACACTTGGGATTGAATCCGTGCCCAACGAAGGCTATTGTTCTACAAGTGCTATTTGACTCCATGCCCAGTAAAGACTAATGATCTACAAGTTCTATTTGACTCCATGCCCAATAAAGGGTATTGATCTACAAGTTCTCAGCACTTTGTTACCAAAGTGTCGTCCCCAATTGGAGCTAGATGTTGTAGCCTAATTTCACTCAGCTAAAAGTCAAGAGAGGTTTTTAGCAGTTCAAAGTTATTGAGGAAAAATTATTAAAATTTCAAAAATACCTGTAATATGCTCAAAAGGATAAGCACAAGCTCAATGAGGATTCGTCATCACAGGTGCACCAGAACCAAAATCAAGGAAGAAAAAACATTGGAGGTGTAATTTAAGCCATAGGATCAACAGAGAGAAAAGTGTGTAGGAGAGCTCAAGTCGGGCTTATTCATGTGTAGAAAAATTCAAGAGCAAGACTGATGGGCACGTTCAGAACATTGCACACTAGACAAGGTTGAGTCAGGCTCATTCGCAAGCTCAGGAGAGATTATAACTTTTAAAGATTGAATAAATTTCAAGAAGGATAGTGGAGTTGCAGAGTGGCGATGGTAGAAAGCAGAGAAATCAACTAAGACAGAAATACTTATAAGATTTCCAAAGGAGGCAATCATATGGTGAGGATCGAATCATAGATCTGAAGGGGAAGAGACTAATGGCTGAGATGACATCACAATTCAAACAAAATATCTTGTGATGTGATGAGGAGAAGGGCCACGTGTCAGCACAGCACAAATTCTCATCAGCAATTATTGAGTTTATGTGTTAAGGAGTTCGCAAGTTAAACAAAACAACTTGCAATGCGGTAAGAATTGAAACTTGCGATGAGATAAAGGGAGGAGCCATGTTTTGGCACAACGATCCAATGCATATCACACATTAGTGGGTTTAAATTTTAGCAATTACGCTTCATAAGGTAAATTATTTTGGTTGCAATGCGACAAGGATGGGAGATGGGAGTGTGAGATGGTACAGCGGGGCCATTGGATCTGGCAAAGATATACGATGGAGATTATGTTGCAACTTCGCATCGGCATTTGTATTGTTTACCATTTAAGTTATATGTTAAGTTCACTGATATGCGATGCACCATGATTTTTCACCATATTGTGGGACCCTACAACCATTGTTCCATGTATATGTCCACGGTAATGTTTAAAATGCAGTTTCTTGATGCGATGGGGCCCGATTGCATAAGCACACATCATAAGATTTAAAAGATAAGTGCTAAGAAAAAGTTTAAAATAATGGCATGCGAAGTGCGATGTTGGGTGGATGAAATGTGGTTTCAAAAGTGAACTCCAAAAGGTCTTCAAATCCTTAGGTAAGGCATTCCCGTGTTAAATCGCATTGGAGGAAAGAAGGAGGATTATAACGTAAAGCCGGTGAAATGCCTTGATAATGGAGAAAAGTTTGAACATGGGCAGAGAGACTTGGGTAAGTGACCCGACGCAAAGCAAAGGGGAGGAGAAGACTAAACATAGTAGGCACGTATAGTAGAGGAAGATTATGGTAGCAGGTGACATGATGACAACGTTCAAAACACAAAAGAATGGGTAGAGTCAGGTGGAGATGCGTTTATGTAGACTGTTGGGACAACACAGCTGAAATGGAAGGAGACACATCAGTAACAAATCAGACTCAGCAAAGGGATTATATTCCAAGTGTATTTTGTTTTCTTTGTTAAGATAAAAGCTACAATGGTGTTCTAGATTGCAATGGAATAAGTAGTTTAACAATTTAGGCAGTTTAGGAGTTTCAAGAAGCTCGAGCAGTTAAAAAATGCTTTTGTTTGTATTTAAGGAAGGGAGAAAGAGTGAAGGAGGGTTCTGAGTTCTGGACCTCTTGGGGATTACATTTTTTACTTCTTTTTGTAATGGGTAAATGAAATAAGCAGTAAGATTCCTGCAACTGTTGAAGGTGATTCTTGTTTCTTATGACATTTTGTGTCTTTTCTTCTTTGAATGAAGTGAAGTAATGTAGCAGTCGGTCTCTTAATTACATCTATGAGTAAGAGTTAAATAACCTTAATTTGTGCTCCTTCACTCCATCTCTTCTCCCTTCACAAATTCTCTCTGAAACTTAAAAGTGATACATTCTATGTATTCCGCATATTAATTTGAGTTTCCTCTCTCTTCACAAACTCCCGATGAATCTTTGAAGCAATAGATTCTATGTTTACAACATATTATTTCAAGTTTCTTATCTCTCCATGAATTTCCTCTGAAACTTAAAAGTGGCAGATTCTGTGTATTCAGCGTATTACTTTGGGTTTCCCCTACAGTTCTTCTTGTCATTTAGATATCAACAGTGAATGGAATTATGAAATATTTTATTATTCCTGATCATTAAGGGTTTTAGAAAACTAGTCTCCAGAGGGATAAAACAAAGACCTCATGATAAAATCATTTATGTGACACACTTTTTAAATGTCTTAAGCACTGATTCCTTTCACAACCAAGGCATTGTATCTTAAAATACAACATATTGTACCTTAGGATATGATCTTGGAATCTTTCTCCTCACCTTTATGGTCTTCAGAGACCTGATGTAAATGAAATGTACACAATGTCCCATTCCATGGTTCTTGCCCATGCAGTTGTTGTGGAAGTACATAGGAGCAAATACAAGGTAGATTAGTTACCCTACACACAAAAGTCTACTAGTATTTAAGTTAAATTCAAATTTGAAGTTAACATCAACTTTCATGGTGGGCTTTTAAATTGGTCAGAATATAGATTTATGTCAAAAGACCTCAATGCACATTAAAATGTTGATTTCTGCGCAAATGGATTTATAGTGGTTAAGCTATAAACATTATGGAAATGGGAAGTGCTATGTTTTTGGGTTTGAAATTTGAATATATAGTTGGTTATCATGGATTTGTGGTAAGAGATGTTAAACAGGCTATAGTTACTAGACATATTGCATAAAATGCTACTACATCTACTACATCCAGGATCCATTACGCCCTAAATTATGAGGGAATATGATACCCAATTAACTCGAACCTTAGTTTACTAATGATGATTTTCTCATTTCCCATCGCAGTAGTCTAATGAGGTGACCTTTTGGCCCTGTTTTGGATATATTTTCTATTTCATTTTTCTATGAAATATGGTTTAAATTTAGGAAAATTGTAATTTAAAGTTGTTTAGTTTCAACTGTCCAAGGATTTTTCAGAGCACGGAATCTATTTCTACATTCAAAAATAAATTTGAACAAGAGAACATTTTGATTTCACCAAGAACCAGGTGGAATAGGATATTTGGTAGACTACAAATATTAGCCTCTTTGCCATTTGTTTTCATTGGAATCTTGGTCTCCCATCCATGTCGAATTTTATTACAATTAATTATAGATTCAGATGGTATTAATGCAGCAGTTTTGAAAACTCTATTATATTAGGATTATGCTTTACCATGTGAATTTGATATGTTTTATTCCATCATTTAAAAGTAATATTGACCCAATTTTGAAAAAAATCCCATTATCTTATTCCCTCCTTAATATCTACCCAATTTCATGGTTGAATTTTTATCTTTTGTGTGAAAAGAAAAATCCCATCACCCTACTCTTTCTATCATATATTCCTAACTTGATATTTATGAATAATAACTGAGCCACTTGAGAATTCTCATTTTTTTAGCTATCACTTAAGATGTGCATCTATACTCGGTATGAAAGATAAATGCATATAGAGACAAAAAATCCTAGCATCTATCAAGTAGCCCGAACTCTTAGGCATCCCCATATTATCTTTACCATTGGAAGGTTGAGATATTCACATTACCAAGTAAAAAATTTGCAAAATAGATTATGATCCTTCTCAACATTGGATAGCTCCAAAGTTGGTATAAATATAAGAAAGTATTTTTTACCTAGGATTGCTCTAATTATATTATTATACTTGAAATGTGTGTGCATAGCTCATTAATTTTTCATTTCTAACTTCTTATTTTTATCTATGTTTTAAATTATTAGCTGGACCCACAAAGACAAGTTAATTGTTGTAAAAATATTTTCAGGTCCAACAAAAGGGTTGTATAGGGTTTGCATTAGTCTCCAACTGGGCTTATCCTTATTTATCATCACAGGATGACAAAAATGTAGCACAAAGAGCAGTTGATTTCATGCTCGGGTGTTATTACCTGTGTCTGGTTTTAGATCCTTACAATTTAATATAAGATTATTTTGTGGTAAGTTATTTTTTGGCTTTTGTTATGTGCATAAATTTCTATTATCATTTTTCCTTATTTGTTTACAGTACTTTGTTCCACTGTTACTTCTTGTATGGTAGGTTTATCGATCCATTAACATCAAGGGGCTACCCTATTATAATAAGATATAGGCTTGGTGATCATTTGATAACGTTTAATAAGCAACAATATCAACAACTAAAAGGAGCATTCGACTTCCATGGAATTAATTATTATAGAAGTCAGTAAGCAATTAATTGTTTGGATCCAAACAAAGTGAACTCTGGTTGGAATAGGGACTACAGAGCCAATTTCGTTTGTACCGTATAGCTTTATCTATCACAAAAAATGGTAAGTAAATCACATTGTCGATTTTCATTTCATTATTGTTTTATCGAGACACGATGCTAAATTTTTGTATCTTTTTTTATAGAAGTGAGTGAATTCCCTGCGGAGAACTCCGATCCATTGCTTGTTGAAGATTTGAATGATATGTGGCATATAAATTACTGTTTAGATCATCTATGCTATATACTTCATTCTATAAGGTACTCATGAAGCACAACCACATTCACAATCTATTTCATTCCATTATTATATACTGTAATCAGACACAAAAGAGCAGATTAGTATAAATCTTTGTAATCCAGATAACTTTGAATGAGGATTTGGTTATACATGTCGATTGGTTTTATTTATATCGATTATAAATATGATTTGAAGAGATATCCTAAAGAATATTCTCATTGGTATAAAAGGTTTTTGTTGAAATGATGAAAACCTCGTGTCATACTCCATTGGGCTTATACAAGTCGATTTGGTTTTATTTATATCAATTATAAATATGATTTGAAGAGATATCCTAAAGCATCTGCTCATTGGTGTAAAAGTTTTTTGCTGTAATTATGAAAAACTTATGTCATACTTCATTGGGATTAGTCACTCAACTAAGGAGAGTTTGAAAAAACATATAGACCAAATGTAGAGACCTGTTCTAGAGATGGCACTATGTAATCTGATAGGTGAATGGAGCTCTCTAATATACAATTTGGAAGGAAAGGCTTGCCATATTATTTTTAAACCCCATGTAGCTTCATCCCCTAATAGTCACAACATATCCTCAAAGTGTAAAATGGCCTTCTCTTTCATTTTCTTCCAAATTTGTGCCACTTCTTGGTTTTATATCAATATATTTTTAGCTATAAAGATGGTTTAAGGGTTAGGGTCCTCTACCCTAATCCATAGGGAATAAATCAACTCTTCCCCCAATTTCTCGACTTCATATTTTCTTATCTGCTCTCATTTCCTCATTCCTTAGCCAGGAGGCCGAGGCCAAGAGTTGTATATCTCCCACATAGGGGATGGGGTCCCAAGAGGGTGAGTGTGAAAATACAAGGTTGTGGAGGTAGAATTCACACAAACTTCCTTTGTCATTCATACTACAACTCCAACAATATTTGATGAAATATTTGGGATATTGGACATGAAATTCTCCTTACTAGTGAAAATGAGAAATATCATGCCTACACCATTTCTCTTTTAGAAAAAGAGAATATGTCCTTGTTGGTTGTCTGCAACTAGTTAGTTACAAGGACACGTTTTCCATGACTCCCAAAGATGCTTCGGTATCTGAAATCTTATTGTCCATAGCTACTATCACTCCTCTTGGCTGCTCTAATTGAAATTTGAGTTTTATGTTTTTTTTTCCAAGTGTTCCTTATTGTTTGTCACTTTAATCTCGAGGATTAGGGGCTAATATTCGTAGGTGGGCTATTTTTCCATGGTTTTTCCAAAAAAAAGATTCGCCAATTTCCATTTTTTTCTAAAAGTGAATTGCCCAAATTTTATAGTATAGAATTATATTATCCTAAATTCGCCAAAAATTTATAAAGACTATGGAAATTCATTATAGATTTAGATATATTTTAAAAAATGTCACCAAAATTTTTAGAATATGCATATTAGGGACTCCTAAGATTTGCCAAGATTTCTAAACTTTAAGATAAATTTCCATCCTTAAAATTTTCCTTGATCCTCTCTCAGTCAGTTTATTTGATTTCCAAATTTTGTACTAACTCTACTCCCTTTTATATTACAATCCTCTTCCATTTGTGGGTCTCTATCTTGGCCTTTTCTGTTTCCAACATGACATTCTTTGGGTAGTGTATGGTCCAGCAACCTTTAGATTCTCTTGTTTTTTTTCTCTTTTTTCCTTCTTCATCGTGAAATATTTCCTCTTCCTGTAGCTCTATTCATTCTAAAAGATATTCATTTGCTCCTATGGGGTTGGCGTTTCCTTTATATTTACTACAATTTTGGGGTATTCCTTTTATTTTGAGATAGACTTGGTCTTAGGACTATGACACCTTTAAAATTAAGATTCGTACTTGGTAATTTATCTCATTTTCTTGGGCTTAGGTGGTTTCCCCCATCTTCACTAGTGTGGATACAATCTCCTTTTTAGTTACCTCTAGTTTAATATTTCTTTATTTATTTTTTTCTAATTATTTCGCTTAGAAGATGCAGGGATGGTGGCTACTTTTCCTTTTCCTTTCTTGATATTTTTAGTTCTATGTCTTTTGAGGCTTCTTAGGTGTCTAAGAATCCCTATTTACCCATATCAATGAACCCAATTTATGGAATAGGATGTTCCAAGCTACCTGAGGCATCACAAACACTCAATTTAATAAGCCCATGATGGGCCAAAGACTCATGTTTATTTCCTTTCACCTTACCACTCATCTCATTTAATGATTGTAAAATGAAGTAAAAAATTATTATATTTTGGGATGGTTGTAGTGAGATTGGTGTCTAAGTTGATATAGTAGTCTCAACTAATATGCATATACCACACTAAATCTCCCATCATAAGAGATGTATTTCAATATGTGGTAAGAAACTTCGTTCTAGGGAGATAGAAAACTCTTAATTTTGAATCCCTATAATTTCTCCTTCTTTTTATCATAAAATATTCCAAATATTCACTATAGCTGCACAAACAACGGTCAAAAGCATCCAATTTTTGACTAATAGTTTGAGCCCTAGGTACTCATAATAATCATGCAATTTTCAAAATAGTTACTAATGTAAGGTAAAAAATGTGTGATATGAGTAAAATATTATAGTATATGGTCCTGATAAAATATTTAATATGTGGGACCATCATGCCCCTAACTTGGAATGTCACACACTCTTGAGAAACTACCCTCTCCTCTAATGTTCCTAATCCTTGTCTTGCTATTCCATGGAAACCTATCTTGTATTTTGTCCAATATATCTAGTTCTCCTTGCTAATAAAATCCATTAGAATCCTCTATTATTTTATACTCCTTAGCTTCTTGGTCTTGATTAATTTCCCTTAACAGTATGAGTAATAGTGGGGGGGTAAATCTCAAGCCAATAAAATGCATTCCCAAATTTTGCTTAAATCTATTATAGAGAGGTGTTCTAGAGATGGCACTATGTAATCTTATAGGTGAATGTAGATCTCTAATCTATAGGTTGGAAGGCAAGGCTTGCTATATTCTTTGGAAACCCTATGTAGCTTCATCCCCTAATAGTCACCACATATCCTCAAAGTGTAAAATGGCCTTCTCTTGCATTTACTTCCAAATTCGTGCCACCTGTTGGTATTTTGTTAAGATATTATGAGCTATAATTATGGTTTGAAGGTTAGGATCCTATAACCTAGTTCATATGGGATAATTCGGCTCTTACCCCGATTTCCCGACTTCATCTTCTTTTGTTTGCTCTCATTCCTTATGCCTTAGCTAGGAGGCCAAGGCCAAGAGTTGTACATCCCCCACACATGGGTTAATATCCCAAGAGGGTGAGTGTGAAAATACAAGGTTGTGGAGGTATAATTCACAAAAACATCCTTTATCATCCATGCTACAACGCCAACAATATTTGATGAAATATCTGGGAGTTTCGACATGAAATTATCCTTACTAGTCAAAATGAGAAAAATGATACCTACACCATTTATCTTTTAGAAAAAAATAATATGTCCTTGTTGGTTGTCTGCAACTAGTTAGTACCAAGGAAGAGTTTTCCATGACTCCAAAATAAGCTTCCATATTTTAAATTTGATTTTCCATAGCTACTACCACTCCTCTTGGTTGCTCTAATTTCTATTTGAGTTTTCTATTTTCTTTTTCGAAGTGTTCTCTATTGTTTTCCACTTGAATATTTAGGATCATAATATCCTCTCTAAGTTGGTGTATTTTTATTTCCAATTTTCTTACTTCATCAACCCCCTTTTCTATTGAAATCCTCTTCCATTTGTGGGCCTTTATCTTGGGCTTGTATATTTCCAACATAACATTCTTCTTGTAGTGTATGGTCCAACAACCTTTAGATACTCTTGTTTTTTTTTTTCTCTTTTTTCCATTATGGTGAAATTTTATAGGTTCCTCTTCGTGTAGCTCTATTCATTATACAAGATACTATTTTTCTCCTATGAACTTTGGGTTTACTCTATATTTACTAGAGTTTTGAAGGATTCCTTTTATTTGGATATATAGTTGGTCCTAGGCCTATGCCGCCTTTGAACTTGAGACTCGCACTTGATTATTTGTATCATTTTCTTAGGCTTATGGGGTTTCCCCATCTTCACTATTGTGGCTATAATATCCCTTCCAATTTCCTCCAATTTAATCGTCTTATTTTCCTTTTTCCTTAGAAGACCTAGGGTTGGTGGCTACTTTTTCTTTCCCTTTCTTGATAGTTATGAGCCCTATATATTTTAAGGCTTCTTGGGTCTCTGATAATACCTATTGATCCATATCTATGAACCCAATATATGGAATATGATGGTCCAAGCTATCCAAGGCATCATAAACAATCAATTTAGTAAGCCCGTGATGGGCCAAAGGCTCATGTTTCCCTCCTCTCACGTTTCCACTAATATCATTTAATGATTGTAAAAGGAAGTAAAAAATCCTTATATTTTTAGATGGTTCTAGTGGTATTGGTGTCTAAGTTGATATGGTACTCTCGACTAATATGCATATACCACACTAAATAACCCATCATAAGAGATGTATTTTAGTTTGTGATATGTTGGGACAATGTATTTTTGTTTCCCTCCTTTCTTTTTAGCAAGATGGTTTTAGGAATGCATTTGATTTTGTCTCCTCATTTATACAAATCACTAATCCTCTCACTATGGTCACAACTCTTTCCCCCTGTAGTTTTGAAAGTTAAGGAAAATTGAAGGGCCACATCATTATCATCATAAGCTCTTCTCAAAATACCCTAGCTGTCGACCTCTCTAAAAAATGTTTAAAACCCTAATATTCTGATAAAATATAGAAACGTTTGTGGGCTCTCTTCCATTAAACCCTACCCCCATTCTATAGAAGAACATACAGAAGTTTTTTTTTGGAAAGAAAGGGGATTTTCCTATTATTTTATCTTTGTTTTTCCTTGCCTTATAAACTTAAGTTTACTATAGTGTACTTATGTCTATGGAAATTCTTATAGGAAGGGTTCTAAATTTTAACCAACCAACTTATGCATTCAATAGTTGTAGTAGAAGAATTAAAAAAAAAAAGTCAAAGAAGAGGGAAAACAAAAGCAAATGACTTTCCATTTTTGTGGTTTTCTTCTATTGAGCTTATTTTGCTTCCTATCTAAAGTTTCTTTTAGATCATTGCAATCTTATAATCGTTCATGTAACCAATCATGTAGAAATAATTATTCTTTTTGTACAAAATTCATGAGGAGAAGTGAAATGACATATATGCATGGTTGAGCAAAAATGGAGGTGAAAATGAAATTGATAAACACCAATAATATAATCATAACCTTTAGGCATGCCTTGTCTTTAGTTGTCTGTGCACTTCACTTAATGATCTCTTCGGTTAAACTCTACTTTCTTATCATTTATCCTCGATTGGTGATGTCACATCGTGTCAACTTTTGAACGAATATTTTTTATGCATCATGTGACTATGGTATCTCTACCAATTACAAGAGAACATTTATATAATTTCCTCTTGTCACTTTTTATGCGTAAGAGATGAGCCCCACTTAGAGTGCTGAGATATCTCTTTTCACTTTTTATACGTAAAATTTTATGGTAAAAACATTATAGAGAGTTTTGAACCATGTGCAACTAAATGACATTGCATAAAAATATTAGTAAAGGGAGGAATAAAACTACAATCATGGTTAGAATTCTTGGATGAGTAAATAATGGTGTGATTTCTACTACTGTACAATTTTTATTTTATATGTTGAAGCTGCTACATGAATACTGGGAGGGGTTCCTATGGAGGTATAGGGTACCATCTATAATTTGAGGTATTCCAATATTTCTTTTTTTTGTTTTGTACGAGTCATGCCTCTAAGATATTCTATTTAAAATATTAATGTTTGACTATGAAAATTTCAATGATTTATAGTTTTTCCTCAATCCTATAGCCTTCCTGTAGAAATAAAATAAATCTGGATATTTTTCTTGTTAGTGAGAACTTAGGTGGAATTTTTTTCAAATGGATAATGGTTAATGAATAGTGATTAAAACTGAACAAGGATGAATATCGAATGGAAAGAAAATAGAATGAAATCCAAATGGAAATGAAAACTAGTAATGATGAGATAACTATGGTAATGTATGAAATGGAATAGTTATGTTACAAGGTGAAAAAATAAGTGCTTTGATGACCTTGTAATGTTTTTAAAAAATATTATATCTTTGTACTTTTATTTTTTATTCTCTATTGCAAGTTTGTATTATGGTAGGCTCTTCAATCATCTTCTAATTTATTAATAGATAAAATAGAAACTATACATGTAATTATAAATCCCATGTTCATTTGGAACTTGTGAACTATCATTCATCGTATATGTTAATATAATTTCTTAAGTTATAAGGAAATTGTAGTATGTATTAATTAATTAATTAATTACAGAGAGTAGGTGTTATTTTTTTTTTTGTATCCTGGTGCGTACTACGGATATTAACCAAACTTTGTTCTTACAATTTTAACATATGTTTAGTGGTTACATTTAAGGATCATTGTTATTGATTGGTGTATTTTGGCATCTTGAATTAATTAATAACGAGAAGCACTCCCAATTAGTTTTCTAGATCCCATATCCGATAGGATTCAAGTATGTAACTCATCATTCATAATTACATCATATATACTCACCTTTTTAAATTTTTGGTATGCAAATCAGTCTTTTAGAGATGATTTTTTATGATGTCACAATAGAGTTACATGATTCACAAGGTGAGTGGTGTAATTGCATAGTTTAGGTTTGATAACTATAGGTCATTTATAGGCTATACATGTCTTCAAAGTTTCACTTCTAATTTTGTATTCAATTGAAAATATTGAGTATATTATATGTAAGTATTTTTCCCTCCACCCACTTTTCATAACTTCCATAACCATTAGGAAGGGACTTGCATCTTCAATGCTATTTTTCTTTTTTAGTAAAAGATTTTCCAAGAGTTCAAATTTTTTTAATAATTTATTGAAAGTCGTAGAATTTATAATCATTAAAGTTTCAATGTCTAAGCTTTTAGTCTAATTTTTTAAAGGGTGCTAGCTCAATGGAAGAGCACTTATTTTATAAGTAGGAGTTTGTTGGTTGGATTCCATCATGCCCTTTTATTCATATGGAAATGAAACAATCAATTTTTGGTGAAGGGGGCTCTTTTGACTATCACTAGTGAGCTTATGGTGACATTTTTTGACCCTCATGAAAATATGAAATGGTGACGGTCAATGAATATCACCATTAATATATGTGTATGTGTGTGTGTGTGTGTTTGCATCAATAGTGACGAGTATGAAATGTCCATCACCATAAATCGTCGTTGCTCATATGAAATGGTGACAATCAACAAATGTCATTATATAGATGCATCAATAGTGACAACCATGAAAGGTCCATCAAAATAAATCGTTGTTGTTCATATGAAATGGTGATGGTCACTCTCCATCATTTCAATCATTATTGGTGGTGAACCTTGAATGTCACTATAACACCTATAATTTTGGGGACACCACCTTTGGTGACGTTTAGTTTTTTAGTGATGGACGCTAAAATCTATCACCATTTCTCATATGAAATGGTGGCAGTCCCTATCCGTTATTGTAAATAATTATTGGTGATGGACCTTGAATTTCACCACGACACTTATACTTTTGGTGATGCCATCTTTGGTGACATTCAATTTTTGGTGACAGAGGCTCTTTGACCATCACCAATGAGCTTATGGTGATATTTTTTGACCCTCACCATTGAACTTTTTTGTTGTAGTGAAATGACCACTAGTTTGGAACTCTTGCTATCTCATGAAGTGTTCCAAGAATTTCCCTACAATGTTGGAAGCAAAAAAATCTCAAACACAACAAGTATCCTATATTACATTGCTTAAAAACATATTTTAAAACACATGCACATTTTTCCTAGCCATTGCCTACGTAAGTGAAATTTTGACCATTATGGCCTACACAAACCTGCACTTTGTCTTCCACTAAAAAATACACAAATATCTTAACGTAGGTAAAAATAGAAAGAAATTTCTAGAAGCCTTGTTGAGGGAATATTCCTCAACCAAAATGCGTCGAGCCCCTAGATAATTGGCCCTCATCCCTTGGTTCATGAATCAAACTCCCTCTCTTTTTGGATCCCTAATCCCTCTCTTTATGGATCTCATCCCTTGAGAACAAGATCTCAAACCTCCTCCTCTTGGCCTATGAATTCAGCATAGACTAAAGGGTAAGGGAGGACTTTTGGAATGTAAACTTATGCTTTCGAATTAGGGTTTGAAGCTTGCACCTAAAGAGAGGATTGAAGACTATTGGGAGGAGGTTTGCAACATCATGTCTAAGGTTTAACATCTCCTTCTTATTCAATATTAATACAAGAAATTGTTTCTTTCTCATTTTCACTTGTTACAATTCTCATTGCAAAGCTCCTTGACATTTTTCATAGTTTATATTTGAGTATTGGATTAATGTTAAGATATATGCTATGTTGCAATTTCTATTTATGTTATTCTTTTATTATCTTTTTGGTTTTGTTTATGCATATCTTCTCTTGAATTAGAGAGGAAAGGATTTTGAAAGAATCAAAGGGCATCTACAAGAATTTTGTAGACAGGTAAGAGATTCTTGCACATTTCATACATCATATTTCAATTATAGACTAAGGAAAGTTTGCAGTTACTCGTTTGTCTGTTTCTGGTTTTGTCTTTGAATCTAGGGATATTTCTGTTGTCTATAAGAGTGATTTGTCCACCATAAAAAATGGCGACCATACTGGGGAACATTTTGTTCTTAATTATGCCTTATTTTTCCTTCCATTACCTTGATTGACTGTGTTCAGATGCTTGAAAATTTAAATTTTTGGACTTGTGGCTTCATTTTTTAATTTTTATTTATTTTTCTTGATATTCACACTTTTCTTTTATAAATACTATGCAAGTTGCACATTTTTTCTTTAGCAATAGTGTGATGCACACTAAACGTAACTGATTACTTATGATAGTCTAAGAAAATTTGAAAAATTTAGGGATTTTTCAAATCTTCTCTATTTTGGTCACTATTCAAAGTTTTGTCTGATTTCTTAATAATTTTTGGGTGTTTTTTCTTGCATTTTTGTAAGAAAAATCCCACTCAATCATCGAGGGGGAGGTCTCAACTGTGTATGGGTGGTAATCGCCTTTGAGTGTCATCTCTTTTGATCTTTAGAATTTTCACAAAATCTCAGTCTGTGTTCTCTTAATGAAATATCAAATTACATTTGAATTAATTTGGCTTGAATAATTTTTGTGAAATTTCCTTTACTTACACTTGATTGGTTTTTTCTTTGCATTAGTGATATAAAGTATGGTTGTGCATAATTAGTCATTTTTTATTGTTATTTCATTGATCTAGAATCATCTTGTGTTTGTTATGAAGAATTATCTTGCATAGATTACATTTGAATGGTTTTGTCCACAAATTATATTTGCATGATTTTGCATCAAATTGTGCATAGTTTACATTATAGAAAAGTCAACCATAGATTTAGATCAATGTGTTTGATTGTGTTTTTTGAGAAAAATCACTTTCTTTACAGTTTATGATTTTGAGTTTTTGTTGGTTTGTTGAGCTATCAAAAAATATTCTTTTGCTTATGTAATTGGTTGTTACAGTCTCTTTTATTTTAATGAATCTCATCATATATTCATTTATGCCTCTTGTAAGGATTTATTTCAATTATTGAAAAGTTAGTGTCTCTGATTGAATGATAATCCTGATTTGAATTTGCATGTTTTTATGCTTGTTTTAAACATAAAAATGGAAAATTTGTTTGAAAATGATTTGCATTAATATTTTCCTGTTGAAAATTAGTGCATTAGAGAATTTGTTATGTTTTATCTTATTTATTAATTATTGCATCATTGGAATTGAATGTAACGTCTCTCCTTACTTTAGTTAGGATTCATCAAAGTAAAAAGAATACATTATCATATTCGATTGCATTCAGTTTTGAGTCACGTTATAACACCACTAGTTTCATATCCATAAACATACCGAGTAAAAAATAACTTTAAAACAACACTAATAAAATAAATTAGAATTTTTGAATTTATAGGGCTCATTACACCTACATTAGATCAGATTCTATGGCATTGGAATTGGAAAGTGAGTTAACTTTCCAAAGTTGCAAATAAATAATAGAATATTGCAGTATGGATTAAATCCATCTATTAGAGTTTGAATCTAGGAATCTCCATTTACACGAGAGTTAAGCACGAGATCATATCGAACCCAATGAAGTGATTAGCCCCACTTCATTGGTTACAGTAGTGTGATTTTCACACATTAAAAATGGTGCTGAAAGGTGCTTGGGAGTCACTTGAAGGATAAACGTCACATAGAACATGTTGAGGAGCCTTCAAGGGGGGGAGCTTTGTTACTCTTCCCTTGTGTGTACATCCAATCTGTAACTATCCCCTAGGTCAAGTTTTTGTATATGGTAACCTTAGATACCATTATCTTATGTATTTTACCCAAGGTGATGGCGAGGTGAAGTCCCCGTTGTACCTAGAGTAGGCATTGATTAGACTCACTTGGATCTTTTTGGAGGGTATTCATCACTCAATATGGCATAAGTGAAGTTAATTACACCATATCGTTGCTGTTAAGAAGGTTGTCAACATAATTGATTAAACCTACTCTATCTCTAGCCACTTCTAAAATTGATCTCTGTAACATTGGTGTTCAGGCATAAAAGGTATATTTTTAACACATATTTATCTCAAATTAATTATCAATCTAGGAACGACTATTTGTTTCAAGAGTATACTCTGTTTGAGACTGTAATTGAGCTAAGATTAATGCTATGAAAGATGCAGTACAATGTTATAAATACAAGATTAAACGGATGTTTGAAAAATAAATCTAATTACAATAACATGAAATCAAATGCACTTAAAATCTATCTATTCACTCAACAACCATCAATCGAGGATACAGTAGCAATAGCTAATTCCTCTAGAAATTGATGCAATTGAAATCAAAATGAAATAAGACAATCAATCTGGGAATGTAGAAGCAATAACCAATATTATCTACAGTTGACAGTCCTACTTTAAAGCAATTAAAAGGAAATAGAAACTAAACTAAATCATTAATGCTGCTAATGAAAGGAAACTAGGAAAGCTCTTCGAAAGCAAACTCTTTGCAATCTGTTAACTAATGAATTGGAAATGAACAACACACTGAAATCGAACAGAAATGTAAATGAATAACCAACTAAAACTAGAAGAATCGAACGGAAAATATTAACTAATGAATTTGAACATCAGATCTTTAACTTAATGAAATCAAACATCAATTCTATTAAACACCAAAACCCTATCGACAGTAAACATTGTTAAATAATAATTGACATGAACAACAATCCAATGGAACAAAAATTATTTGGAATAGAACATCTAATGCTAAAAAACAATGCTCTGTAAGGTTTAACAAGATGATTAATACAACAATTAAAGTCCTTACTGAAACGGAACAGAAATGTGATTCATTAACATAACGAAATCAATCAATAATTGAACGGAAAACTAATTAACTTGCAAACGTAATGAGAAAAACCAAAAAATATCACACGATAATAATTGAAAGGTAATGATACAACCAACAGATCGATCCACCAGGGCCGGGCCCTCAACCACCGGTGAAACGCCGCTGGGCTTTACTCCAGTGTTAAGAAATTAAACGGCAACGAACTCTTGTATTAATCAGGCATGATAATGTTTACAAATAGTTCATACTCTTTTAACTAGAGTCGATGCACAATTCTGAAAATTACAACAAGGAAGGTCCCCCTAATGGAAATACATGCTTCTTATTTTATAATCAGAAAGAGGAGAAATTAAATAGTAAATATGATCTCTCATAAAAAAATTTGATTTTCCCTAACCAATTTATCAACAAGAAAATATATTTCCATCAATCTTTCAACAAGAGCAAGTCGAATTTGGATTTGCTGCTGAGATAATTTGGAGGACGGCTATAATAGTAAATTTGAGAAAATCGTGCTCAAATAACCTTGTTCTTCTCTCAATAAAGGCCAAATTTGGGCAAACCATTCTTTGCAAAAGTTAATTTGGTCCATTCTAGACAAAACCCATGTTCCGGATTTTCAAGATTCTTCTCCATTTTCCCAAAATCGCAACTGCAAAACTGTCACTTATTATTCCAACGAATTTCTGAGTTGGAATATTTGATGATGATCTAGAGATCAAATCTACAATATGGAAAATATCTTGGAGGCTAAAATGGTGAGCGATGTTACAAAATATATTAATAAACCATCATTGATAAAATTATGCATAATAATCATCAATTTATTAAAAATAAAGGAGAAGAAATAATATTTATCCATAAGAGCATAAATAATTATAAAATGGATTTATATGATAAATTACATGATAAAGAAGAGTAGAAATGGATGAAATATGTGTTAAAAAGTGGACATATTCGAGGCCCAACATACCTCCAAACTGAACATATTGCATGTCCTCATGCAACCCAGAATTGAATATGAACATATTGCATGTCCTCATGCAACCCAGAATTGAATATATTGCATGTCGTCATGCAACCCAAAAACAAAACCCATGTGTTAACCAAGCATAAAAAATTTGCTCATCCCAAATCATGAAATGGATGGAACAAATGAATTTTTCCTAAGATAATGAATATTTAATTTTAGAAATCTTGATGAAGGCGTAACAATTTTTACAGTTGACGTTCAACTATATGTATATGAAGTTACAGAAAAATGTGACATAAGTAACAGCAAGCTTCATTAATCATTTTCTCAAAAATCAGATCTTTTTGATGCAGGGATCATGAGATATAAACAAAATGGTTGTAGGTGATAGTACATAATTTTCGAAATTTTATGAACTAATTTAGCGTGAAATTATCTGGGTTTGTGTATTTTAATGATACCTCTTTTTTATCTAGAAAGCACAAGAATTCAGTTCATAGTTTTAAAGATATATGCAAATCAATTTCTGCACTGTATAAAAATGAAATTGTATGCCTTAAACAAGAAAGAGAGTAGAAAAAATCCATCATGTGTAGAAATTCCCCCCCCAAACTGAAGAATTAGCATGTCCTCATGCGATGCTAGAAAACAAAGAGAGGTGGTTGCTACAATCTATTGAAATATATGCTTGGTATAAAACAACATGGAATAAGGGAGGTATTGAGAATGAATAAGAATATCAATGGATGATAAAGAAGATTACTGACATGGTCATAAGAAAGAAATGAAGGAAAGCAACACTCCCCCAAACTGAAAGATGAGATGTCTCTAAAAAATGGGAAGTGGTAAAGATGTGGAATGAATGATGATAAATAATGCTCAATGGATTTTCATGAAATTCTCCTAAATTCATAATAAATCAGAAAATTACGCTATTTTACCTCAAGTGTTACCTCTGAAAAAAATGTGGAATGACATGTAGGGACTGGTCTTTGTTGAAGTTGATTTAGGCTGAGTAGATACTGAAAGTGATGCAAAAGGTGGAAGCCATGCAAGCACATCATGTCTGAAGAATTGTGTGTGTTTGCAAGTTGCGTGAGCCTTTACTGTTAGTTGCAATAGTGTGGTCATACTGCGAATATAATCGTCCCCCATATTTTTTGTTCTCCTGTAAACAAATCATGATTTTGTATGCAATGTTCTTGAATCCACGATTTTAGTTTTGAATGGCAACAGATGCATGTAAAAATTTTAAGCATAAAAAACTTCTGTAGAAATGCAGTATGAATATTGTGGCAAATAGAAGAGCAGCGTACTGCACAACAATTGTACATCATGGAAAGACATACATACTTATGATATGGTCAAAAAATTATCGCATTACTGAAATAAATGCCTATTTTTAAATCGTGAGTAGATATGGAAATTTTTATGTAATGATTCGGAAATAAGGGAAAATGACAGCTGATGTGAGAAAAACACTTATGCGGTCATTATCCACATAAACCATTATCATCGATTTATAAATAAATTTTATGCATAAGCGGGTCCAAAAAAAGGGTTTAGGGGCATACTCTCATTTGATATTAGATAAAGATATAAGAAAAGGGTTTATCATTACTATTGATTTGCGAAAAATATGACTTCAATACCATCAACAGAGCTCTATTTCCCATAGGTGTCTATAATCTTGACAAAGTTACTTTCTCACCCTTGGAACCATTATCCTTTATTTATGCCTAGGGAAGTGCTGTGTGATGTCATGATGGAGGCCATTGTGGTGCCTTGGGAACCAGATGAATGATAATGCCATTCACCAGGAAGGAGTGAACGGCGGGAAGGTCAGCTCGTGATGAGACCTCTTGTTCCAAGGATTTTTTATTTTTCTGAGTTTTCCATTGGATCATATCCCTGGTGTGGTGGCCATAATGGGAATGCCACTTCACTGCTCCCTTATGACCATGGTAGGCTGGCTCTTGATGAGGCCCCCTATCCCCCATCTGCCATATCATACAATTGTTATTAATCATGTAGATATTTTTCTTTTTCTTTTTATTTACATATAGCACTTCCCTATTTATATATAAAGGGTGGCTCAACACTCCTTAAGATTAGGGATGGTGGAAGAAGTCTGAACATCTCAATAGAGAAAGTATGCCCTTATTCTTATTCAATAAATAAAAATCAAAGAGAGTTCTGAAGATTTAGGGAAGAACCAACATGATAAAGATAGTCGATCATATTAGTTTTAGTGAAAATAAAGACAAAGTGATATAGATAGTTGTTTCCTTTCCTTTTCTTATCACTACAAAAAATTTCTTAAAAATGACAATTTCTCTTAATTTGTTGATTCTAGTAACCTCTAATTTGTGTATCCTTGCATAAATTGTATGTTTTCATTTCAAAGAGTTATGAAGAATTCAAAAAAGTCCTAGAAATGTTGTTAAAAAACAAGAAAAATGCATTCAAAAAGTGATGTTCCTTTGGAAAGGAATAGCAAAAACAATATGCGAAAATGTTGTTTCTTTCAAAAGGAGCAGCAAAAACAATCAACGAAAATGCTATTAATTTGGAAAGAAACAGCAAGAACAGTTGGCAAAACATGTTTTTCCTTTTGAAAGGAACAACAAAACAAGCGAGAAAAATGATGTTCCTTTGGAAAGGAACAACAAAAACATGT
The DNA here is from genome assembly GCA_034641835.2 of Pinus albicaulis. Classification (NCBI taxonomy): domain Eukaryota; kingdom Viridiplantae; phylum Streptophyta; class Pinopsida; order Pinales; family Pinaceae; genus Pinus; species Pinus albicaulis. Next base: position 959,289,984 of record CM076578.1, on the reverse strand, counting down.
GGCGAAAGTGTTGCTCCTTTTGAAAGGAATAACAAAACTGTTGTTCTTTTTTAAAGGAATAGCAAAAACAATCAATAGAAATGTTATTCCTTTTGAAGGAACAACAAAAATAAACACACAAATGCACTGATCCTTAAGAGGAACGACTGCTATTCTTTAAGAAGAACAACAACTGTTCCTTAAGAGGAACAACATGAAAAATAACGGCACACAAAAGGTGTTGTTCTCTGTAAGGAACAAAAAAGAAAGTGCACGCAGAAATTTCTGTAGGGAAAAACAAAGGGAAAAAAATAGAGGAATGAAAAAATCCATTGTCAAGCAAATCCAATCGAATAGAAAGGCAAATTTATGTACAGGTTTCAAGAAAAAGTAATTTTTTACAGACTTGGTGCTGCCAAATAATTATCTTCTACAACTGAAACTTGCATGGTGGGGTTCTTATTATGCAATTGCAAATGGAACAGAAACTACAATTTGGACGGATCAACACCTGAAACACAAAAACATAAAAGAAATCAGAAAAAAACAACACTTTATTAAGCTACAACTTCCATGATGTTATTTCCTAAGGGAATATCAATTTGTTAATGGAAAAAAAAATGATCTTTTTGAAAAATGTTTGGCAGCACAGACATGAATTTTCAAATGGAAACCAATTCTTCATTTCTTCTTGTTATGAATCTGTTAGGTAATGAACTGGATGAAATTCCCTTGTTTCACTAAAATTTCTTTCAAGAATTGCTCGTCCATAAATTGACCTTCTTTGTTCTGCTAAGACCTGCAAAAAACGAGTGTCTACCTGCAATAAAACATTAAATCATCCATAAAGAGAGATTTATAGGCTCCCCTAATCGAAGAATTATGCAAAAAACTAACAAATAGTTACTCTATAGAACAAATCCATAGACAAAGTAAAATTAATTTATTACCTGCGGGAGAGAAGTGGCAAATCATGCTAACCTGCAGTGTTTCAATCATAACTTCTTTGTTTTTTGTCCGATTTGAGTGATTTCAAAGCCAAATGAGAGATAATTCAAAGGTTTATCTCCAATATAAATAGGTTTTAAAAATTCAATACTATGATATGTCAAATTTTCTTAGAACAACCTGCATAATAGAGTCATTTTTTATTTTCTAGCTTGGACCAACAATTGATATTTCAAGCATAAATTTTTCGTTTAATGGCAGATTGAACAGATTAAAATTGGAGATTAAATTAGATTCATTTATTTATCTCTAATATAAATATGTTTTGAAGACAAGAATAATTGATGGTTCAAATACGATGGTGAACAGTCGAGAAAACAGAATTTCAAGAGTGCTGATCTATGATAGGCAGTTAGTATTTTGGTCATAAATTCCTCATACAATATCTAAATTGAGTGATTAAAATTGAGTTGTAAACTATATTCATATAGTAATCTACCATATAAATAGGTTTTAAAAATTTAGTAATTTAGCTCTCCAAAAACTAACTGTTCCAACTTTGTTCTTGAGCTGCCTACTAGATACCATGTCAATGTTTTGGTTCTAAATTTTTCGTTTCAAATCCAAATGGAGTGATTAAAATTGGGTTGGAAAGTAGACATCAAGGGATACTTAGGATAGAAACGGGTTTTAAAAATATTCAATTTTGGTCCCTCAAAACATGATTGTCCCAACTTTGTTTTCAAAAATTTCATCAAGCCCGCAAGCCAAAAAAATGATATTCAAGCAATTTTTCCACATTGATGATAAAAATGAATATAATTTTTTGTAGAATTTTTATTTGAAATATAATTCATCTATATACACAAATAAATTATAATATTTATCATCAATGGTGATTTCCACAGCGTGTTGCAACCAAAAAAAAGAAAAACTATTTTTACAAAAAAAAAATGTGTTTGTTTTATTTCCTTATTTATTTTATTTTCTCCACTATCCTACTCTTCTTTGAGAATCGAATATGTTTATGTATAAGAGTATTTCCAGTGGAACCATTTTAAAAATAAGGCCTCTACTATGTACATACCCAAATTTGAAAAATTCATGTTGATAATAATTAGGGTATGAGAAGCCAACTCGCCTTGAAAAGATGGTGCCAAAAATTGTTGAGGCGTGGAGTGATGTTGCAAACAAATGATGGAGTGAAACCAATCTCCAATGTATCCCTTACTTTCTTGATTTCCCATAGCCATTGTATCATGAAGTTCTTGAGCTTTTCAAATTTTTTGTTGGTGCAAACTAGAAGAAACCTCATTTTATTTCATAACTTCTATGATTTTTGGATTTGATACATTCTAAGTCTCAGTGTAAGTTTTCTCCAATAGTGCATGTGAGATAGAATGGGTGGGAAGGGTGTGTCAATTTTGCAGTTCAACACTGTAATCATGTTGTACTAGTTTATTATGGTGAGGATGTGGAATGAGTTGAGCAGGAAATTGTGTAGGGAATGGAGCCTCTTGATGATGTAGTTGATTGGGTTGAGTGGATGATTTCGATAGACAAGAAAGATGTTTTGGAAGAGATGGAATATGTGTTTGTGCAACAAGATGAGGGAGAGTAGTCATGCAATCATAAGGTGAACCATGCCAAGCTTGTAGATAAGATTGGTGGTGGTTATATTGAGATTGGCATGGCTGCCCTAACATATGAGTATTCCATAATGGATTATGAAAGTAAGAGAATGGGGAGGAAGTGTTTTGAACCATACCTGTTGACCTTGTTGCAACTTCCCCATCTCTTTGATGTGCCACTTCCAAATTAGATAATGAAAAACAACAATCTATGGGATGATCCTTTCGGTCATGAGGGCAAAACACTTCATCAAATTCTTGATTTTTCCGAACCTGCAAAACATTCAATTGGGAATTTAGAGAGCTATTAAAATCATATTTAAAATATCCAAATAAAACATTTATTTCAGCTCTTATGTCTCTTTTTCTTGTAGTAAATTTGGCAAAGAAAGAAGAAACTTCTCTAGAATTCTTACCAGCCTTGGAAATTCCTCTTGAATACCTTATGCACAACTCACAAACATCATCATATGATAACTAAAAAACATCACATTTTCCTCTCAGATTTAAGAGTTCTAAAAATTCATCATTGATTCCTTTAAGGAGTGTTTTCAAGATCACTTTTTTCAAATGTTTATGCTTTGATTTTTTAAGGTTATATCGAAATCACTCTACATAGCCCTCCAAGCTTTTATCTTCCCCTTGTGTCATATCGAAAATATCTTCATTGGATTTGCAGTAGTCTTGGTACTACTTCAAGAATATGTTCTTCATGTCCTCCCATGTTTGGATGTAGTTCCCTCCTAGGCTTACGAACCATCGGAGAGCTGCTCCTTTTAGAGTAAGACGAAACACTTTCAACCTTTTATCGTTAGTAAAATAATCATATCCTCTACAAATTATTAAAAATTCGAATAAAAATGTATCTAGATCTTCATTTGTCAAACCATGAAAATTTGGTAGAGACAATGGGGGAATTATGTGTATTTGTGTCACTCCTCCTAGATCTTTGATAGGGAATTAAAAAGTTGCAATGTGAGCCATTTATTACCATAATAGAAGATGTTTTGCATGTGTTTCTTTGAGGATCCTCTTTAAAATGTTCCTGTCAATTGGTTAGTGAAATGGGTGGTGCTTACATCACCACTCGAGTGGAATTACAAGACTTTTTTTCAAAAATTCTACCTTTAAAATTAAAAAAAAAATATGCAAGCATTCATTTCTACCTTAAGCTTTCACTCAATTCTGTTGTGAAGTGGGCCAGTGAACAAGTGTGTTCCTTTCTCGGTGTGCAGGTTCTTACCTTCCGTCTTTGATACCCAATTCTTCCCAATCAGAAAAAATTAAATATGCAACACTCTTTCTAAATGGCATACACTCTCCCTGGCAACGACGCCAAAATGTTGGGTGCATAAAAGGTATCTTTTTAACACCTATTTATCTCACATTAATTATCAATCCAGGAACAACATTTTGTCTCAAGAGTGTACTATGTTTGAGACTGCAATTGAGCTAAGAGTAATGTTGTGAAAGATGTAGTATAGTGTTCTAAATACAAGATTAAACGGATGCTTGAAAAAGAAATCTAATTACAATAACATGAACTCAAATTCTCTTAAAATCTATCTATTCCCTCAACAACCATCAATCAAGGATACAATACCAATAACTCATTCCTCTAGAAATTGATGCAATTGAAATCAAACTGAAACAAGACAATCAATCTTGGAACGTGGAAGCAATAACCAATATTCTCTATAGTTGATAGTCCTGCTTTAAAGCAATTAAAAGGAAATATAAACTGAACTAAATCATTAATGCTGCTAATTAAAGGAAACTAGGAAAGCTCTTCGAAATCAAACTCTTTGCAATCTGTTAACTAATGAATTGAAAATGAACATCACACTGAAATCTAACAACAATGTAAATGAATAACCAACTAAAACTATAAGAATCGAACATCAAATATTAACTAATGAATCTGAACAACAGATCTTTAACTTAATGAAATCAAACATCAATTCTATTAAACACCAAAACCCTGTTGACAACAAACGTTGTTAAATAATAATCGACATGAACAACAATCCAACAGAACAACAATTAATTGGAACAGGACATCTCATGCTAAACAACAATGCTCTGTAAGGTTTAACAAGATGATTAATACAACAATTAAAGTCCTTACTGAAACATAACAACAATGTGATTCATTAACATAATGAAATCAATCAATAATTCAACGGAAAACTAATTAACTTGCAAATGTAATGAGAACAACCACAAACTATCACATGACAATAATTGAAAGGTAATGATACAACCAACAGATCGATCCACTAGGGTCGAGCCCTCAGCCACCGGTGAAGCGCCGCTAGGCTTTACTCCATTATTAAGAAATTAAATGGAAACGAACTCTTGTATTAATCAGGCATGAATAATGTTTAAAAACAGTTCGTACTCTCTTAACAAGAGTCGATGCACAATTCTGAAAATTACAACAAGGAAAGTCCCCTTAATGGCAATACATGATTCTCCTTTTATAATCAGAAAGAGGAGAAATTAAATGGTAAATATGATTTCTCATAACAAAATTGGATTGTCCCTAACCCAATTGATCAACAAGAAAATATATTTCCATCAATCTTTCAACAAGAGCAAGTCGAACTTGGATTTACAGCTGAGATAATTTGGAGGACGGCCGCAACAGTAAATCTGAGAAAATCGTGCTGAAAGAACCTTGTGTTTCTCTTAATACAGGCCAAATTTGGGCGAACCGTTCCTTTATAAAGTTAACTTGGCTCATTCTGGACAACAACCATGTTCCGTATTTTCCAGATTCTTCTCCATTTGTCCAGAATCTCAACCATAAAACTGTCACTTCTTATTCCAGTGAATTTCTGAGTTGGAATATTTGATGATCATCTGGAGATCAAATCTACAATCTAGCAAATCTCTTGGAGGCTAAAATGGTGAGTGATGTTACAAAATATATTAATAAACCATCAATGATAAAATTATGCATAATAATCATCAATTTATTAAAAATAAAGGAGAAAAAGTAATATTTATCCATAAGAGCATAAATAATTATAAAATAGATTTATATGATAAATTACATGATAAAGAAGAGTAGAAATAGATGAAATACGTGTTAAAAAGTGGTCGTATTTGCGGCCCAACAATTGGGTTTCATCACCAAATAGCGATTTCGTTGTGAAAGGTTGTTTGCATGGTTTAACTCCTTAGAGCTATTAGCATGTCATATTTGCTTATTTCACTTTTTTCAGACCTTAAGTGTGGATTGTTAATTTGAATTATTAATATTAGTTAAATTCTTAATAAACTTCACTAAAGTTGAATCTAATGGAAACAGTTCCGAAATTTACCAATCAGGGAACCCATTTTAATTGGAATCCTAGTTATTTTCCTTAATTTCAAAATGTTGATCCTCCTTATATGGTTACATTTTCAGTACCCGGATTTACCATAGGTTTACTAGTATGGTTGTTTTAAACTTATTTAGTCCTAAATACTCAAGTTGTTTCACTACAACTAGATACTTCTCCTTCACCTCAACGAGATAGTTCACCATATCAACATCACCAACCTCATGTTGACCCTTTACCTTCTTCAGAAAGCATGTATTCCTCCCTTTCTTATTCTTCTCTTGGTCAAATCCTTGATGCTAGTAGCCAAGTGGCTAAGAAGAAGAAGCAAGATCAGAAATAATTCAATCGACCAACCATGATTGTAATTATTGGTAATGTTGAGGGACCTTCTGTTATGAAACAAGCTCTAAAAATAGAAGAAAAGAGAGATCAACGCTTTAGAAATCAGCAACTTTTAGGGGGAAACCTCCAATACATTACATAGATGAACAATTATTGGATGATACAAATGACCAAAACCTCCTTTTATATATAGGAGTCGATGGGGTCACAATATAATCCTAGCTGACCTAACAATAATAATGTAAGGGCACAATAATAACAATAGTGGGGTTACAGGGGTACAAAAATAACAATAAGGGGGTTACACTAAAAACAATAAGGGACTATACTAGTAATATAGGGACCTGACATGCCCCTCTCCTTCAAAAAATGGTTGTCCTTAATGCTTGAGTAGATCTAGATGCTTCTATATAAAATTCTCATCCTCCCATGTAGAATATTCAATGGGTAAGTTCTTCCATTTGATGAGATACTCTGAAATTGATCGATTTCGTAGTTGTCAAGTTCTTGTTTCTGTGACTACTTTAGGTTCCAATATGATTTTTCCTTCCTCATCAAGTTTTGGCAATGTTGTTTGAATTGAAAGTTTGTCCCCTATAACCTTCTTTAAGCATGAAACATGGAAAAATGGATGCACTTGCGAAGAAGCAGGAAGCTTCAATTTGTATTCCATAGTACCACTCTTTTGCACGCCTTGTAAGGACCATAGTACTTTGGTGATAATTTACTATCCTTCTTAGCTTTCTTGACGAAATTTTTTTTGTATGGTTGTAGTCATAACAATACCCAGTCTCCTACATCAAAACTTCTCTCATTGCAATGTTGATATGCATGTTGTTTCATTCAATTTTGTGCCAAATTTATGTTATCCTTTAATAGTTGGAGAACTTTTTATTGATGCTCGATGTGATCTTCCACTACTTGAACCTTAGAATTTTATCTTAAATAAGATGTGATGGACAGTTGATGATATCCATAAAGTGCCATAAATGGGGTCATTTTTGCTGCAGTATGAGGAAGTGTTATACCACCATTTAGTGAGAGGCAACCACTTGACCCATTTTGTTTGCTTATCAGATACAAAACAATGAAAATATCCTTCTAAACATTTATTCACTATCTCAGTTTGACCATCGGATTGAGGATGATAAGATGAGCTATGAGCTAGTTGAGTACCCAAACAAGAAAATAAATTTGTCTAAAAATTTCCAGTAAAAATGGCATCTCTGTCACTTACAATAATCTTTGGGTTTCCATGTATCTTTTGAATTGTTTCCATAAATGCGAAAGCAACTATACTTGCTTTAAATGGATGAGATAATTCACAAAATTGTGCATACTTTTTAAATCTATAAATTACCACCATCATGACACTCTTTCCTTTGGACTTAGGTAAACCTGTGATAAAATCCATTGAAATCTCCTCCCAATGTTGACTTGTAATGGATAAAGGTTGTAGAAGACCCAAGGTCTTAATTGTCTCAACTTTATTTTGTTGGCAAACCAAACATTCCGCCACCAACTTTTGAATATCAGATTTAAGGCCATCCAAAAAAAAATTATTTTTTCACCCTGTGGTAAGGTTTTAAAAATATTGAGTGTCCTCATAAATGAGAAGTGTGCAATTCCAAAAGAATATTTTGTTTTAGTTGGGAATTCTTGCAAATATATAAGCGATCTTTGTACCATAAGGAATCATTTTTCCCACTAAATTTATCAGATGTACTAGGATCTTGTTGCAACTTTTGAATGAGTGCCCATACTTCTTAGCACTTCTTCCATTCATCCCCTAATTTGATTATCCAATCTGGTTGGATAATAGAAATGGCACAAAGCAATGCTTCCACCTCTTCATCCTTTCTTGAGAGAGAATCTGCAAGAAGATATATCTTCACTTTTTTGTAGATGATTTCAAAATCATAATCCAACATATTTGTGGCCCATTTTTTCTGCTCTTCTGAAGATAGTATTTGTTCTAAAAAGTGTTTAAGACTATCATGATCAGTTTTTACCTTGAAGTGTCTTCCCATTAGGCAAGGTCGCCATTTCTTTAGTGCATGTAGTATTTCCAACATTTCATTCTCATAAATAGATTTCTGCAAATACTTTCCTTTCATTGGATGACTTTCAAAAGGAATGGGTTTTCCTTCTTGCATTAAAACAACACCAATTCCATTTCCCAAGGCATCACATTTCACAATAAATGTTTTTGTGAAGTCTGGAATATCTAAGACTGGTGTTGGGTACATTGCCTCTTTAAGATGTTCAAAGGCTTCAATTGCTTTAGGAGTCCATGAAAATGCATCTTTCTTCAATAATGTTGTTAGAGGTGCTGCTATTCTCCCACAATTCTTAAAAAGATTGTGATAATAACCTCTTAACTCAAGAAATCCTCACAACTTATTTATGGTTGTGGGGACTTTCCATTCCTTAATGGATTTAATTTTGTTATGGTCTACCTTAACACCCTTGTGAGATACAATATGACCCAGATATTCCACCTCATGTACTCCAAAGAAACATTTGGATGTTTTTGCATATAATTGTTTCTCCTCCAATAGTTTGAGCACCCTATCAACATGTTGAACATGGTCCTTCCAAGAATTTTTGTAGATTAGTATGTCGTCAAAAAATACTAGTACAAATTTTCTAAGGAATGGTTTGAAAATGGAATTCATCAACCCTTGAAATGTAGAAGGTGCATTAGTAAGGCCAAAAAGCATGACCAAAAATTCATAATGACCCTCATGAGTTCGAAATGTTGTTTTTAGAATATCTTCAGTATTCATTCTAATTTGATGATATCTTGAATGAAGATCCAACTTGGTAAAATAAATTGCTCCATGTAATTCGTCCAATAATTCATCAATCACGGGAATAGGGAATTAATATTTAATAGTGACCCTATTGAGCTCCCTATAATCCAGACATATCCGCCATGATCCATCCTTCTTGTGCACCAATACTACTGGAGCAAAGAAATAACTTTGACTAGGTTGAATTATACCAGCCTCTAACATTTCTACAATCATACGTTCAATTTTGCTCTTTTGGACATAATAATATCTGTAAGGCCTAATGTTTGAAGGGACACTTCCTGGAATCAAATGAATATCATGATAATCATCAGGAATAGGCGGGAGTCCTTTGGGAGTTTCAAACACCTTGGAATGATTGTCCAATACTTTTTGGATATTTGGAGAAATAATTGATTTTGATGTTGGAACTTCTAGTGAGCATAATTGTGTAATTAAACCTTATTTTTCTTCCTTCATAAGATTTTTCATGACATTAGATCTTATTATATTTACCAGATTCCCTGCTATACCCCGTAATTTGACTTCCTTTCCTTCTGAAAAAAAATTCATGAAAAGCTCTTTAAAATTAAAAGCTATTGTCCCCAAAGATTGTAACCATTGTACTCCTAGTACAACATCAACACATCCCATTGGAATAGAAAGCATTGGAGTATTGAATACATATTCCTCCATGGTTAGCTTGATATTATGGCATTTTCCATAGCAATTTATAGTTCCTCCATTTGCAACCATCACTTGACATTCTGATGTTGGGTATAGGAAACAATTCAATTCCTTGGCTACCTTACAATGAATAAAATTATGGGTACTACCTGAATCAATCAAAAATATTACCTTTTTCTTCTTGATATGTCCTTCTATCTTAAGAGTTTGAGGAGTGGTAATTCCTGCCAATGCATTACATGATATGGTCGGACACATTTATTCTTCTTCTAGGGTTGGTTCTTGGTGTGTATCCTCTTCTTTTGAAGTTTCTTGTTCATTTTCTTCCTCCTCTTCACGATCTATGTGAAATAATTTCTTCTTAGCACACTTATGACCTTTAGTGTATTTGATATCATAACTATAGCAAAGCCCTTTTTCTCTTTTTTCTTCCAATTGTTGTGGTGTCAACCTTGTAGGTTGTGGAATTCTATGAGTAGGAACACTTCCATCCTTATAGATGTGAGTTGTAGGCTTCCTTCTCACCATAATTTTACATTCAATTTTTCTTGCCAACCTAAATGCCTTCTCCAATGAATTAGGTTCCCAGACATGAAACTCATGTTGGATGTTATCCTTTAAAGTCCCTATGAAGAAATCACTCTTGTGTTCCTCTATAATATCTGTTACCCTTATATTCAATTTTTGGAAGTCCTCAATGTGCTCCACCACTGAAATCTTTTGTCTAAGATTTATCAATTGGCTAAAAAAGGTGTTGCTATTTGTATCATCATAATGCACTATCATTTCCTCCGTAAAAACTGACCAAGTGAAATTTTTTTATGGGATAAAAGCCATCGATACCATACCAATGTATTTTGTTCTAAATTTAAATTTTCAATGCATAACATTTGTGTGTTTTGCACATTATTGAGATAAAAATATTTCTCCATCTGTCGTATCCATGTTATGGGATCCTTGCCATCAAACTTCCTCATATCCATCTTTGGAATATGGTGGTTCTTCCATCCAACATTAGAGTTTATTAAATCACGATTAACATTTATTTTTTTCTCGTCATGAGTTTCCTGTACTATATTTTCGCCATTAGGAAACATTTCTTGTATCAACTTTGTCAAACCTTTCATGTCTTCTTTTAGATCATTATTCATGTTTTCCATGTTTTCTTTCATTTTTTCATCGATCTTAGCTTCCATGGAATCCATCTTAGCTTCCATTCCAACTTCCATGTCATCCATCTTAGCTTCCATGCCTTTCTTTAAACTAGCCATATTAGCTTCCACACTTTTCTTCAAAAATTCCATTTCATTTTTTGTTGATCTTTGCGAGAGCGAAATTTGGTGCACTTGCTCTTGTAATTCTGACATTCCATGTTGTAGTTCTTCGAATTCATGGGTCATATTAGAGCCTTCTGAAGGCTTAATTTGTTTTGAATTATTTTTAGGGGAATTTTAGAAACCAATACTGATATCTATTCTACAATATGCCCTTAGAATCAATTAAAACTGATTTCTCAAACAATACTTATCCAATTTGAAAAAAAAATACACACCCTTTTCTTGCTTTTGAGGAGATTGATATTGAAACTAAATTATCTATATGATTTCAAATATTCAATATATGAAATTTGGTCCTATAGTATCCCTCTAGATCTTCTTTCGAATGCCACAAGTCTGACCTGATTTGGATTCTTCAAGGCAAAGTTATGCCCAATATCCCACAATGACTTAATTATGGACTGGTTTAGTAGAGTGAACTTGTACGACATGTCATGTGTCACTATTTCCTCATTTGGCTCTAAAATGTATACACAGGAAACTAAAGTTAGTTTACTTGTGGCCACTTTTTACATAATTCAAATCTGACCCTCAGAGAGCGAGTTATGACAATTTTCCCTCGATCGCCTCTTTGAGATGAAATTAAAGAGCCTAATAAAACCATAACATCCACATATCATATCTCTTAAAATATTGTGAACCAAGATCTAACATTTTTACAAGCGGTTCCTCAAAATTACAGCTTCGCTCTATGAAAATTTGAGCTTCTGAGGCTTCATAGAAAGAAATTTATAGCGAAAATTCCATGATGACCTGTTTGGAGCAACGAAACCCTAGAATCCAAAGCTCTGATACCAAATGTTATGAAACCAGCTCCAAAAATAAAATAAAAGAGAGATTAATGCCTTATAAATTAGCCACTTCTATGGGGAAAACTCCAATACATTACATAAATGAACAATTCTTGGATGATACAAATGACCAAAACCTCCTTCTATATATAGGAGTCCATGGGGTCACAATATAATCCTAGTCGACCTAACAATAATATGTAAGGGCACAATAATAACAATATTGGGTTACAAGAGTACAACAATAACAATAAGGGGGTTACACTAACAACAATAAGGGACTATACTAATAATATAGGGACCTAACACCTTCCAACATACATCATAGGCCAAAATACCCTTGCAAGATCTGTAAGGGTGACCACCTTCTAATTGATTTTCCCGGTATTCCAAACATGTTAGAAGTGTGGTCCAAATATTCTCATCAATTTACAATTGATTCATCAACTAGTGATTTAAAAGTTCCAAGGAAAAAGGGTAAAGTTAGGTTTTCTTGTAGTTTATGTGAAGGGAGTGATCAAACTAACCTTTTTCCTCACATGGATTAGGCCTCTAAATTTTTATAAAACCTTATTGTTTCTCAACAATAACTTCAAAATAGTTACCATAATATTTCTCCTACCTTATCATCAGTTGATGGAGTGGTTGATCTAATTCCAAGTACATTCAATCCCACTCTTCCATTGGAGAGTGAAACCCATATCACTCAAGCTGATGAAACATTTTTTTATCAAGTGGTATACTCAATTACATCTTCGATTGATCCCACTCTCCCCTTAGAGAGTGGAGTAAATACCACTCATTTTATTCTTGATATTTCAGATTCTACCACACAACGGGGAATTTCATCTGCTTCCATGGAACCCTCTCCAAGTACTGAAGTTGTTTCCTTTGATTGGAGCAGAAAAATAAAGCCTCATCTCCCTTCTTCAACTCCTTTCCAGATAATTATGAAGGAATATGGTAAGAATGTGTGTCACAAAAATGTAGATTAAGGCACTTATATTGGTATTTTATCCTCATCTACTTGGAAAGCTTTGGGTTCCCCTCAATGTATGTCTGTTACACAAAATATTTTGGATTTTAATAGAACCATTAGTGAACCTTTAGGGATTATTCCTAAGCTACCCATTACATTGGAAGGTAAAACTGTCTATATTGATCTTATGGTATTCCAAGGCCCATTGGATTTTAATTTACTCCTTGGGCAAGACTATGTTTATGCCATGAAATTTTTCATGTCCAGACTCTTTCAAGAGATGTCTTTCCCTCATAACAGAAACATTGTGACTATTTACCATCTTTCATTCGTTGGTCTTGATTCAACTACCAACCATCCGACATCCATGAATGTTCCTTATATCGAGGTGGCATCTACCCCACCACGGGTTAATTATGTGGAAACTAGTCCCATTCATTCACTTACCAATAGAAATTATACTCTCATTGTATTCTCATCTTCTTTTGACTTAGACCCAGTAGCTGACATGATGAACCCTCCAATAGGGAAATTTGAACTAAATTTTCTGATCCCTATTGAGTCCCTTGACATGTTTTCCTTCAAGAGAAATATTCTTCATTTTTATGAAAACCTCTTGGAAGACATGATCGACATGTGTCGCTTGATCACAATTCCTTCTATTGCGTCAAGCTCCTTAAAAAATGAAACAAGTTTTCATGAGGATGACTCTTTTGTTGTGTGAACCTTGTTAAAAAATGAAACATGTCCCTATGAGGATGACTCTTTTACTGTGTCAAACTTGTTTAAAAATGAAACATGTCCCTATGAGGATGATTCTTTTACTATGTCAACCTCGTAAAGAAATGAAATAGGTCCCTATGAGCATGATTCTTTTACGGTGTCAACCTTGTTAAAAAATGAAATAGATCCCTATGAGGATGATCCTTTTATTGTGTCAACCTTGTAAAAAAATGAAATAGGTCCCTATGAAGATGGTTATTTTACTGTGTCAACCGTGTTAAAAAATGAAACAACTCCCATGATAATAGTTCTTTTACTATTTCAAGATCGTTAAAAAATGAAACAAAACCTACCTTAATTGATTCGAGTCTTTGACTAGATCTCATAAATGTTAAGTCAAGTATTTCATCTAATCTCGTAAATGAACTTTCATTTCATCCCCCCAGTAGTCTACTTAGGTAAATGAAATGAATCTTAAGGGACATGTGCCTAGAATTAAGACATTATGTTGGGGGCATGAAAACAAATCACAAGCATAGTTTTCCTTTGTTTAAAGCTTGTGTAAAGATGAAACCACTCTCAAACATAGTTTTTCTCTATTTCAAGCTTTTATAAAAATGAACCCTATCTTGAGTCCATTTCATTTATTATTTTCAAGACTTATTTAACTCATGAAAATCCTGAGCTTCCTTTTCCATCTTTTCATGCTCGTAAGACGTACATGGAAATGTCGAGTTCTTCTAGTATTTTCCTACTCGTTAATTAAATTGAAAATCGGTGATATGAGTACACGTTTATCAATTTTTTGGACTCATTAAGACTTATGAAAGATGAAACTTCATGCACACCTTATCTTTCATGATTTCTAGCATGTTTCTGCAAGATGAGCCTTGTTGCTCTCATTCCATCGTCACCATTTTCTTGGATGATAATTCACTTTCACTTGCTGTTTTTCCCTTTCCTAAGGAACCATTGAAATGACTGGTTTTCTAGCCATCCTCTTGACCTTTACGTGTTTTGAGTAGTTCCATCATGATTCAAATTAGTTGCTACCCTTTATACCACTCATTCCCTCTAGGTGTAGTTATCTTTAAGCTCTTTTCAGACTCCCAAAACATGAAAATATTGTCGAGTACACTTGTTTTATTGTGCTCGTAAAAGTAAATGAATGGACATCTACCTGCTATAAGTTTACCCCTTTTATGAGCCACATAAAATATTTATGAAAAATGCATACTTTGACTAATCATGGTAAAAATATATCTCTCCTTTATTATTTTACCCTTTTTCGGGCTTGAGAGACTAAATTTATGAAAAAGGAAATTTTTGAGTATGCTTATGTTTTTCTCCTGACTCATTACATATGAAAAATGACAAGCTTCATTTTCTCTAGGCTTGCTAAAACTATAGATTGAAATAACTACATCAGTTTTCTTTTTGTGTCTTTTCAAACTCTTTAAATATGAAAAGGACATCGAGTTACCCCTTCACTAGACTCGTAAAATGAAAACAATGTTGGACTCATCAAGCATGACGAGAGAAAACCACTCCTTCATAAGGTTCACTAAAAAACTCAAAAGGACTGATCCAAAAGATGAGCTTATAGGACAAGCACATGTTATCCTCCTCACTCTTGCATAAAAATAAAGAGGTACTTGTTAGTAATGGTAAGGGAAAATTGGAAAGAAACATTTTTTCTTGTATTCTGAAAAGGAACTATGTCGCTCTTGAAAATGACACTCCATCACCTTTCTGTCTGGGTTGGGAAATCTATTTTTCTCTCAATTTATCATGCCTTAATAAATTTATTCAAACCATATTTTGGTCTTATTTTAAGTCAAATTATTCCAAGTTAAAATTACATGTTGTCGATATGTTCAAGAGAATTTTAATCATAGTCAAAATAAAATTTCAATTCATAGCTCTCGATCGCATTGGCCATCTCTGAGTTAGTCCTAAATCACTTCAAAAAAAATTATTCCGAACTTGATGCAAGTTCCGTGTTGTATGTCCTCATGCGATGGGTCACTTAATATCGACTTTAACTTATTATCTATGACGTTGATATAGAAACATACCTTAGTACCTTGGAGGTTTCATGCCTCAATGGTAGTTTTATCTCTTTTGATAACATGTTCTCATCATTGAACTTCGATCGTGTTATCACTCTGCTAGATTCCCAAGGCTGAGGAAGGAATCCCAATATAGGTAACCACAAACCAAGCTTTTGACTTGATAGTTAGCCCTATCAAGCCAAAGAGGGCTCTCTCCAAGGGGTCATAGCTAGGAGGGTTGGAGAAATTAGGTTTTAGGCTAGGTAATAAGTGCAAGGGGTTGTTTTCATTTGGGGTTGGTATCACTGAAACGAGGATTAGGTCAAGGGGACTAGAATAGGGCCAATGAGATTAAATTGAAATCCATTAGATGGGGTAAGGTAGGTAGAAGTTTTAACATTCAAAGGTGATTATGGTGAGATGAATAGACCAGTGAGGATCTAGGAAGAGCATACGAGATGAATTCTCCCTAAACTGAAGAAAATGGACAAATTATGCTAATTTCCCAAAATAGACCATGAATAACATGAATTATGCCTTTCAACTTGAAATTAAGCATATCATAGACATGAAATGGTTTATGAGCTTACAATGCATTAATACAAATTATCAAAAATAAAAAAAATATGTCAAAGATTCATACCACATGAATCCCAAAGAAATAGCTGCAATTTATCATTAATGTCCAGGCCAAAATGCTCTTGATCAATACAAAAATTTCAAACTGATGCAAACTATTCCCCCCCTCTAAAAATGAGTCCAAAATGAGATGATATAGTCCTCAAAAAACCTCTCCCAACCTTAGGGATCAAATCCATGAGGTGATTGAGGTTTTGCATGAAAATTTGAATTGCAAGCTAGAGTGTAGGATGAGGAAAGTGACTCATTCAAATCTCTAAGAACTTATTCATTTGACCTCAACTGATGACTTACCTAATGTATCTACCTTAGATAAAAGTAAAAACATGAATTTTGCATTCATATTGAACATTTACATCACTAAAATTAAATTTCCCAAAGTGAAAAGTCAAAATGAAGAAGATTTGTTGAAGATAGTAAAAATTTGCAATTTTCTTGCAAACGAGCAGCGTCCAAGCGAGAATAATAGCCTCTTTTGCAAGATGTTTTTGAGTTCCTTCCCAGTGTCAAAATTTACTCCATGATAGCTCATTGGAAAGCTCTTAGAGTCTAGTTTCTAGAGCTGTCTCCATGTTGCAGAATGGTTTTGATTTTCCTTGCCAAAAATCCAATCTTCTAGGAATGGTAAATTCATAATGACCAAGTCGAAAAGGAGGCAGAAACATGATTTTTAGGTGGTTTGTTGCATGTTTGAGGGACCAATTCTCCTACAAAGCTTCTGAAACTTGCTAGGGTTGATTTCCTCATCATTATAAGCGTGTTGGTGGTGGAAATTTGGCATTTGGAGGTCCCAAAAAAGAGCACAACGTCCAGGTCGTTGTGCCTTTGGCAAAATTTTTGTGTTGAAAATTGCAAAAAATTACTGAAATGAACATAAGTGAAAAAATGTGCCAAAATTATGAGGGTAATTTTTCATTTAGTACTTGAGGCATGGAGCGATACCTTAGCAAGTATATCTAACTTCTCTTTCTTCTTTTTCTTACTCAAATTTTGAATTTTTGCATGGGCTTGTTTGAGCTTGGCCTTTGCAATTTTGTTTCCTGCAGTAGTGTTTTCCATCCTCCTTTGTATGTCATTGTTTGTTGTCTATATTCCTCCTACAATTTGTCTTCCTCCTCTATTTTTCTTCCTCTCCTTTCTTTCTTCTTCCATAGGTGCTTTAGTGTCAAAACCCTAGGGAGGTGTGATGAGGTGGAATGTAATTTTTTAGGACTAGGGAATGGGATAGGGTAATTTAAGGGAGATGAGGGTAGGGATTTATCACAAGTGTAGGGAATTTGGAGCCTACGTTACTAGTGTACCTAAGGCTTAGGGTTTTAAGGAAATGAAGGCTTAGGGAAAGCAAATGTCACTGTAGGGGTTTGGGAAAGGGTAGACTGAAATGGGGGGAGGGTTATGTAGGTTTAGGAAGTGAAATTGAAGTGTAAATTAGGTTTTGAGGGAAACTAGGGTTTTTAATTAGAAGAAAACACCAAATTTATTCTAAAAAAACTTATGCATATAAAACTATATTTGATGAAGATCAGTGAAGCAAATGGTAACTTACTAAGTTGTTTAAGTCATGATGAATCACTATTGAAAGTTTAAAAATGAATTTGCGAAGTTTTGAACCCTTGCGGAAAATTTTTGAAGCAACTTGGTGAACGCGCAACATCCCTGGAAAATGCATAACACTGTTGAAAAATACACTGTAATTTCAGCCAAACGCGCAACGTCCTTGGCAAACGCACAATGTCCCTTCATCACCATTTTGAAAACCACATTTAGAGGCCCTCTCGGTGTCCAAATTGGGAATATGATAGCTTGTTGGAAATCTCATCATGTCTATTTTCCAAATATACCTTTTTTTTTCTGATTGGAGTTTATTTCCCTTGTCAAAAGTTGATTTCCCCAAGAATTTTAAAAAAGTGATGAATGAGGGTGCAGAAATGCAAAGTAATGTTGAAAGCAACTTTTAGAGGCCTTCCTCAACTCCCAATTGAGATCATGATAGCTCCTTAGAAACAAATATTTGTCTAGGTATCATTTGAACTATCAAACAAGTAATTTGGACACTCCAGCTATGTGAAAACTTTCTTTTTCTAGGGTCACTCTAGAAGTGCAGCAACTCTCCTATGGCACGTGTAGTTTTGACATTTCTCTAAAACCCTGAAACCTGTGTAAAATATGAAGGAGGTTTTTATTCCTTGACCTATTATGGACGAAAACCTCTCTCATATTTTCCAATTTCATATTTTTTTTGTCATAAATAAATTTTGAATAAAAGCTGACCTTAATAGTGGAAAATGACTTGACCCTTGGAATTATTTCTTAAAAAAAGATGGAGACATGATGTTTATGAGTTGGAATGGCCTCATATTTACTGAAATGACATCCATTATACCTCCTCTTCTTAGATGTCTCTTTTCCCATAACAAACCCTAGCTAAGTGGAAGAGGAAATTAGGGTTTGGTGCTTGTGAACAGTGATGATTTGGGCACCCTTGGGAAAAGTGGTTAAGAAAATGAAGCGAGGTCAATGATAATGACAAATATGAGGTGAAATAAGAGTAAAATAAGGTGATATGGGTGGGATGTAAATACGAGTGCTAACATCGACTCTAGTTGGGAAAGATAGCTCTGAAGGAGGTGTCTAGAAACGCAGACCTCTGGGAAGTCATTGATCAGTGCCTTATCCATTGGGAAATGGAGTCTAATCTGTAAACTGGAACTAAAAATAAAACTGAAAATATACTACAAACTTCAACCCACACTAACAGATCATAAAAGCTTTAGGGCCTTCACCTCGGGCTTCAAACCTTGATGAATTATGCCAACACTTGCTGAAAATAAAATAAAATAAAACTGAAATGATACTGACCTACTCTAATATGCTATAGAATTTTTGATTAGGTGAAATGATCTTTCCAGTGTAGCCAATCCAAGATATGGCTACTTACTGAATTTATTCTCTCACTTTCCTCGAGCAAGCAGAATGATGTACATGTAGGCAACTCACAATATAAACTGAAACCAAGGCTTATGCTAAAAGAAACAAACATTCAACTTCCCCAATGATTGCAAAATACTATCAAAGGGATCTTGAAAACCTTGAAGCATTACCTTGTCTTGAGATCTAGAAAAAAAAATACAAGTACTCCATTCATTTTGATCTGAAAGAACACTTGGTTGTTGATCGATAGGAAAGCATGGGGAGGTATAACCTTTCGCGATTTGAGTATTGGCTATAAATTCCTCAGTCATGAGAAATTCTAACTCAATCTATGGCATTTTGTCTCTCTCTGGTTCATACTCCTCAAATTCATAGTCTAAGTCATCCTTAAACAAGAAACATTATTCAAGATAATCAAACATGACATCCCTATCATCTTCATGAAAAAAAACAGTATCTACTAGCTGATCTCCTTGCAGGGAATCATCATCCTAAATTGGTTTACTCAAAACAATATCCTGTATAATTTCATCAAACTCCTCATCGAAATTATCTTCATATTTATCGTACTTAGGCAAATCAGGTTCAGGAGAAACTTCATCAAATATGAACATTGAAAAAGGAGATTGTCTTTCTTCATGATGATCTATAAATCTAGTTTCAGGATTGTCCTTATTTAAACTTAGATTTTCATTTTAAAAAATGGAAGAATTTTTACCAACACTTTCTTGACTATGTGAATATGACAAACTTGCTTTAGCTTGGACTGTAATATGAGTTTTTAGGAGTTGATCTATCTCATCTTCAGACAGAGGAGAAAGTACTTTTTGTCTTCTTTTGATAACACAATAATTGTCTTCTTTCTCTCCTAAAAATTCACAAGGATGTTGAACATCTTATTTAACCTTTGGTTTATCAACTTGTTGTACTACTGTAAGAATTTTCTCCCGTGGGAAGTATTTATGTACATCAAGATAATATACATCATCTTTTTCTTCCTTGAGAGAAAACAATTTCTCTTTTCGGTGATGAAAAGTATTTCCATGCAAAGACTCAAGGATCTCTTCATCCAAAGAGGAAACTGTTCATTATTTTTTGGAGGAAAAATCATAAAGGGATTCTATGAGCTCATCATATATACACTCTTCATTCCCATACAAAGTTTCAAGAAACTCAATGAAGTTATTAGATATCTCACAACAACTATCAATCATTGACATGGAAGAATTAGAGCTTTGATAATGTTGAAAGAGAACTGAATGAAAGTATTTTAGATAATATAAACTAGCAGATGGTAGATCCTTATACCATTAACTCGCTTTTTCCTCCAAGGTAGCAATAAACATCTTCATTGGAAAATCTTCAGGAAAATCAATCTTTATTCTATGAATATTGATGCAGGAGCATTAGCTCGGAAAAATACCTTGTATTTTTATTGAACCTAGGGGTCTCATGTTTTTGAGAATTTATTAATTTCATGTAAATATTAATATTATTTTGAGTGATTAATTATATTTTTAATTAATTATTTGTGAGAATTTGTAAATGTTTTCAAACAACTAGAAAACATGAGAGAAATTAGATGAGAGATATCTAAGAGATAATTAGGAAGCCTAAGATAGATTTAGTTGCAAGGTTTTAGGGATAAAGATCTATACTTTAGGGGTGTTGAGATATTTGGGGATTTTGTGAGTGATTAAAGGGATGAGAACCAAAATTGGTTAAATTAAATTTGTATAAATTAATAGGCCTCAAAGGCAAATAGATCAGGTAGAATAGAATAGAGAGGAAAGGTGAGGCTTGGACAGCCAAAGTTTATAAGCCTCCGGCAATTGGAAGGGCCATGAATTTCGAATATTTGGCCAAGGACAAAATTTGGTAAGTATTTTCATTTTTAATTGAAAAATGGGGTTTTAAAACTACATCGGTTGATTTAGAAATTGTGTGTGTTAATTTTTGTAATTGCGGTTGAATTGATGAACGCATTCTAGCACAGGAAAGAATCTTGTAAACTAAGTTTAAATCTTGAAATAACAAGTTCATTCAGAAAGCAAAAGAGAAATTGTATTAAGGGTTTATTGCAAACATCATCCGGGTGTTAATCTATATAAAGGATTTGTTTTACTCGCATTTGGAGTGGCGCGTAGAATTTTTAATTGAACATCCAATAGAGATAAGATCTCTGTCAGTCATAACAAGAAGTTCGATGGGGTTTTCTGATGAAGAAATCGGTATTCACATCCATGGAATGCATGCAAAGTTTTTTTGTAATAACTCGGTTATTTAATTTAAATCAATTTTATTGTATCACAGAAAGAAGGAAGGACCCGGTCGTGCTGTCGATTGGAGAACTAAGAACAAAGGGTGAAGTTGTTCGATGAATCAATGAGTCATTGAACAATAAGGTGAGTGCTTTAGTGTTAAACGCAGAGCAGAGGTTAAAACTTGATTTTCCAGAATGATGAAATCGATTTGTATGTTTGGGTTTTAAATCTGAATGAAATCTTTTGTTAATGTATGAGTTGTGGCGATAAACCAGTTATGATTGCCAGATTCAATTGGGATCAATTTTCATTTCTACTCTAAAATTGTGTTGGGCGCTAATTAAAACAGAGAATCAATGTGCTTTGATCTTATTGGTGGAGAACCAGTTGGAATTAAAGGTCAAATTGTACATAATTGAAATCGACTTTTTAAGACCAGTAATGGTGAATCGATTTAGTGATGGTATGAGGCGTGTTTTAAATAAATCTGAATGAACTGTTTGTATAATGCATACGCTATTTTTCCCGTGACTTTGCAAGATGGGAGGTCAAACATTGCATTTGTTACAAGATAATAGAGTTCGAGTACCGCATTATCTGTTATTAATGCCTGTTTTAAATTGCAAGAGATTAATGTGAGGAATGGAGAGTTAGTGTAAAACTCCACACTTGTAGAAAATCCTGATCTCTTGGGATAATATGGAAACAAATTTCGGTTTGAGTCTACAGCGTAGTGATGGCGTTCAAGTAAAAGTAAATAAATTCTCACTTTGACATTATCATGAGCCACGATATGTATTGTCAAGGCATCGTATGCAGTAAAGAATGGGTAACATATATATTATTGAGGAAGCGACCATGGGAAAGAAGAATTATTCATGGTTGACAATATGTATGAATGGTATGGCTATATGACATTCATCTTCATGGCAGACAGGACATGGTATGTATGGATGATATTATTCTGCACTTTGGTATATTAGTATGTGCAGGAAAAGAATTTTATTAAAGCCACATAAAATCTCATAAACATTTAATCAAACAAGTTCGATTCTTTGAATTGAAACATTCTCATGCCATGACAAGCATTGGGGTTTTAATTATAAAATCCTGGAATTTAAACAATGAACTAATGGTTGGCTAAAGTCTTTATGAGATTTTTTATAAAGGGCTTTTAATGCTATTTGAAGTTTGGAAAAGGAGATAGCTTCAGCATGGGAAAATAGGGAATTGGTTTGTATTGAAGTATAGTTTTCATGAACCATAAAATTTGTGAACAGATGTTTGAGAAGCTTCCGCAAATTAAAGTTGTCGAATTTGCCCGGACATTGAAGTTTTATTGGGTAATTGTTTGAGATGCATTTTTATATGCATGAGTTTGAAGAGATTCTGGGTTTGAAAGGTGGTCCTGCATCATTTTGGTATCAGAGCTGGAATAGATCTGTGTGAAGGTTTAAGTTTTTAAATTAAGTTAATATCTGATTTTGAAACTAATGAAGATTGCAGCACAGATATGCAAGTGCAGTTGAAGAAGTGAAGTTGAGATCAACAGGATCTTGAAAGGTGAGTTTGCAATTGATATTTAACTCTGGTTTGAATACTGTTTGCAGAAATTGGTAGCAGGCATAGTGAAGAAATCTCAGCAGGAAGAAGCAGATCACCGCTGGAGTGTAGTCCGACATGGATTCTAAGAGAGAGTGGCGGAACCTAAAGATTCAACAGAGGTTGAATGAAAAGGACAAGTGTGTTCTTGAAAGTTGCAGATGAGTGAAGCCTGAAGGAGCAGTGGAGAAATGCTCGAAGGGTTCCAACAGAGGACCGGTGATTACCAAAAGACCAGATCCGGAGGAAGGGATTGGTGAGGTAAGTGGCAGCAGGAGATTTTATTGTTACAGAGGCTTGGTGCAACTCATGGGTGAGAAAATCATGGCAAAGGAGATGACTACTGAAAGTCATAAAGGAGAGAGCATAGGTTCAGAAAGAGGCCACAGTAGAAAGAGGGAGAAAGATGCCAAGGAAAATGGCATAAGACAGCAGTTGACTGATGAAGAGTATGAGAAAGAGAAAGCTGAGATCGCAGTTCATCTCGAGTTATTTATGGAGTTGTTACGGGAAAGTTTGATAGACCAGAGACATGGTTGGACCATGAGGAAGAAAGTGAAGTGGCAGAGGCTACAACAGAAAAGGGATCAATAGATAAACATGTAGTTAATAGAAGAGTTGAAGAAGATCAAGCAGATGATGATTTATTGGGCAGATCCAGATCAGCTGGATAATGTAGAACCATGTATTTTTGTAGCTCACAATTGTGATGTGATTACAGGTTTTACTGAGGAGGATGCGCAATCTTGTGAAGTTGTCACAAGTGTGGAAAAGAATCTTTCAGGAGATAAGTACTCTGAAGAAGAAAGCAGTGATGCTTTTGCTATTACAGTACAAGAGGAAGTTCTTGTGGATGCAGAAGAAGTGAATCAGTCTTAAGCACTGATAAGTGAAGTAACAGTTGAGACTGTTGAACTTTCCGATTTCCAAATTGAAAGCTTGTGTGTGAATGTAGGGATTGTAAGTGATGATGATATGCTTCAGAAATGCCACAGAGAAATTGCATTGTTGGAATACTTGTTGGTAAATTCAGAGTATGATAGATAGATTGTAGCAAAAGGTAGAGTTTAGTATAGTGAACGAGAGCAGAAAGAAATCATGGAGATAGATGGTGTGAGAGAAAGACTGGTTGATAGTCTTGAGGATTCTTCAGAGAATTATTTGGGAAGAGAGAATCAGCATACTGATGTGCTGATGGAGATGGAAAATTCGAAGCAACATACTGAGGTGGTGGCAAAGGGGAAGAAGGCACTGAGGCCTTATGATTTTTGTTTTAACAAGTGTTTTGTGATTGCAGGTATTGTTGCAGGTGCTGAAGAACATTTGACTCAGCTGAGCAGTCAAATGAAGGAGAAAGATGAGAATTCTGTGGAAACATCTAATCCATGGGATGAGGATGTTATGTTGCTGGAAATGATGCTGAATGGTCAGATTTCAGTGAAGAAAGAATCTCAATTGCAGAATTGGGAAATGCAGATGCAGAGAGATGAAGACAACAGAAAGAAGCACACAATGTACCAGTCCAGTAAGTCGTTCATAGGAGGAGGCCGAGGAGAAATTTTCCGTTGTAGAAAACAAGAGGGCATGGATGATTGGGTGGTAGTACAGAAAGAGCAAGTAAGAACAGAAGGAAACATAGCAGTAAAAATTGAACGAGTAAGAACTGAGCAAGCCGTCTTAGCTCAGCAGGAAGCAAGAAATCAGTAGTTTGAAGATTTATTGGACCGAGAAATTGAATTAATCAGAAGAATCATGTTGAAAGTGTCTCAGAGGAAGACAGCGGCAAGGAAGAGAAGCAGCAGAAAAATTAAGACGGAGACAGATTGTGAAAGTGTAGCGAGTGGAGCAAGACAACATAAGATATGGAGACCCAGATAAAAGCAGCAAACAACAGATGTCGACGATAACTTGCAAAACAAAGTGTGGGATCCAGGCGGACAAGGACTTAAAACGCATGATCTGAAGATCATGATCATTTTCAACCTTGGGAGTCTGATGCAGGAGCATTAGCTCAGAAAAATACCTTGTATTTTTATTGAACCTAGGGGTCTCATGTTTTTTAGAATTTATTAATTTCATGTAAATATTAATATTATTTTGAGTGATTAATTATATTTTTAATTAACTATTTGTGAGAATTTGTAAATGTTTTCAAACAACTGGAAAACATGAGAGAAATTAGATGAGAGATATCTAAGAGATAATTAGGAAGCCTAAGATAGATTTAGTTGCAAGGTTTTAGGGATAAAGATCTAGACTTTAGGGGTGTTGAGATATTTGGGGATTTGTTGAGTGATTAAAGGGATGAGAACCAAAATTGGTTCAATTAAATTTGTATAAATTAATACGCCTCGAAGGCAAATAGATTAGGTAGAATAGAATAGAGAGGAAAGGTGAGTCTTGGACAGCCAAAGTTTATAAGCCTCCGGCAATTGGAAGGGCCATGAATTTCAAATATCTGGCCAAGGACAAAAGTTTGTAAGTATTTTCA
Organism: Pinus albicaulis; assembly: GCA_034641835.2. Classification (NCBI taxonomy): domain Eukaryota; kingdom Viridiplantae; phylum Streptophyta; class Pinopsida; order Pinales; family Pinaceae; genus Pinus; species Pinus albicaulis. The sequence continues at coordinate 959,264,459 of CM076578.1, read as the reverse complement.
TTGTTAATTGAAAACTGGGGTTTTAAAACTACATCGGTTGATTTAGAAATTGTGTGTGTTAATTTCTGTAGTTGGGGTTGAATTGATGAATGCATTCTAGCACAGGAAAGAAGTTTGTAAACTAAGTTTAAATCCTGAAATAACCAGTTCATTCAGAAAGCGAAAGAGAAATTGTATTAAGGGTTTATTACAAACATCTTTTGGGTGTTAATCTATATAAAGTATTTGTTTTACTCGAATTTGATACATTGGAGTGGCGCGTAGAAGTTTTAATTGAACATCCAACAGAGATAAGATCTCTGTCAGCCGTAACAAGAAGTTCGATGGGGCTTTCTGATGAAGAAAGAGGTATTTACATCCATGGAATGCACGTAGAGTTTTTTTTTAATAACTCGGTTATTTAATTTAAATCAATTTTATTGTATCACAGAAAGAAGGAAGGACCCGGTCGTGATGTCGATTGGAGAACTAAGTACAAAGGGTGAAGCTATTCGATGAATCAATGAGTCATTGAACAGTAAGGTGAGTGCTTCAGTTTTAAACGCAGAGAAGAGGTTAAAACTCGATTTGCAGAATGATGAAATCGATTTGTATGTTTGGGTTTTAAATCTGAATGAAATCTGTTGTTAATGTATGATTTGTGGTGATAAACCAGTTATGATTGCCAGATTCAATTAGGATCAATTCTCATTTCTACTCTGAAATTGTACTGGGCGCTAATTAAAACAGAGAATCAATGTGCTTTGATCCTGTTGGTGGAGAACTGGTTGCAATTAAAGGTCAAATTGTACATAATTGAAATCGACTTGTTAAGACCAGTAATGGTGAATCGATTTAGTGATGGTATGAGGCGCGTTTTAAATAAATCTAAATGAACTGTTTGTATAATGCATACGCTATTTTTCCCATGACTCTATAAGCTGGGAGGTCAAACATTGCATTTGTTGTAGGATAATACAGTTCAAGTACAGTGTTATATGTTATTAATGCCTATTTGAAATTTCAAGAGATTAATGTGAGGAATGGAGAGTTAGTGTAAAACTCCACACTTGTAGAAAATCCTGATCTCTTGGGATAACATGGAAACAAATTTCAGTTTGAGTCTATAGTGTAGTGATGGCGTTCAAGTAAAAGTGAATAAATTCTCACTTTGACATTATCATGATCCACGATATGTATTGTCAAGGCATCGTATGCAGTAAAGAATGGGTAACATATATATTATTGAGGAAGCGACCATGGGAAAGAAGAGTTATTCATGGTTGGAAATATGTATGAATGGTATGGCTATATGACATTGATCTTCATGGCAGACAGGACATGGTATGTATGGATGATAGTATTCTTCACTTTGGTATATTAGTATGTGCGGGAAATTTTTTTTATTAAAGCCACATAAAATCTCATTAACATTTAATCAAACAAGTTCGATTCTTTGAATTGAAACATTCTCATGCCATGACAAGCATTAGGGTTTTAATTATAAAATCTTGGAATTTAAACAATAAACTAATGGTTGGCTAAAGTATTTATGAGATTTTTTATAAAGGGCTTTTAATGCTATTTGAAGTTTGGAAAAGGAGATAGCTTCAGCACGGGAAAATAGGGAATTGGTTTGTATTGAATTATAGTTTTCATGAACCATAAAATTTGTGAACAGATGTTTGAGAAGCTTCCGCAAATTAAAGTTGTAAAATTTGCCCAGACATTGAAGTTTTATTGGTAATTGTTTGAAACACATTTTTATGTGCATGAGTTTGAAGAGATTCTTGGTTTGCAGGGTGGTCCTGCATCAAATATGCAAATGAAATTTGACCAAATGCAAACTAGCATCTTCACTGTCTTGACCCTTAAACTTTAACAGTCATGATTTCCAGTCTATATGAGGATGGTTCGGAAAACTAGGAATATGAGATCGATTCATAGGACCATACCTTCAAGAAATCAAGTCCATCTTGAAAATTCTTGAAGCTATTGATCTTAATGTAGTGGATTCTCCATGAAATGTTGATTTTCTGGATCTTTCAATCAATGGAGTCATGAGGTGAATGGTTCAGCCTTCATATGTGTCCAAATGTTGTTCACCATCAAAAACTATATCTCAAATTTGTCGTTATTTCCCAGGGAATATTTGATCTTTCTTTCCCCAGGAACGGTGCCAGTATGTGATCAGTCAACCATATTCCCAAGGCTGAGGAAGGACTCCCAACAGAGGTAACCACAAACCAATTTTTTGACTTGATAGCTAGCCCTATCAAGCCAGAAAGGGCTCTCTCCAAGGGGTCACAACTAGGAGGGTTGGAGAAATTAGGTTCTAGGCTAGGTAGTAAGTGCAAGGGGTTGTTTTAATTTTGGGTTGGTCTCATTGAAATGAGGATTAGGTCAAGGGGACTAGATTAGGGCCAATGAGAGGAAATTGAAATCCATTTGATGGGGCAAGGTAGTTAGAAGGTTTAACATTCAAAGGTGATTCTGGTGAGATGAATAGATGGTTGAGGAGCTAGGAAGATCATATGAGATGAATTCTCCCTAAACTAAAGAAAATGGACAAATTATGCTAAATTCCCCAAAACAGAGCATGAATAACATGAATTTTTCCTTTCAACTTGAAATTAAGCATATCATAGACATGAAATGGTTTATGATCTTACAATACATTCATACAAATGATCACAGAGAAAACACTATGTCAAATATTCATACCACATGAATTCCAAAGAAATAACTACAATTTATCATTAATGTCCAGGCCAAAATTCTTCTTGATCAATACAAAACTTTCAAACTGATGAAAACTATCCCCCCCCTCTGAAAATGAGTCCAAAAGGATATTATATACGCCTCAAACAACCTCTCTCAGGTGAGGGAGGTTTATATGAAAAGCTTAACTGCAAGCTAGAGTGTAGGATGAGGAAAGTGACTCATTCCTATGTCTAAGAACTAATTCATTTGACCTCAAATAACGACTTAAATAATGTATCTACCTTAGATAATAGTAAAAACATTAATTTTACATTCATATTAAAAATTTACATCAGTAAAATTAAATTTCCCAAAGTGAAAATTCAAAATAAAGAAGACTTGCTAAAGATTGTAAAAAATTGCAATTTTCTGGCAAACGCATAGCGTCTAAGCAAGAAAAATAGCTTGTTTTGCAAGCTAGTTTTAAGTGTCTTCTCGGTGTCCAAATCAGCTACATGATAGCTCATTTGAAATATCTCTAAGTATAGTTTATATATATATCTTCATTTGTCAAAATGGTTTTGATTTTCCCTATTAAAAAGCCAATCTGCCAGGACTAGTAAACGCGCAGCAACCATGTCAAAAAGGAGGCAAAAACATGATTTTTAGGTGGTTGTTTGCATGTTTGAGGGAAAAGTTATCCTCCAAATCTTCTAAAACGTGCTAGGGTTGATTTCATTATCATTATAAACCTACTGGTGGTGGCCATTTTTCATTTAGAGGTCCCAAAAAAGAGCGCAACCTCCAGGTCGCTATGCCTTTGGCAAAAAATTTGTGTTGAAAATTGCAAAAAATTACTGAAATGAACATAAGTGCAAAATTGTGCCAAAATTATGAGGGTACTTTATCATTGAGTACTTAAGGCATGGAGTGACACCTTAGCAAGTATGTCTAAATTCTATTTCTTCTTTTGCTTAGTTAAATTTTGAATTTTTGCATGGGCTCGTTTGAGCTTGGCCTTTGCAATTTTTTCTCCTACAGTAGTGTTTTCCTTCCTCCTTTGTATGTCATTCTTTGTTTTCTATCTTCCTCCTACAATTTATCTTCCTCCTCTGTTTGAATTTCTCTCCTTTCTTTCTTCTTCCATAGGTGCTTTAGTGTCAAAACCCTAGGGAGGTGTGATGAGGTGGAATGTAATTTTTTAGGACTAGAATGGGATAGGGTAATTTAAGGGAGATGAGGGCAGGGATTTATCACAAGTCTAGGAAATTTGGAGCCCAGGTAACTAGTCTACCTAAGGCTTAGGATTTTAAGGAAATGAAGGCTTAGGGAAAGGGAATGTCATTGTAGGGGTTTGGGAAAGGGTAGAATAAAATGGGGGAAGGGTTATGAAGGTTTAGGGAGTGAAATTGAAGTGTAAATTAGGTTTTGAGGGAAACTAGGGTTTTTCATTAGAAGAAAACACCAAATTTCTTCCAAACAAAATTATGCATCCAAAAAGAAATTTGATGAAGATAAATGAAGAAAATGGTAACTTACTAACTTGTTTGAGTCATGATGAATCACTGTTGAAGGTTTTAAAATGAATTTGTGAAGTTTTGAAGCCTTGCAAGTAATTTTTGAGGTCCTTGGGTGAACACGCAATGTCCTTGGAAAACGCACAGCGCCGTTGAAAAATACACTGTAATTTCAGCCTAATGCACAGCATCCCTAGAAAACACGCAGCGTCCCTAAAGCACCGTTTTACAGACCACATTTGGAGGCCTTCCCGGTGTCCAAATTCAGCCTTAGATAGCGCGTTGGAAATCTTATCCTATCTACTTTCCAAATATACCTTTGGTTTTCTGATTGGAGTTTATTTTCATTGTAAAAATTTGATTTCCCAAGACTGGTCAAAAAGTACTAAATGAGGGTGCAGAAATGCAAAGTGATGTTGCAAGCAACTTTTAGATGTCTTCCTCAACTCCAAATTGAGCTCATGATAGCTCCTTAGAAAGAATAAATTTTCTAGTTATCATTTTAATTATCAAAGAAGTGATTTGAACATTATAGCTATGAGAAAACTTTCTTTTTCCAAGGTCACTCTAGAAGTGCAGCAACTCTCCTATGGCATGTGTATTTTTGACATTTATCTAACACCGTGACACCTATGTAAAATATGAAGGAGGTTTTTCTTCCATTACCTATTATGGAAAAAAAACTCTCTCACTTTTGTTAAATCCATCTTTGTTCATTCATAAACATAGTTTGAATAAAAACCAGCCCTAAGAGTGGCAAATGACTTGACCCTTGGAATGATTTCTTAAAAAATGATGGAGACATGATGTTTATGAGTTGGAATGGCCTCATACTTACTGGAATTACTTCCCTTATACCTCCTTTGCTCAGATGTATCTTTTTACATAAAAAACCCTAGCTCAGTTGCAGAGGAAATTAGGGTTTGGTGCTTGTGAACAGTGATGATTTGGGAACCCTTAGGAAATATGGTTAAGAAAATGAAGCGAGGTCAATGATAATGACACAGATGAGGTGAAATGAAAATAAAATAAGGTGGGATGGGTGGGATGTAAATACCAGTGCTAACAGATCAAATGATTCTATGAGTATTCGACTTCAATAAATTTTGATCACACTTCATAGATTTTACTGGAGTACCTTGATAACCATTGTCATTATTGGTGGTTTATCTCGCACTTGTTAACGGTTCACATCATTGACCGATAATTAGGTGGATTCTACCATGTTCGACTTCGAGACATTTATTCGGCATGGTTAGATTCTTACTATGGATTGATAGAGATGGAGACCAAGACTCTATATCTAGATTCATCCATCCAGACAACATGGAGTTTAAAATATTCGTGACTGTAAATATATTCCGTATATTATGGTTGTGTCCATATGATGTCTATTGTTGACATGGATATTTGTACATTTCCATACTAATTATTTGAGATAATTTTGCTCTGAGTATGGGAATTCCTACCTTAGTGATGATTAGATGAAGATAGTGTATTGTAATAATTGATTGTTTATTTCAGGCCTCAAACCAATTGGTCTCTAATCCTAAATTTTGCATGATAAAGTGCTTCATTCCTCAAACATATTTTTTGACTTTTCACTTTAGGGGGAAATATTTTACATGCTATATTGTCACCATTTGGAAAATTACCTCCAATGTAGATCTCTCGCTATCTGATGGATTGTTCCAAGCATTAACCTACATTTTTTGAAGCAAAAAAATCCCAAATACAACAAGAATAATGGATTCTATTGCTCAAAAACCTATTTTTAAGCACTTGCGTAGTTTCCCTAGCCATTGTCTACACAAGCATGATTTTGACCATTGTGGATTGCATAATCATGTGCTTTGCCTTCCACTAAAAAATGTGCAAAACACTTAACAAAGGTAAAAATAAAAAGGATATTCTAGAAGTCTTGTTGGGGGAATATTTCTCAACCAAAATTCCTCAAGCCCATACATTCTTGGGCCTCATCCCTTAGTTCATGAATCAAACTCCATCTCTTTTTGGAACCCTAATCCCTCTCTTTATGGATCTCATCCCTTGGTTCATGAATCAAACTCCATCTATTTTCGGAACCCTAATCCCTCTTTTTATGGATCTCATCCCTTGAGAAAAGGTTCTCAAACCTTCTCCTCTTGGCCTAAAATTTAAGCATAGACCAGAGGGATTAGAAATATTTTGGAATGCAAACCTATGATGTCGAATTAGGGCTGGAAGCTTGTCACATGAGGCAAAGATTGGAGACCATTGGGAGGAGGCTTACATCATCAAGGTTAAGGTAGTATTTCTCCTTCTTAATCAATATTAATACATGATTTTTTTAATTCCGTATTTGCAATTGTTGTGATGATAATTTCAAAAATCCTTTATATTTTTCATAGTTTGTAATTGAGTATCGGATTAATTGTATGATATATGCTATGATACAATTTCCATTCACATTTTGTTTCAATATTTCTCTATGTTATGCTTTTATTCCTTCTTTTATTCTATTTATGCAGATATTCTCTTTAGGCAGTGAGGAAAGGCTTTTGAAAGCATCAAAATGACACCTGCAAGCATTTTGTAGAAATGTAAGAGGCTCTTGCACATTTCATACATCATATTTTAGTTATAGATTAAGGAAATTTAGTAGTTACTTATGTTTGTTTCTATATTTGTCTTTAAATCTAGGGTGATCGTTCTTGTGTGAAAGAATTATTTTCCCGTTATAACACTTGTTTTGATCATCGTTTTTAACGATTTCTCTTTTATAGGCCTGACACTTACCTTATTTTAGTTTCAATAAATATGATAATCATAGGCATTTGTGAATGCTGATAAAGATGAATCATCTATATGTTATTTAATTATTTTGACCATGATAAGGGGTTACTTCTTTAAGAAATTAAATTTGGAGAAAATAAATATCTCTTAGGTAAACCTTAATGAGATTATCCAAGGTAATATTCACATATGTTTATTTTCATCTTCTAAATTTTATTTTTAACTTTATTTAGTATGTTCTAGCCCGAGCTTTTGTTTTGTAGATCTTTGATCGAATTTTGATTTTGTTGATAGATTGGATTAAAAATTCATTTATTTATGTTGCATCCTTTCTACTTAAGTAAAGAAGTTATGATCATGCTCTAGCTGCAAAAAAGTCACATTCAAGAAGTCTATTTTCCTTTAGTCTTTAATTTTCATTATTCAGGTTTATTTTGTTAATTGAAGCCTTATATTTAATAGTTGAACATTAAGGATTTTGCAATTAATATACAAGTGAAGGAATGTGAAAAGAAAAGGGTTCTTGATAAAAATTTCATTCTTAGATCACGTGTATGCCTTTTATTCAGGATTTGTTTTGAATAAAATTCCTAAATAATAACCTACCATGTGAGACAAAATTATAATACACTTAAAATAAAGCTAAGAACACAAGAATATCTTTACTCTCTTTTTTAATGTTTCCCTTCTTATCTCGTTTGGTTAGGGTCTTGATTATTGCATGACTTATTACTTTTCTTTGCTTTCAAGATGATTCGCTTTTGGCTTCTCTTTGGTTTTTCTCTTCTTTGCTTTAGATTTGATTTTTGCAGGGCTTGTGAAGTCTTTCACTCACATTAATTGTAGTGGTTTGATTTCATTTTTTATCAAGTTTCTTTTTGTGGTGTTTTACAAAATATTTATGGGGGGACTTATTCCTATGCGACACAAATTGGTTTATAGGGGAAATATTTACTCTACCTTTTCAATAGGATTTCATTTATTTAAAGGTCATCTATGCTAAGTTTTCAATTTCTCAGATTCCAACCATTATCGATGGGAAAAATTAAGATATGATTCAAATATTATAATTTCACTTGTATAAATGAACAAATTTTCTCCACTCTTTGCTTTGAATCCCTCTCGTACCCCTCCATAATTAAATACTTTTCTTTGGTAGATCAAGAGAGGACTAGTGTGGTCAAACTTAACTAGTACTACATCTATTTATTTAAATAAAAACCTTATTAATACCTTCTATATTCACCAAATTGCTAAATAAATTATCCATTTAAGTTAATCAAATGGGTGATACATAAGAGATTTGAGAGCAGATATGTGTGGGAAGTACAAGTAAACCTGTCAAGGCTATGGATTCTCACTAGTAGTGGGGCCATGCTTCTATGATATAGAGACACCTTCATTGGGGCTAAAGAAACTCGTGGGAAGTGATGTAATGTCATGAAAAGGAGGTAATTTTATATTCAATAGATGTGTACTAATCATAAAAAATCTCATAGCTATTGTAATATTCCCATTTTAGCACACAGCTACATGGAATATTAAAATTTTGTTTTTTTATCACCTAACAGCTAAATAAATGGGTAAGGAAGCCCATGCTTATTAAAAACATGAATAAAATCCCTCGAATGTGAAAGGGGATAGTCATAAGAGCTAGATTTCACACCCTTATGTGTGAAAGAGGACATTTTCATGGAGACAAGGTCAAGTTTGACCAAGTCAACAGCACTGGGAGAGGAGGTGGAGAACACTTTGATAGACAACACAATATGAATGGGAAGAGGGTTATTTGGTGGAGGAAACCCTAATGAGTGGGACCCATGGAGAGAGGGCTTTCACTTATTTAAAAGGAGGGCAAGGCAGTTATTTTTATTCATGATTCAGATTATTGATTTCTTTGTTTGTTTAGACTTTTTGCATTCTCCTGCTGTTTAGCAGAGTTGCAGTGTTTTTTAGCACAAGGATTTTTTGTTTAGGAATACTTCTCCTTTCTTAAGAGGCCTCTTGAAGGAGTTGTATTGGTTTTCCTCACATCCAGGCTTGATGCCAAGCATCCTCCTTCAGCTACAATGTTATTTCTGAAGAAAAATAATGTTGTGTTGCAGGGTGTTGCAGTGAGGGTTCAAAACACCACTTCCATCACTTTTTTTCAGAGGAGGAGGCTCTCTTTCCTTCGAGAGATCAGTTTGGAAGCCCTTGGAGCATATTGCATATCTTGGCACTTGGCCAACACTTTTTCTTGCACCTACAACACGGTATCCCTTAGTGACTATGTTATTTTCAGTTGGTATTTGCAATGATGGATTGTAGCAATTTTTGGAGGGTCAGATCTTCAGTGTTAGGATCAACCTTTCACTTGGAAGATCCATTGGAGAAGGTCTTTTCATCAGATGCAACATCTTCAGCCTTCTCCATTAATTTCTAGTTATTTAGTTGTAGCTGCTACCCTACAACTCTAGAATTTTGTATATATTTCATATTTCAGCCAATCCTTCCAGGATTTATTTGAGGTTATAATGTTCCCTTTTCAGGAATTTCAACAAGATGCTTAAGAGAAAAATTGTATAAGTAAAACTGTGAAAAAATAATGTAGATTGGGACTTGGTTCCTCTTATTTATGTTGTATGGGACTTATATATGCAATTAAATCTAAAAAAAATAAGTTCAGATACATTAAACAGATCTCCCAAAAACTAGACTAGCTAAAAAGCACCCAAATAGGGAGGCTGTAGCCAAATGCAAACACTGCTTCAAAAATTGCGGAGTTTTATCATATGTTAACGAGAGATCAAAAAGGAGGTTTATATTTCAGTAATAAAACATCAAATTTTCATTAGGATTAATCTCTTTCACTCTACAGTAGAATGCATGAGACAATACAGCAAGAATCTTCATAAAAGAGAGCTATAAAACATGTACATTTGCAGAAATGGCTCAGCAAAGTTATTTTGAAGGAGCTTCAGTAGATGGAAGTTACAACTCAGATCTAGGACAGATCTATGGACAAAACATCAGATCTATTTCAGATTTGGAAACTATATAGTTTTCTCTTCAAGATCCCCTTGGATTTTTGACAAAAGCATGCATGAACAAGAGTAGATTTGAGAAACAACTTATAGATTTGTAAGATGCTGCAGTAAATTTTTGAACATAAAATTTCATTACAATGGATCAAATCTAAACATAACATGGATCATCTAGCTAATCCATGGATCACCAAGTGGAAGACAAAGCAAAGCATTAGAAATCTCTGATCTAAACTATGAGCAAGGCACCATGAGAACCCTCATACATGAATAACACAGTCTACTCATGGGAACAACGTTGTAGCTCAAATGACATAGAAAAATAATGTAAAATTTCAGATCTGAAGTACAAATAAATGAGACACTCTTCCAGGAGGTCAAAGGACCCACTCCATGAGAAGAGGCTCTCAAAAATACACCAGATCTCTGCAGATATAGACTCCCACTTGCTACAGCTTGCAAAAGCAGCAAAACCCTCAATGCATCAGTGCTGCTAATGAGATTAGATCTTGGCCTCAAGCCTGATAGCGGTTCAATTCAAAAAACACTCCTCCAAGAATCCTCAAAGGAAGAGGTGAAATCCCTGCATAGGAATTCCAAATACAATCCTCCACTAAATAGCAGAGAATTGTATTTGTCTAAGAAGACAAATACTCAGAAATATGATCAATCAAAAAAATTCTCTTGCTGCCCTCCCTTTCCTTCTATAAGATGAGAAAGCCTTTGCAATCCCTAAACCACCTTGATGAGTTAGCCCTTTTCACATGAGAGGCCTCCTTCTAGAACTGCGCTATCCCTTTTGGAGATGCAATGAACCTAGACAGTGTTGTTGATTGGTCAAGGTTGACCTAGTCTTTAGCTCAAACCTCTTTCACACCTGCAAGTGATTATTTACATGGCCCTGATGTGTCTTTGTTCACATTGGAATTGATTTATTCAGATGTTTTAGGAGTTTTACATGTCCTCCTTTATTCATTTATTCATGAAACAGAAATTAAAACAAAATTGAATGTTCCTCTTAGCTAAGGCTAAGTGGGAACCTTACAGTCCTCCCCTGCAAAATGTTTCTTGTCCCCAAGCAACTGATAGGGTAAGAGTTATAGTTCTTATCCTTCTCCATTGATGGCACCATCAAGGATCAAGCTTTCATCATGGTCCAAGTGCTCATTAAGCCAATACATCAAAAATTGCTCCTCCAATTCTAACATGATAGGGGCATAGTCCATCCCTTCAGGAGTGTAAAACTCAACATAAATAAAATTGGGTGAAGCAATGTCACATATAAAACATGTATCATGAAGTACAAGATGAAGTTCCATCCCATGTGGTACATATACACTACCCACTCTTTGCCCATACAAACCCATAAACAATACCAATATATCATCTATGTATGGAAGAAAAATCACATATATGCAAACTAAAATTTGCACTTGAGGAGGTGGGTCACAATCCCACATAAGATACCAACGCAATGAACTCTTTGTCTTCAGTAGATCTGAGTGTGGTAAGTGGTACTCCCACCACACCTTTTTTGCATGGGTCACTTTGACATGGCTGAAAGTGATACCCAAGTTAGGTGCCTTTGGGAAGCACCCATCATGAAAGAGAATCTCCCTTTGCACCTCAAGGCAGTGACCAGATTTAGAATTTTTATTGGCCTCACCAATGCCATGAGATCTACATGTAATATCACTCCTTGTAAGAGCCATGGCCTACATACATATGGTAAGATAATATTTCAAATCAGAAAAATAAACATGCTCCATAAGATCAAATTCTTTACCATTCAAGTCTCCCACACACATGGAGTTGGGCATGGGAATTTCTCCTCTTTTAATAGAAGGAAGAGATGGATGAAATTACTGTTGCATAGCATCCTTTGGCTATCCCAACTCCTAATAACTATTGAACCCTTGTAAGTGTTGATGTAGTTCCTCCTGATACCCTCCCAATCAAAACTCCTCATGATTAGGGTGTATATCTTTGATGACTGCATATAGCTCGAGAGGAACTCTTTGTGGGTTCTTTGTAGTATCTCTTGCTTAATATTGGAGGCTTGAGACAATAATACTTTACCAAGATGATAGATGACCCCTTCATGGACAAAATAGCCTCCCCCTTGCCATATAATATCATCTCAGTGTGAATATCTTTGGAGTACTCCACAAGGAGTTGAGATCTCGAATATGTATCCACACATCTCAACAACGACAGTGTTGGTGATACATCTATTGTGGTGCTTGCCTTGTTTCTGATTGCTTCTTTGACATTACACATGCCAAAAAAATTTGTAGGGAGGTTGATCCTCCCCTTTCCTTCCTCCAACAGCAATGTAGCTTGCTCTCTCATTGCTCCAATCCTTTCTTGATCTATGTTTGGAGCAACACTTTATGAGGCTTCCCCCACATGATCAAAATCTAATGAAATTCCAAGTGGCTTTCCATGAGGTGGGAATGTTCCTTGTTGCATTCTCATAAACATGAGAGAAGGAACTATGAGGTCCTTGCTTCCATTGCACAAATCCATATTTTTTGTTTGTGTGGAAACATTAGGTAACGGATAAGTGTGCATGCCTTGAATTATTTGTGGTTTCCCACTCTTCAAGTCCACCCACTCCATATGTAAGGCTTTCCAATTAGTGGCAACCTTCCCCAAGGTAATTAGCCACTAGACACCCAAGATGATATTGGTGTCTGGTATGTCAACTACAAAGAAGTGGTCCACCAAAGTGTAGGATCCCATAGTGACAGAAAGTGATGGAACATATTGCATGCATTGCATGGTTCTATCTCCTGGGACCAAAACAGAAAACCCATCAAAAGTGTCACTGGGGATTCCTCTCCTCTACACAAGGTGAGAATCAATAAATTTGTGGGTTTCCCCACTGTCAATCAGAATAGAAAATATTTGGTTCATGACTGAGCCTTGTACTCTCAGGGTCAAGTACTTAGGCACTCCTCTCAAAGAGGAAAGAGTCCCACTTTTTGGAGCAAAGTCTCCCTCTTCATCTCTATATGGTGATTGATCTTCCTCCTCATCATCACCAGTGTTGTGACCCCTCCTAGGTCCATAATTCCCATCTTCCTCCTCAAAATATGAGAATAATTCTATATAGTGTGCCCTTCCAGCAACACATCTATGTCTCGATACCCATGGCTCTTGGCAAGTGAAACACAATCTCCTTTTCCTCAACTCCCTCCGGAGATCAATGTCAATATGTTTCTTCAGTGAGCTCTCCTTGGGTGGAGCATCTTTCCCTTCTTTCCCCTTAGAAGAGTGAGGGGCTTCGCTTTGGAAAGTTCCTTTGCTCTTGGCAAAGCATCTTGGAGATCTCTAGCTCTCTCAATGGCATCATGCAAAGTGATGGGCTTGGTAGATTTAACCAACCCATGTAAAGGTTCCTCCAAGCCATCAATGAACATGTAAACTCTCCTTTCTATAGATAGATCAGCGACCATGACTGATAATCTCAGGAACTCAGAGATATAAGCCTCTCCATCTCATGTCTGCTTCAGCTTTGCAAGGCTTATGAAAGGTGCCTCGGGATCCTTCTGGTAAAATCTCTGCATCACTATTCTCATGAAATCAGCATAGGTAGACACATTGTTGTGTCCCAATTTAGATAGCCCATGGAACCACCAGTTTTGGGCTTCACCCTCAAAGTGCAATGCAACAATCTTGATGGCTTCTACTTCAAGGAATTTGTTCAACTGGAAATAGATATACATCTTTTCCACCCATTCTTTGGCAGAACAAGAGGATGATCCATAGAAATTAGGAAAAAATAATCTACCCTTAGTGTGGTGTTTCCCATGAAATAAACCACCATCTCTATACTGCTGCCATGCTCTCCTTCTGTCCTTGAGATGGGAAAAGTCTTGGAAACTCAAGTTATCCTTGAATCTCTGACTCTAAGAGTCATATTCCACAAAGTAACCTTCCAGGGATGTCTTATCTTGCCGTCCTTCATTCTCTATAGCCAAGAAGGTAGGAATAATAGAGCGTTGTGAGGCTTGTGGGGCTTGTGGAAAGCTCACAGGTTGACCAGTCCCATAGTGAGACATGTCAGAACATTCTCCTTGATGGAATATCCAAAAATATTGCCTCATTCTATCCACCCTCGTCTCTTTTATCTCCTTGGAAATATCCTGCATGGTCTCCAAGAGATTTTTTTCAAACTCCTCTGCTTCCTTCTCATTCACAGATTCAGGGGCTTTCCGCTTGTCTTGACCCTTATCAGGGTCATCAGTGGTGTATTCATACTTTTTATGACTTCTATTTCGGTACCTCCTCTCTTTTTCAGTGAGAGGGTCATCGTTTCAGAGTGCAACATGACTGTTTCTCCAAGGAAAGCACAGATTGTGCCAATATTAGAGCTCTGATACCACTGTAATGTTTCTTTTTTAGGAATTTCAACAAGGTGCTCAATAGAAACGTTGTATAAGTAAAACTGTAAAAAAATAACGCAAATTAGGACTTGTTTCCTCTTATTTTTGTTGTATGGAACTTATATATGGAATTTCATCTAAAAAAAAAAATTTTAGATACATTAAACAGATCTCCCAAAAACTAGACTAGCTAAAAAGAACCCAAAGAGGGAGGCTATAGCCAAATGCAAACACTACTTCAGAAATTGCGCAGTTTTATCAAATTTTTAGGGGATATTAGCAAGGAGGTTTATATTTTAGTAATACAACAGAAAATCACCATTAGGATTAAGCTCTTTCAATATACAGTATAATGCATAAGATAATACAACAATAATCTTCAGAAAAGAGAGCTATAACACATGTACATTTGCAAAAATGGCTCAACAGTGTTATTTTGAAGGAGCTTCAGCAGATGGAAGTTACAAATAAAATCTAGGACAGATATTTGGACAAAACATCAGATCTATTTCAGATCTAGAAACTGTATAGTTTTCTCTTCAAGATCCCCTTGGATTTTTGACAAAAGCATGCATGAACAAGAGTAGATCTGAGAAAAAAATTGCAGAGCTGTAAGATGCTGCAGTAAATTTCTGAACATAAAATTTCATTATAATGGATCAGATCTAAATATAACATGGATCAGCTAGCTAATCCATGGATCACCAAGTGGAAGGCAAAGCCTAGCACTAGAAATCTTTGATCTAAACTATGAGCAAGGCACCATGAAATCCCTCATACAAAAATAACGCAGTCTACTCATGGGAACAACGCTATAGCTCAAATGGCATAGAAAAATAATGTAAAATTGCAGATCTGAAGTATAAAGAAATGAGACACTCTTCCAGGAGGTCAAAGGACCCACTCCATGAGAAGAGGCTCTCAAAAATACATTAGATCTCTGCAGATCTAGACTCCCACTTGTTGCAGTTTGCAGAAGCAACAAAACCCGCAATGGATCAGTGCTACTAATGAAAGTATAGCTTGGAATAAAGCCTGATAGTGGTTCAATTCAGCAAACACTCCTCCAAGAATCCTCAAAGGAAGAGGTGAAATCCCTGCATAGGAATTCCAAATATAATCCTCCACTAAACATCAGAGAATGGTATTTGTCTAAGCAGACAAATACTTAGAAATATGATCAATCAACAACCTTCTCTTGTTTTCCTCCCTTTCCTTTTATAAGATGAGAAATATTTTGCAAACCCTAAACTACCTTAATGAGTTAGCCCTTTTCACATGAGAGGCTTCCTTCTAGAACTATGTTGTCCCTTTTGGAGATGCAATGAACCTAGACAGCGTTGTTGATTTGGTCAAGGTTGACCTAGTCTTTAGCTCAAACCTCTTTCACACCTGAAATTAATTATTTACATGGCGTTGATTTGTCTTTGTTCACATCGGAATTCATTTATTCAGACTTTAGGAGTTTTACATGTCCTCCTTTATTCATTTATTCATGAAACAGAAATTAAAACAAAATTGAATGTCCATCTTAGCTAAGGCTAAGTGGGAACATTATAGAGGTAGTCTTTGGGAGCTTAGATCTTCACTCCCAATTTTGTATGAGCCATCTATATGCAGATGTATGATATTTTACATTCCCATGTAGCAGTGTACCTTATATGACTGCACAGTACATGTTCAGGAGCATTCTGCAATAGAGAAGCATTCCATCTTTTCACATGTATTTAGGAGAGGCTTATTTTCCATAATCATTTGAGTTTTATTGTACATGTTTGCTGTTGATTTACATAATAAAATGGCTCTATGGATTCTATACATTTTTGTATGATGTTTTTCACTGCTATTTCCATTTTATGTTTATGTATTGCTGGATATCCAATTTAGGAATACTATAGGATATTCCTAACGTTGTATAATTTCCCAATTTTGGGATATTATAGTGGTATCAGAGCATAATCTTGGCTCAGCCTGTGGATTTCAGCCATGATGCTATCAAGAAAAGAGAAGATGAATACTCCATTATGTGGAGGAAGAAAGGAAGATAAGCTTACACAACTTCTTCCAAGATCTGTACAGAGCATTCATGAAGATTTCAAGAAGGTAAGAAGGGAGATGTGTACAGAATATCCAAGAGGGTTTGAGACTGATTCAAACTATATATTTTCTTATGGGGAGTGCGAGCATGCAGCCACACCATATGATACATAGTGCAGTTACATTTCCAGTTTTTCCATGAGAGAAAGAGAGGAAGAATGAATGCCTAAGAGGAGAACTCTTAGTGGTTTCTTGCATGAGTATGAATCTCAAACTCAAAAGTTTAGAGATCATATCACTTTTCCAGAGTTTTGCAAGATCAAGGTGAGGAGGAGCAAGCAGCATAATGTGGGTATATTTCTTTTTTCTACCTTTTATGGTTCCCCTACATGTTCATCCAAGGCTTGGGTGGAACAGCTAGACACCGTTTTGCAACAGCACCAAATTTCTGAAGATGAAGCCATCAGAGTAGCAGCAGTACATTTTGGAGGTAAGGCCTATGCATGGTGGATATTTGAGTCTTTTTATTTAAATAATGCAAATACTTCTTCCTATGCAAGGTTCATTAAAACATTGGTGGGAAAGTTTGATAAGAAAATTTCTGAAACGCATGTGGTGAAGCACAAAAAATCTAAACAAACAAAAACCCTACATGTGATGGAGGAAATCATGAAATGAAAACCACTTCAGAAACCCATGGAAGAGGCTAATAACTTGCATCATACTTTTATAAATGCAATACCTTTACCTTGTATGTTGGCACAAGAAGGCATGGAGACCACTTTTTCAAAGGAGAATCCAATCATTGGGAGGTTGCCCATTTATGTTGAGGAGGCTGAGGGCAATAATGCTGTCAGATCTAGAGTTGATCTAGCACCTCATGCAGAGGAAGGAGGAGCTCTTGCTCCAACTAGATGGATTCTTGCATCTCTGAAAGGAATTCCCCAGGATCTAATGTGTGGAGATCAAGGCACAACTCATGTTCTACATGTGCCATTGATGATGAGGTGTGGAACTATGGAGATACACAGAGGAGACAGGGAAAATGACCAGCATCATGTGATGAGGAGCACACATCCCTATCTATTTCATGAGTTTGATGCACCTAAGAGGGAGAATAGATTGCATAGTGAGAGCAGGGACAAACCTGTCCATTCATGTATGCAGTCTACTCTTGATGATAATGTCTCATTACATGGAAACATTTCACCAAGGAGACCACCAGATCAGCAGATGATGAGGGATGCTTCACATTCTGAGTCACCATTCATTTGTTTTAGAGGATTGGAGACCTTGGTAGGTAATTTTAGAGGAGTGGAGATCTTGGGTAGAGTCAAGGAGGAGAGAGGCATTCTATCAATATCATCTTTACCCACTCTCATTTCAGATTTTGCACTATGGCAGAAGTAGAAGGGGAAGGATAAAAACCTTCCGATTTACATCTTTGGCATGGGAGATTCCAAAGACGAGGATGACCATATGACATATGTTCTTCATGAGAGATCATCAACGCTGTCACTATGGAGGATAGATCCATATTAGAGCTCCCAGTTGTTGGTGGAGTATTCCAATGATATTTTCACTTGCATGATATTGGATGACCAATTGCATGAGGAGGGATACTCAGTCAGAGATGGGGTCATCTACTATCATGGTAGGATCTTCTTATCTGGATCCTCCATGCTCAAGGAGAAGTTGCTACAAGCAGCTCATGAGGATTTCATTTTCAGCCACACTTATTCTTTGAGAGCATACCACACCATCATGGAGGGGTATTTTTAGAAGGGGTTTGAGGAGGAGATATATTAGCATATGAGGAGATGCATGGATCATGTGAAGATGGAGGAGATACATAACTCTTTGGAAGAGTTATCATAGCCACCTCTTTTCTCTTTGAGGGAGACTCATCTATAAGCCATTCCATTTGCATGAGAAAGACCTATGGTAAGGGTATTATTTGTTTGCATAATGATTTGTATAATGTATCTATGCATCCCTTAACCATACATGTGCAGAATGTTGCTCCAAGGAGGAGCATTATTTTTTCTAGACCTCATGGTGTACTTGAGGCCATGAGCAGTATTGGTGACCACTCCCTTGGAGGACTTGGGGAGGAGACGTATTTTGGAGAACATGCTCACTTGGCACCATACGTCATTCACTTTCTCCAAACATATGAGGAGAGTGGGATAGCAAGCAAGTGGTTGAGAAACCACACTTTTTGTCACACTCTTTTGCAGTTGAGGGCCAAACTACGGTGGTTACATTTGAGGGACCATTTTCCTTATCCCTTGCTACGTATGGCAGCAAGCATGGTTCTCCTTATGGTTCCTTATGTTGTTGTTGTTTTTATATTTTTTGGTAGCATGATTGGGGGAATGGCACATTGGTTGGATGTGTCCCTTGGGGGAGATACCTCCCACATAGTTTTCATTGCATGTTCTAATGGGAGCATGAGAGAGTATGTGGCCACTACAGAAAAACACTTGTTTCCATTTGAGGTGAGCCATATGATTGATTGGATGCCATATGATGGTGATTTCCAACTCATCAGATATGAGATGATTTGGGCCAACATGTTTCATAATGTTGGAGGAGAGATCCTTGGAGGTATAATATTCATCTTGCCACTTGAGGGAAATATCATTGCAGCCCAAGATCAGCATATACTCTAAAATTATCCTAAGTGGAGAGGAGGAAAACGTGGGGTAGGCTATTTTGTCTACCAAGATCAGATTTTCAGCCCACCTACATTGCAGGAGCCACAGGTGGAAGAGAATTTTCAAGAGTTTCCATGTTGGGAGGTAACTCATTTTGTATGGATGATTGCTTGGGGGATGGAGGATCCACATGGGGAAGATGTTCCTCAACACATTTTAGACTCGATGCCTTGGGAGGATACTTTCCAGTTCTATCCTTGTAGTTGCCTGAGGACAAGCAACATTTGGGAGGGGAGGACTATAATATTCCCATTTTAGCACACAGCTAAATGGAATATTAAATTTTTGTTTTTTATCACCTAACAGCTAAATAAATGGGTAAGGAAGCCCATGCTTAATAAAAACTTGAATAAAATCCCTCGAATGTGAAAGGGGATAGTCATAAGAGCTGGATTTCACACCCTTATGTGTGAAACAGGACTTTTGCATGGAGACAAGGTCAATTTTGACCAAGTCAACATCGCTAGGAGAGGAGGTGGAGAACACTTTGATAGACAGCACATTATGAATGGGAAGAGGGTTATTTGGTGGAGGAAACCCTAATGAGTGGGACCCATGGAGAGAGGGCTTTGACTTGTTTAAAAGGAGGGCAAGGCAACTATTGTTATTCATGATTTAGATTATTGATTTCTTTGTCTGGTTAGACTTTGTGCATTCTCCTGTTGTTTAGCAGAGTTTCAGTGCTTCTTAGCACAAGTATTTCCTGTTTAGGAATTCTTCTCCTTTCTTGAGAGGCCTCTTGAAGGAGTTATACTAATTTTCCTCACATCCAGGCTTGAGGCCAAGCATCCTCCTTCAGCTACGACGTTATTTTTGAAGCATAATAATGTTGGGTTGTAGGGTGTTGCAGTGAGGGTTAACAACACCACTTCCATCACTTCTTTTCAGAGGAGTGTTAGGAACTCACTATGTACCACTTTTTACTATATATTTTGACACCACCTTACCTTTATAACCATGTTTAAAAAGGATTCCATCATCATTTTCATTCACTTTATCCAAAGGTATATAAAATCCTCTTCTTTACTATATATTTAATCTGTTTACATATAATTCCATATTACTCTTATATTTCATTATTAATCGAAGGTAGATTGTTTCTAACATAAGTCTAAAATATCGCAGATAATTTATGTGTTGTGCTGGAACAATAGGCCGTTGCTGAAACAGTCGACTCCGTTGCTGAAACAATCAGCAAGCACGCAAATTTCGTCACTACTCGTAATTTGCGATTCTGGAGGAGTATTTTTTGGAACAATGGCAACAACATGGAGACGAGAAAGGAAGTGGTTACACGGATTATGCTGAAGATAGTACTCTTTTTGTATCTGTTGTAACAATATCTTTTTATGGAAGAATAGAATAGCCCTGTTTTAAGAAAGAAGAATAGATTTGGGATAAACATAGATTTTCTCTAATGTAATTGTAAGAGATGTATCCTCTTTAAAAAGAGGAGACATCATCATTAGAAGGGAGTTCAAAAACTACAGGAGAACATTGTGTTTGAGAGGACAGGAGCTAGATTCCATTTGTAATGTATCATTTCTTTTGACAGATGAATAAAAGTTCCTTTTGAGCGCTTCAATTTAATTCTTTCTCCGGGGAATCTTGTGAGAAGGAAAGGGCCCGCCTTCCTCACAAGATTCACCCGACTGTTCCTGTAGTTTTTTATATTTCTTTATGATATTCGCACTTTACTTTAATTCTGTTTGCTGAAACACCAGTTACACAGTTCTGTAGTTTATTGAGCATTCTGTTTCCTTTAACGCTGCATGTGTTTAGTACATTCATTATTAAGAAGTTGAGAGATCTATTTCTGTTATTTGTTTGAATGTATGATTGATGCTGGGAAGCAGGTGCTGAAGATTCCTGTACAAAGGAATAGGGTCCTGTTCTCATTGATTGCCTTTCTTTTCCCTGCAGTGTGATTAGAAACAGGAGACAGGTGCTAAAGATTCCTGTTCATGGGAATAGGGTCCTGTTCTCTTGAGTTTATCTTCTCTACAGATTGATTAGTGTCAGGCAGCAGGTGCTGAAGTTCCTAATTAAAGGAATAGGGTCTTGTTCCCTGTTATGGTTGATTGGTTTCCTTTCCTGCAGAATGATTTCCCTTTATTTGGATTCTTAAAAACTGCAAAAGAGGAATTGATTCTACTATAACATAAGTAAACTTCATCTTTGATTAAACATGGTGTGAATAATTAGATTTGTATGATTAATAATTGTGTGACTTTTTACTACAACATTATTTTTTCTTTTGGAATTGAGCATATCGAGTGCGTGATTGTCTTTGGAATAAACAAACCTTCTCGGGTTGACAATTTATGTGGAGCTTGAATTGTTAAAACAATTAAAGTGACCAACAAGGAGGAGGCTCTCTTTTCTTTGAGAGATAATTTTGGAAGCCCTTGGAGAATATTGTAGATCTTGTCACTTGGCCAACACTTTTTCTTGCACCTACAACGTAGTATCCCTCAGTAACTGTGTTATTTTCAGTTGGTATTTGTAGTGAGGGATTTCAGTGATTGTTGGAAGGTGAGATATTCAGTGTTAGGATCATCCTTTCACTTGGAAGATCCATTGGAGGAGGTATTTTCATCAGATGTAGCATCTTCAGCCTTCTCCATTCATTTCCAGTTCTTGAGTTGCAACTGCTACCCTGCAACTCTGGCATTTTGTAGAATTTGCATATTTCAGCCAATCCTTCCAAGATTGACTTGAGGTAGTCTTTGGGAGCTTAGATATTCACTCCCAGTGTTGTATGAGCCATATATATGCAGATGTATGATAATTTACATTCCCATGTAGCAGTGTACCTTCTATGACTGCGCAGTACATGTTCAGGAGCATTCTGCAATAGAGCAGCATTCCATCTTTTCACATGTATTCATGAGAGGCTTGTTTGCCTTAATCATGTGAGTTGTATTGTACTTGTTTGCTGCTGATTTACATAACAAAATGGATATATGGTTTCCATACATTTTGGTATGATGTTGTTCACTGCTATTTCCAATTTATGTTTATGTATTGTTGGATCTCCAATTTAGGAATACTATAAGATATTCCTAACATTGTAGAATATCTCGATTTTGGGATATTACAACTATATTTGGTATACAATAGTAGAGACAAGATTGAAAAAAAAATAATTATTCCACATGTTTGGCTTCATTGTTTTATAATTGGACATTCAAATACTTTTATTCTTAAGATATTATCTTATTTGGGTTCATCTTATCTGGGACCTTGGTAAATGGTGTAATGTATGAGAATATTTCATAATTTTTTATTTCAATCATTGATAAATTTGGCCTTATTATACAAACTAGAAAAAACTACTTTTTTATGGTGTCACACCAATTTTTGAGACCTCAACCACCCCCCTTAATTATGAAATAAATTATAGGGCCCTCCATATTGCCTCTGCTTGCTTTAACAACTTTTGAACGATATTGAGTCTACTTGATTACAACCTTTATAATGAAAGTTGTGACATTTCTTTCACTATCTTGACAAGTTGATTTAATGAAACTAGAAAAAACTACTTTTTTATGGTGTCACACCAATTTTTGAGACCTAAACCACCCCCCTTAATTATGAAATAAATTATAGGGCCCTCCATATTGCCTCTGCTTGCTTTAACAACTTTTGAACGATATTGATTCTACTTGATTACAACCTTTATAATGAAAGTTGTGACATTTCTTTCACTATCTTGACAAGTTGATTTAATGAATTCCTTTTGATTTATCTAATTTCAATTTAGTTGATCTGTTTGTACATCTCCATAGTCCATATACTATTATATAATATAAATTGTGTGAATCAGTATTATTATAGTAATTATAGATATATTAGATATATGTAAATATATCAATCTACATAATAGTTATATAAATTATAATATATATTATATACATCCATTTTAAATACATATATGTTTTATTTGAAAAAAACATAACATAAGATTTGTATATATTTATATATATTACATTATAGAAATCTATTAAAAAAAACAACGAAATGAAAAAAAATAAAATCTAATAACTAATATTTTATGTTTGTATAAATTTTTTAATATTTATAAATAAAAGAAAATTAAAATTTCATATAGAAACCATTATTAGTTGTTAATTTATTTTTAAATTTTTATAGAAATATTCTTATATATTCTAAGTCATTCATGTACAAACCATTATTAGTTTAAAATGTATTTTAATTTTTTTTTAATAAAAAGAGAGTGTTAATTTTTATTTTTTATTTTTTTTAATAAAAAGACTCTTATAGATTCTAAGTCATGCATTGCTTTTTTTGTTTAGGAAAATTATTATATGAACAAAAATGGAACACTCAACTAACAAAATAAAATTGGGAATGAGTTTTGTACGACTCTATGGACATTTTGGATTATTAAACTAGCAATTCTCATTAAAGGTGTAAAGTAAACTGAAGGAATCAAAGATTTAGGAATATCATATCGCCACGAACGCAAATCACTAGTAAATGCATGCATATAATATTTTCCAAACTCTCCAATGTAAACACCATGAGGCAGGCTCATTGTTCACAACCTACACATGTACACAAAATGTTGACAAACCTTTCCTAATTGCGTCATGCCCAACAATCTGTATTTTCTCTACCATACGATGCCACCAAGGCATGAGATCAATCTTAATAGAGGTCTTAGGGCACAATGACTCCTTCCCTAGGAAATAAAATGGGTTCTCCTACCATATTCGACTACCATTCTCTGAGAAAATCATCGTACCTATCATCATATCCAATGCTAAACTAACTTTTTGGAGATTGTCACTGGTTTTATTCATATCTTCAATTTCATAGTCAGAAGGTAGAATATTAGATTAACCATAATTGCAACCATAAAAATCTAGCAGTAATTACTCAGACTTCAAAAAAAAAACTCATAGTAATCATTGATCAGTGGTTGTCATTGACGTTAACCCAAGCAGCACCAGGGGCTACCCCCCTCTCAGTATTTCTAGCAATTGGTACAAGAGCTTGGTTCCTTAAATAGCAGTTTAACAACTGGAAGGAGGTCATGGAGCATACCAAGAATGGTGTACCTTTGTTCAATGAAAATAATTATGCACTCTGGAAAGGAATAATGGATGTTTATCTCTTGGAACATGTTTATGAAGTATGGGACACTGTTCAAAATGGCTTTACACCAACTACGGATGAACAAGGTAAGAAAATTTTGGTAAATGATGCAAAAGCAAAGAATATTATTATGAGTGGACTTACTGAATCATCTTATCATAAGGCGTTGGGTTGTAAAACCGCTAAAAATGTATGGGACAAGCTTGAGAATACATATGCAAGTGACTCAAATGTCAAAGAAGAAAAGCTTCAAATTTACAGAAAAAAATTGAGCAACTCAGAATGAAAGAAGATGGCAACATTACTGCATACTTCTAACACGTTGATGAAATAACCAACACTCTGGAAGGACTGGGAGAGCCTATTGACGAGAAGAATATTATACGAAAGATTCTTAGAATGTTACTAAGGAGATTCAACCCAAAGGTATCGGTCTTAGAATATAGTATAAATCTGGAAAAAATCAACAAAGAGGAATTACATGGGGTTGTCATAGCATATGAAATGAGACTTCATGAAGAATAGGGTACTTCTCATATAGAAACTGTGTTTGTTGCATCTAAGAAAACCAATAAGGACAAGCAACCTTCAAAGGAAAATACCTGCACTTGCAAGTGTGAAGAAAAGGAAGATGATGAAGAAGGTCTTTCAGAAGGAGAATATGCTTACTTTATGAGAAAATTAAAAATTGGTAAGGGAAAATTCAAAGGTAAACTTCCATTGATATGTTTCGATTGTGGTGAGGTTGGGAATTTCGTAGAAAATTGTTTGAACAGAAGTGATGGCAACTCAAAAGGAAAGAAAGGCTTTAAGAAATTCAACAAGTAAGGAAAAAAGAAAGGATTCAAAAGGAACTTTATCTCTAAATAAGATAGCTCATCATCCGATGAAGACAGTGACAATGACGAAGAAGCCAATGAGAGAGAACTATTTATGGCCAAGCACAACAAACAAGAGGTATCAAACAATGAAGAAGAAAGGCTGACCATAGAAGAATTTTCTAAGGAGGAAATCAGGCTTATAAAAGAGCTCGAGGCTGAGAAGATCTATTCCAATACTCTTGAAGAACAAGTTCAACGTCTCAAAAATTAAGTTAAAGAACACAAATGTCTTGAAGAGTCACTTCAAAAGAGTTGGAAGAAATCAACCAAGAAAGGGAAGCATTAGAAGCTGAAGTAGTCTTGCTACGTAAGGAAGTGAAGAAGGGAAAAATTGTCCAAAGCTATGCCAACAGATCAAGTGCATTGGAAGAACACATCAAAAATCAACAATCTTACAACGACAGAATTGGCCTCGATTACAAATAAGAAGAAGTAGGACCTTCTAAAACAAAATACAATGAACCTATGATATTTGAAATACATGTAGAATTCATTGGACAAGATTTGCAAGAACAGCCTTAGAAGACAATTCCTTGACGAATATTTCCATCCAGGTACCAACAAAATTTTCATGGCTATTATTATTCATGTGGAAAATTTTGTCATAAATTTGTAGAATGTTGCATGTAGCCTAGGAACCAATACGATTCTAGGAGATATTTCAAATATGAACCTCCCAGGGCTCAACAAAACATCAATAGATTTTAATATTTAAGAAATAATATGGAATGTTACAAATTTCAAAACTTTGGACACATATCCAGAGACTGTAGACTTGAAAATCCTCCAAAAGAAACTCCAAATCCATAGAACGAACGAACATGGAAGAAGAAGAAGGCTGATAATTATGCTTTCGCTCTCAAGGCTCAAAACAACAAAGATGTGTGGCATGTTGATAGTCGTTGCTCAACACATATGATTAGAGATAGAAAGAAATTTGTATCTCTAAAAGAGAAGAAGGATGGAACCGTATCCTTGGAAATGATGGATCTTCAAATTTTATAGGATCAGCTACCGTCACTCTCGAAAGAAAAGATGTTCTAGCCAATAATTTTCTATTGGTTGAAAACATGAGTCATAATCTACTCAGTGTTGGAAAAATGTGTGATCAAGGACACACATTGTTATTCAACTCCACAAAATGTGAGATCATGAAAGGCAGGTATGGTAAAATTATGGCTACAACAAGTCAAGCTCCAAATGACATAAATGTTCTGGATGAAGCAACCAAAGCATGTCTACTAGCTAAATAAGTTGAAAGTTGGTTATGGCATAAATTAATGGGTCACATAAACTTTGACAATCTTGTCAGAATAATAAAAAAGGAAGCAGTATGAGAAATGCCAAAAATCTAAAAACTTTCCAACACACTATGTGAGGCCTGTTGGCGTGACAAGCAGACAAAATTCGAATTTAAAACAAAAGAACACTTTTCATCACATATATTGGAATTGATACATACTAATCTATGTGGTCCTATGAGAACAAAAGGCTTAGATGGAGAATTATATTTCATGTTAATGATAGATGACTATACCAAGATGACAACTGTCAATTTCCTAAAGAAAAAATCTAAAACATTTGTGTGCTTTAAGATCTACAAGGATTTGGTCGAAAATGAAACTGATTTGAAAATAAATTGTCTAATATTCCAAATTATTTTAGCAATACTGTGACTAAAATGGAATAAAAAGACAATTTTCAACAACATGAACACCTCAACAAAATGAAGTTGTTGAAAGAAATAATAGAACCATACAGGAAATGGGTAGAACAATGTTTAAGGACTCAAAATTGGATGAAATTTTTTTGCATCAAGCAATTGATACGACGATATTATTTATCAACCGAAGTATTCTCAGAAATAATTGCAACAAGACCCCATATGAATTATGGAAAGGAAAACTAGAAAATTTAAAATATTTCAGAATCTTCAAAAGAAAATGTTATATCAAAAGAGAAGATCAAAAGTTGGGTAAGTTTTAATCACGTGTTGACGAAGGTGTCTTTGTTGGTTACTCATGCAAATGAAAGACCTATAAATGTTATAATCTAAGATGAAAACAGATATTGGAGAGCATAAATGTTACATTTGACGAAGATGGTGTTATAATGAATAATGATGAGGATCTAGAATCTTTGAAACTTGAGACAGAGGCTGAAAAATACACAGAGAAAATTCTAGAGCAATAAGAAACTATGAACCAAGAAAAAGTAAATAATGATCATCAAGATACACTGGAACAACAACAAGAAGCTCCTCCAAAGACAACAAAAGAATGGATTGAAAAGAACCATCCATAAAATCAAATCATTGGTGACATAAATGAAGGTCGATATCTTCGTTCATCACAACAAGCTCACATTTATTTTCTAGCAACCTTTGAGCCTAGTAGTTTTGAGGAAGCCAACCAGAATGAACATTGGGTAGTAGCTATTGTTAGGCCTCTGTAACAAGCAAGATTGGCAAAGTCCGATCACAGAGTTAACATCATTTCAACCAAATTTGGGATTCTAGGATCTAGCCCTCCTGAATCCGGAGAGGGATCTCTCCAATATGTACAAAGATGGATATTGTATTTGAAGTTTAGGGTGATGATATTAGGCTAGTTATGAAAGGCCAAGGGTTTTGTTTGGTTTTCTCAGATGGTTGAACATAGTTGCTGTCTAAGACGGAAAGATCTATATGCAAATAGGTTCAAAGGTGAGAAGTTGCAAGTGAACAAAATAAACTTTGATTCTAAAGAAAGATGATGGCAAGTTTTCAATCCATTGGGCTATGGAGTCATAAGGGAATTTAATTGAAACATCCAGGTTCAAGAGTAATCTATGGGGCAAGTCATCTAGGCCTAAGGATCTTTTTGAAGTTTGATTTATGGAATGGGGTGATACAATAAGAAAGGGAATTAACAGATGCAGAACAAAGAGCAGCCCAGGATCTGGTAAGTACTTTGAAACTAGCCAGCCTTTGACCAGGCACTTAAGGAAAACATAGAAGCAAACTAGGATCTGGTAAGTACTTTGAAACTATCCAGCCTTTGATACACTTTTTATAGAACACAGATTAAAAACAAAGGGAAACTTGAAGGCAACCTTTGGAGCAGAAACTAGCGGGCAGGGCTCACCTTTCTCCTCATCTTAGTTCTTATTTACTTAGTTGCTTCCAAGACAATCACCAAGATAACACAGAATGGCCCAAGATCTGATAAGTACTTCGAAACTAGTCAGCTTTTGACACATCCTAAGGGAAACAGACAAATAGTTGAGCAAACAAGAAAGGGACTCAGGGCTAACCTTTGATTTCCTCAATTCATTCCTTACACAACATATATGAAAGTAATATTTAAAAATAACATTCAGCAGTGATGAAAAGATGAGGGAACGCCAGCATCTCTGTGCTTAGACTGAATTAAATCATTTCTAAATAACACAATTAGAAGAAAACATTGGGATAAAGATTTTTCAGCCAGAGAAGGTCACTGATGCACAACAAACTCTAACACTGTTTAAACTGTTCTTTACAGTGGAAAATGAAAACAAATTGAAAACATAAATAAAATGACAAGTTACAGTGAGAATAACATCACCATCAGCATAGACCAGGATCCCATAAATCATCTTGTATTGATTGCTTCAAACCGGTTACAATCTTCAAATCCAATGTTTTAATTCACCTCTCTTCACAACCTAACCTATCTGTTACAAGCAGAGCTCCAAGGGCCCATGAAACCAATATTTACAGTCAAGAGTTTTCCACTCATAAATAGCTACAGCGCTTCAGCAATTACATTGACAACCAAAAAATCTAACCCCTCACTCATCTTCTTCTGGAGTATTTATAGAAGGATGAGGAGGTGAGATCTGATAAAAAGATCTCAAATACAATCAATGCAGAATTAATGTCTTCCTGACCCCGTGAGGCTCGATGAAGAAATTCTACAGGTGTTACATTGCATTAATGCGTTTACACTGATGAAGTAAGCTCGAAAGGAGCTTGTGTTGACCTTTGAGGCTCTGCGTACTGTTAGGGTTATTCTGCAAACATTCTGTCATTACATCTGGTGTAGTAATAACTTCTTTGGTTGTTCCGAGGCATAATATCTGATCTTGTTCAATAAATTCATCCTCTGATTGAGCATTCTGAGGCAATAGGTGGCACCGTGGTGGTTGAGGAATCAATTCGCCTCAAAGTATGGCGGTGGAGGCGATCTGTCTGATGAACACTTTTAGGTTTTGCTTTAATCCGTGTTCTGAGCCGGGGATTAGGCTTTTGATAACCGTCTTAGCCGTAATCCCCGCCAATTTATTCATAAAACTGCTGCTCTAGTTCATTCTGTCTTCAAAGCCCGATACTCTTCCTCTGCGTTGTTTCTGCGGGTATTCTTCGCTGAGCAGGGCTGTGTAGGTAGAAAAAGGCATCAGTGCCGTCAGAAACACCGATGAAACGTGAAAAATGACCTTGCTGGTGATTTCTACAGAGAAATTTAGACATAGAGGATCGTCACCCTCCTGGTCTGAGAACCCTGTTTAAACCACGAACAAACGAATTTTCCCTACAAAATACGAGAAAAATGAGAAAATCCTGCGTTATATGGATAGACTGCATCGGAAGGCGTGCGGGAAAATGGAGCGATCAGAGCCGTTGATCATATTACAATCAACGGTCGGGAGCGTTTTGAACAGTCAACGGAGGAAAAGATGAACCGTGCGACGGAATCGGGAGAATGACTGAGAGCCGTCGATCTACAGAGATCGACAGTGGGGATCGGCTCTTGAATGCGCCGGGGAAGATTTTTAACGGGCGAGTTCGTTAAAGGGTGAGCGGAAAAAGGCGATCAGGGACCGTTGGATGGGAGGGCCCAGATCCGACGGCGGGGGTGAATCTCGCTGCAGGGCCACGGGACAAGGATTAACATGCGAGCGATGGGATTTGCATGGCGGTTTTGGAGTGAGGTGGAGGACACGTGTCGGCTAGCGGGCGGAATCGCTGGCCGACGGGAGAAAACCATTTAACGCGGAAAGCGGTGCGGGATACATACCACGGTTTTGAAAACGAGCACGGGGGAAAAAGGGGGGGGGTCCACCAGGGTATGGGGTACACTCCGCACCGTTGATCCGTGGGACAGATCGATGGCTGAGTTTCAATATGATTTTCTTTGGTGGAAAAATAAAATAAACCCGACTTTGTGTTTTACAAAGGTTTTCAATGTTTCCAGGTAATAAATAAATTCCAAGTGTTAAGCGCCCGTAGGACTTAGCACACGGTTCTAGCGTGGGGACATATGGATGGAGAGAAAGCAGGAGCTTAGCCTGAGGGGCTAAAGCCTAACGCATAGAAACGTATGTTTTTCTATGTTTTTTAACTGATTTTTGAAAAAGGAGAAAGGTTCTGATAGGTCAAAAAGTGGGTTTTTAACCCTGGGAAAAGGAAATTAATGGAGGAATAAGGGGTAATACATGATTTAGTGGGATTTTTTATGAAGAAAATGCAATTGGAGGGTGAGGGTAAAAATGGAGGAAAGGGATGGGAGAAAGGAGGAGGATGCAGCAATACTTGACTTGGATTTTCTTAGGGAATCAGAGGCTGGGGAGAAGGAAAAGTATGGAGAACCAACCAGCAGTTTGTGATCTTACCAACAGTCTTCAAGCACCAACAAGTTTCAGGATTGAATTTGTTTCTTAAGGCTGCAAAGAATATTTAGCCACCAGCTGATATAATTGAAAAATATAGGTGGCTAACAGTGGCTCCACTTGGGGATGGTGTCTTCTTGAAGGCATCAAGAATTCAGACTTGATTTCTCTGGGATGCTGACTGGTGTCTGGCCCATCGCTTACTCTTGCTTCCTCCTGGACAAAATAATGTCAGTCATGAAAGAGAGATGAATTTCATCAATACAACTTCTACCTACCCCAATCCTACTGATCTAACATTTTTTCTTCATCAGAGTGCACTTGGATTGGAAAACTCTTTACACAACATTTTATTCTTTTGAAAACAGGAAATCTAATCTGCTTCTACTCCTTATTTCTCCCCGAACTCAGATTAAACAGTTGAGTTCAGATATTCCTCTACCTATTCTACTATTTGTTGGGATTAAACAGTCCAACAAACTTTCATTCTCTAAATTCTACAACAGAAATTTAAAAATAGTCAAGTCAAGATTGAGCTGTTCGACTTGCTATGATCTATGGCATAAAAACAAGCTGCACATAGATTATTATTTGCAGAAAATTTTAAATCAAAACAGAAGGCTTAAGATCTGAAAATTTTCTCATTATGGCCTTCTCTCATATTCACAGCTCTGTTTTTTCCTTTCAGTGAGCTATCTTTATGTTTCCTCTGGTTCAAGTTTTGAGCGAATTAGAACCAGGTCTTTTTCTTTGACTCAGAAATTAGAGTAGCTTTGAGTCATCTCTTTGGAAAATTTGGTTCAGATTTTGATTTTGTTTGAACCTTCATTTCTACCCTACTCTATCTACTAATAAGCCAAGATTAAACAGTTTGGCAAATCAAATTTGCTATCCTATCAGCAGAAAATTGAAAGCTAATTAGTCAAGATTAAACAGTTTGACCAATTAGAAGTGTGTTTCAAGGAGTGGCATTTAGGCTTGCACACTTTCAGATTCATTTCTCTTTTTTTGCATGGGGCCTTGCCTTTCTTGTTTTTCATTTCTGCCCTCTTTTCTGTCTTTCTTTGTTTTTGTATTTTTGATTTTTCATAACTTTAAATGCAATGGTGGATGGAATATTTACAGTGAAAAAAAAAGGTAAAAAGGCTTCAAACATGAAATAATTTACGACAGGTAATGCTTAAGCATCCTGCCATTGACAGGACCCCCAAACAATTTTGTTCCATTCAGTTCTTGTAAGAAGAATGCATTGTTCCCAGCAACTGAATGAATGGAGTAAGGACCAAGCCATAGATTGTCAAATTTACCATGCTTTCCCTTGTCTTCCCTCTTTGAGTCCCACTTTAAAACTTTGTCCCCAATCTTGAAATTGCTGGCCTTTGTTCTTCTGTCAAATATCCTCTTGATATTGTCTTGCTTCTGTAATGCTTTGTTGTACACTTCCTCTCTGGTTTGCTGAAGATGAATGGTCTGATTTATTATTCTAATTATGTCATCTTCTTCAGTCTGCAACTCTTGAATTAACTTTATAACTGGTACACCAAGGCTGCTAGGAAAAATTGCATCTGTACCATACACAAGCTGGAAGGGTGACATACCAATGGATTTCTTCAAAGTCAATCTGTCAGTCCAAAGTGCATGGATTAGCTTTGTGTGCCAAGAATTCTTGTTGCCTTCCAACAGTTTCTTTATTATGTTCACTAAGCTTTTGTTGGAAGACTCCGCAAGTCCATTACCTTGAGGGTAATAGGCTGTGGAGTGCCCCAATGCTATCTGGTATTTGTAACAGAATTCTACCATTCTCTTTGATCCAAATGCTGCTGCATTATCTGTAATGATCTTGGTAGGACAGCCAAATCTGGAAAGGATATTGGTTTCTATGAATTTAATGATAACTGAATCATTGGCCTGTCTACAAGGAATGGCTTCTATCCACTTAGTGAAATAGTCTGTGGTAGTAAGGATCCACCGGTGTTGAGCAGAAGATGATGGATGGATTTATCCTATGAAGTCAAGTCCCCACTATTGAAAAGGGGCTTCAACAGTAATTGGATGCAGAGGAAGGGGTAGTAATTTTCTCTTGCCCTCGAACAATTGGTATTTGTGGCAAGTGGTTGTAAGTTTGTGCACATCAGGAAAAAGAGTAGGCCAATAGAAACCAGCCCTCAAAATTTTGTTGGCTGTTGACTTCCAGTACAAATGGCCTCCACACTCTCCTTCATGGAATTCTCGCTTAATCTTTTCTGCATCAAACTCAGGCAAACATTTAAGCAATATACCACTAGCATTTTTCCAATAAAGACTTTTATCAATAATGCAATAGTTTACAGCTTTTAACTTTAGGAATCTTGCCTTTGTTTTGGATAAAACAGGAGGTGTGTTTAAATTAAGAAAAACATAAACAATATCAGTATACCAAAGAGAATTCGCAAAATAATCTTCAACAATGGGAGTTGAGAATTCTTCTTGGTCATCCAAAGCATTAATCATATTAATATCAAGAACTTCACAATTTGATTCAGCCATTAATTTAGCTAGACCCTGACCTTTGATAAGCTTAGTGGATTTAATCTCTAAATCATATTCAAGAATAACAGCAATCCACTTACCTCTCTTACCATCTGGATCCTGGGTTAAAATGTCTTTTACAACTGAATTTGGGACAAAGGCAATGATATGTGAGTGAAGGATGTATACCCTGAAGTCTTTTAAAGCTTTTACCAAAGCAAAAGCCTATTTTTCCATAATGTTATACCTCAAAGGGGCATCCCTCAATGCCTTGCTAAAGAATGCAATGGGCTGCTCTTGCCCTTGTGGATTTTTCTGTAAAAGGACAGCAGCTATAGTATGTTTTGATGCAAATGAGAAGATATAAAAATCCTTTGAAAAATCAGGACTTATGAGAACTGGTGTTTTGGTTAACGCTTGTTTAACCAGTTCAAAGGATGTCTTTGCTTCTAAGGTCCATTTTACCCCTTGCTACTTCTTCAACATGTTTGTGATATTTCTAAGGAGCTCAGCCAAGTTGGGGATGAACCTTCTCAAAAAGTTAATCTTCCCTATGAAAGATTGCAACTCTTTGATATTTCGAGGATGAGAGATTTGCAATATGGCCTCAATCCTCATGGGATCTATCTTTATGCCCTGCTCTGAAATGATATGCCCAAGAAGCTTACCTTCTTGGAGACCAAATAATGTCTTCTTGGGGTTCAAAGATATCCCAAACCTTCTGCACTTCTCAAAAACTTTCCTCAAATGTTCTAAGTGTTCTTCATCTGTTTTTGAAAACACAGTTACATCATTCAGATAGATAATGATGAAGAAGCCCAATTCTTCCGAGAATGCTATGTCCATGGCTCTCTGAAAGGTTGCTCCAGCATTCATTAGACCAAAAGGCATTTTCACATACATGAAAGTGCCCCATGGTGTAGTAAAAGCTGTCTTTAATTGATCATCAGGGTGGACTAGGATTTGATTATACCCTGAATAGCCATCCAGCAAAGAAATTATTTTAGACCCCACCACCCTTTGCAAAATATGATCCATTTTGGGCAAAGGGTAGTTGTCTTTCAATGAAGCTTTGTTTAAATTCCTGAAGTCTATACAAAGTCTGATTTCTCCAGTCTTTTTCCTAACAGACACCAGATTAGATACCCACTCGGAATATCTAATAGGGACAATAATACCAGCATCGTGCATCTTCATGATTTCCCTCTTAACCAATGGCAACTGGACAGGGTTGATTCTGCGCAGTTTTTGTTTGAATGGTTTCTGGTTTTCTTTAAGAGGGATTTTGTGTTGTATTATTTCAGTGTCATAGGATTTAAGATCTTCGTAACTCCATGCAAAAACATCAGAAAATTCTTTAAACAGCTCTAAGTATTTGAGTTTAATGTGATCTGGTAAAGTTTTAGACAGTTTGATCAATCTCGGTTTTTCCTCACTGCCTATATTACATTCCTCCACTTCAGTTTCCACAGGTTCTAGTTTCGGTTTGTTGGCCACATCATCAAAATCAAACAGTTCTTCTAGAGGGGCCAAACCCTTGGGCAGACTATCACTGCTAGAATGCAGAGTTTCCATTTCTTCTGTTTTAGGTTTCGAACTTAACTCTGTTTGGTGTGTAGATATGATAGTCTGAAGGTTTATATCTACCAGCTGTGGAGATGGTTCTTCTTCACCAAGAAAATTTTCTTCACTGCAGTCTGTATCATAGTCTGAATCTGAACTATGGGGTTCAAACTCATTTCTGAATTTCATGAAGTCTTCTATTTGTTTATCTCCATCAAATACCTGCCAATATTTCTTGTTATCTGGGATAGCTGGTCTGAATTTTATCTGAGAGGTGTCATCATACAGCATTGGGCAGGTTCTAGCGGCAAAGGCTAAATTGTGGGCTGCAATATTTCTTTTTCTTGGGACAAAAGATAAAGAGGACTCCTCAAATGTTTTCAAAAGATCAATGACATCATTCCTGTAGGCCCTAAGTCTTGGGTGATTTGCATTATACTCCCCATTAACTTGCCTAATGATTAATTCGGAATCTCCATAAACATCGATTCTCTTGGCACCTAGTTTTTTCAAAAGATGCAAGCCTAAGAGAAGGGATTCATATTCTGCTATGTTGTTGGAACACTGAAAGTTTAATTTGCATGAGATACATTCAGTATGATTATTTTCAGTG
Source organism: Pinus albicaulis (assembly GCA_034641835.2). Classification (NCBI taxonomy): domain Eukaryota; kingdom Viridiplantae; phylum Streptophyta; class Pinopsida; order Pinales; family Pinaceae; genus Pinus; species Pinus albicaulis. Next base: position 959,228,991 of record CM076578.1, on the reverse strand, counting down.
TTAGTGATCCAGACACCTGCACCAGCATTTGTTTTGGTGCATGACCCATCAAAATACATAGTCCAGAGAGGTAGATTTTCAGTTTGGCGAATGGACTTTGTATCTTTTGATTCCTTAAATTTCTCATCGGGTTGAGGACTGTCTCCCTGACTACCAAATTTTAAGTTCAAAGGATTGATGACTTGCAGTTCGAAACCTGTGTTCATTTTGCTAGGATCTTCAGACACAATAGACTGTTTCGGTACTTCAGCGTTGTTTTCCTCCTCTTTCATCTCGGCCAGGGATTCTGTTGAAATAATATGCTCTGTGAATGCTTCATCATTAAACATGATAAAAGAATCAAGGCTCGTGTTTATAGCATAGAGAGGGGAGTTTTGAGGCCGATCCTGACTTGTTACTGTGTACTGCATGTGAGATTCCCTATAAAGCCTCCTAGTTTGATTGAAGACAGGGATGGTTGCATAGGTCATGTCCATTTGCATGGTCCCCTGTAACTTAGCCCCCCAAGATCGTGATAAAAGCATTCCATACTTTGGGGGGACATCAGCCACAACAACATCCATGACTAAACATTTGGCTGGAATTTGGGCTAAATTAACACAGAGATCTTTAATCAATCCTAGACACTTAACTCTGCTTGAGTCAAAAGAGTACAGATATTTGTAAGGTCTAGTAATTTCAAGACCCAGGCCTTCCATTACAGCTTTTGGCATTAAATTATGGGAAGCACCTGAGTCATGCATAGCATTATGCAGAATTTTGTCATGAATGTTTAGGCTTACATAAAAGGGAGGGACCGGACCTTCTTGGAACTTTCCTTCAATCTCTGGACCAAAAATAAGCTCTGGTTGGTCGTCATTAAGATTGAGAGTGTCTTCATTACCTTCTAAGTTTAAAGCCTTCAAAATTTTGGACCTATATACCTGCTGGGCAGCTAACTTAGTTAAAGGAACAGAGATTTTGATCTTTGAGATTTCCTGTTCTAGGTTAAAAAGGTTTTGACTCTTCGAAGCATTGACTTCAGCCTTGTTTACTTCCACTTTATCAGCAATAATATCTTACTGATTTGGTTTATCTACAGTTGAAACAGTTGTCTTTCCAGGAGTACTAACTGAGGTGCTAGTACTACTAACGTCGGCACTCTGTTTTTCGATGTTTTGAGTGTCTTTCTCTTTACCAATACCAGAATCAACAGCCACCGTTTTGTCCTTTTGTTTGATTGTTTTAGACTTGGTTGCAGTGCTGTTTTGAGAAGGTTTGTCAGAGGTTTTATTGTTGGGGGTTTTTTGATTAGATCTACTTCTGAGTTCATATTCCCTTAAAGGCTCTATGACAGCGTTCTCCATGTTTTGATAGCTATTCTCATTATCATTTCTTCTGTCATCATAAGGTGTATAAAGACCTTGTTTATTATCATAATGAACCTCAAAGTCATCATCATTTACCCCAAATAAGTTTATATCATCTTCCTCTGTTATTTGATCTGTTTGTTCAACCTCACTTAAAAAGTTCTGATGAAAGGGAGGAATGACCTGCTGATCATCTTCCCTGGGTCTGTTTGGAGGCTGATTTATTCTAAGATTATGATTCTGGTTTTGGTTTCTATTTTGAGGAGCGTTTTGATTTAGACTTGCTTGTGCTCTCTCTAGAATGCTCATTTTCTTCATCATTTCTTCCATCATTCTTTCCATATTTGAGCTTGAAGTAGAAGGGGTGGATTCCTCTCTAAAAGATACTCTCTTTTCAGCTTTCATCCTTGCTCTTTTCTCCATGAGGTTCACCTCCACAGAAAGAGCACCTCTTTTGATATATTCAAGGGTTGCAAAGACTCTTTCTCTGAGTGAATATGTCATGTCTGGATCAAACCCTTCCGGAAATTTGTTTAAGGCTGATCCCTGAGGAGGTTTCAGTTCAGGGGAAAGTGCATTATACACACTGTTAAACCTGGTACAATAAGCTTATACACTTTCCCCTGGGTTCCTATGGAGATTGTTATAGTCGGCAAGGACTTGGAGAGGGTTTTTCCTTACTTCCCATTTTTTTAAGAATGTTTGATGGAAGGCTTGGAGATCGTTAATACTATGGGGTTTAAACCTTTAAACCATTTTCTCACTTCTCCCCCCAAACTTTGAGCAAACAGTCTGATTTTGACAGATTCATTATCAATTTCATTTCTGTCAAAGTAGTCATTCATCTTGTCCACATGTTGAGATGTTGTTATGGTATTGTTAGCATCATATAATGGAATTTTGGACTGATAATCTTGTGGAAGATTGACTAATGGTACAGGAAGGACTAAGGGAGCATACCATGCTGCCATGATATGTGGTGGGGGTGGATTCACAAGAGGAGGTGTGGGTTGAAGTGGAGTGGTTTGAACAGTGGATGAAGGATGAACAGAAGTGGATGGAACAGCAGTAGATCTCTGAGCTGATCTCTGATGAGAGACACCTAGATTATTTATGAAATCTAAATCAGGAGGTGTTGATTCTCTATTCTCCAGAGTCTCGCTTGTTTCGGGGGATGAAAGTGTAGGCTCAGAGTCTAACTGATCTAAATCACCAAATGACCTAGTTATGAATGGGTTTAATAAGTCAATTTGTGATTCATGAAGAGATGAAAGGTTTTCAGGGACTGAATTAGCTCTTAGGGGTGGTCTGAAAATAGTTGAAGATTGTATCCAAGGAGACTTCCTAAGAATTATTTCTGGATTATCAACTATTTCAGGAGGATCTGGGTTAGGATGGGCTCTAGTATGAATATTTTTAGGAGCCACAATGTTTATATGTTTAGACCCAACAAAACAAGAGAAGTTCAACCAGATATGACAATCTTTAGACGGTTAACTAATTTTTTTTCTCAATTCGAATCCTACAGTCCTCTAACTGAGTTTGAATGATTTTATAATGATAAGGGTTCTTCCCAGTGGAGTCTTTAAGGTATGTTCAGGATGGTGGAGTCACCAGGTGGAAGGTTCAGAGTGTTTTCAAAGGAGTACACTATCCACCACAGTGTTTGTGAAACATTCTTTTTCAAGGATATCTCAAAACACAACAAACTCTAACTAGAGGTTGACTGGGAGGGCATTCACTAGATATGTCACCCCCAAAAGAGGATGAGATCCAGAGGCTACCTGGCCCTTTCCAGACTCTATCTAAGAGTATAGGGTAAAACACATCAAAGACGTATACAAGATATCAAAACTAGTGTTTTACTACCAATCTGAAATGTTTTTGGTATTTTCTGAATTGTTTATATTTGTGGTTTTTTAAAAGAATGTCCTAACTTTGCCTCAAAACTTAGCTATGGTTATGAAACAAAGACAGTCTATCCTTATGGATAAGCTAGCTGATTTTCCAAGGTTAGATGAAAACTTAAAAGAATCCTAGGGTTGACCTAGTTTGTCACTGATTCAATTGATCTTCATCTTAATTACCATTTTCTTGGTAGTGCTTGAAAAGGCTTCTTTTTACTCTCAAGATGTTATATGAAGATTCTGGGTGAGGAGTCCCCAGCTAAGTCGCCAGAAATGTTAGTTCTTGGTGGCTCAAGCTGGCTAATAAAGCAAGTGCTCTATGAACCCCAACGCAAGATTCTTTATGAATAGATTTGAAATATATTTGAATGTAAAAGACTCTAGGTTTTCCCCAGTGGAGTCGCCAGAAATGTTAGGCATCTGTAACAAGCAATATTGGCAAAGTCCGATCACAGAGTTAACATCATTTCAACCAACTTTGGGATTCTAGGATCTAGCCCTCCTGAATCCGGAGAGGGATCTCTCCAATATGTACAAAGATGGATATTGTCTTTGAAGTTTAGGGTGATGATATTAGGCTAGTTATGAAGACCAAGGGTTTTGTTTGGTTTTCTCAGATGGTTGAACATAGTTGCTGTCTAAGACGGAAAGATCTATATGAAAATAGGTTCAAAGGTGAGAAGTTGCAAGTGAACATAAAAAGCTTTGATTCTAAAGAAAGATGATGGCAAGTTTTCAATCCATTGGGCTATGGAGTCATAAAAGAATTTAATTGAAACATCCAGGTTCAAGAGTAATCTATGGGGAAAGTCATCTAGGCCTAAGGATCTCTTTGAAGTTTGATTTATGGAATGGGGTGACAAAAAGGAAAGGGAATTAACAGATGCAGAACAAAGAGTAGCCCAGGATCTGGTAAGTACTTTGAAACTAGCCAGCCTTTGACTAGGCACTTAAGGAAAACATAGAAGCAAACTAGGATCTGGTAAGTACTTTGAAACTATCCAGCCTTTGATACACTTCTAATAGAACACAGATTAAAAACAAAGGGAAACTTGAAGGCAACCTTTGGAGCAGAAACTAGCGGGCAGGGCTCACCTTTCTCCTCATCTTAGTTCTTCTTTACTTAGTTGCTTCCAAGACAATCACCAAGATAACACAGAATGGCCCAAGATCTGATAAGTACTTTGAAACTAGTCAGCTTTTGACACATCCTAAGGGAAACAGACAAATAGTTGAGCAAACAAGAAAGGGACTCGGGGCTAACCTTTGATTTCCTCAATTCATTCCTTACACAACATATATGAAAGTAACATTTAAAAATAACATTCAGCAGTGACGAAAGGATGAGGGAACGCCAGCATCCCTGTGCTTAGACTGAATTAAATCATTTCTAAATAACACAAATTAGAAGAAAACATTGGGATAAAGATTTTTCAGCCAGAGAAGGTCACTGATATGCAGCAAACTCTAACACTGTTCAAACTGTTCTTTATAGTGGAAAATGGAACAAATTGAAAACAGAAATAAAATGACAAGTTACAGTGAGAATAACATCACCATCAGCATAGACCAGGATCCCATAAATCATCTTGTATTGATTGCTTCAAACCGGTTACAATCTTCAAATCCAATGTTTTAATTCACCTCTCTTCACAACCTAACCTATCTGTTACAAGCAGAGCTCCAAGGGCCCATGAAACCAATATTTACAGTCAAGAGTTTTCCACTCATAAATAGCTACAGCGCTTCAGCAATTACATTGACAACCAAAAAATCTAACCCCTCACTCATCTTCTTCTGGAGTATTTATAGAAGGATGAGGAGGTGAGATCTGATAAAAAGATCTCAAATACAATCAATGCAGAATTAATGTCTTCCTGACCCCGTGAGGCTCGATGAAGAAATTCTACAGGTGTTACATTGCATTAATGTGTTTACACTGATGAAGTAACCTCGAAGAGAGCTTGTGTTGACCTTTCAGGCTCTGCGTACTGTCAGGGTTACTCTGCAAACATTCTGTCATTTAAATCTGGTGCAGTAATAACTTCTTTGGTTGTTCCGAGGCATAATATCTGATCTTGTTCAATAAATTCATCCTCTGATTGAGCATTCTGAGGCAATAGGTGGCATTGTGGTGGTTGAGGAATCAATTCGCCTCAAAGTATGGCGGTGGAGGCGATCTGTCTGATGAACACTTTTAGGTTTTGCTTTAATCCGTGTTCTGAGCCGGGGATTAGGCTTTTGATAACCGTCTTAGCCGTAATCCCTGCCAATTTATTCATAAAACTGCTGCTATGGTTCATTCTGTCTTCAAAGCCCGATACTCTTCCTCTGCATTGTTTCTGCGGGTATTCTTCGCTAAGCAGGGCTGTGTAGGTAGAGAAAGGCATCAGTGCCGTTCGAAACACCGATGAAACGTGAAAAATGACCTTGCTGGTGATTTCTACAGAGAAATTTAGACATAGAGGATCGTCACCCTCCTGGTCTGAGAACCCTGTTTAAACCACGAACAAACGAATTTTCCCTACAAAATACGAGAAAAATGAGAAAATCCTGCGTTATATGGATAGACTGCATCGGAAGGCGTGCGGGAAAATGGAGCGATCAGAGCCGTTGATCATATTACAATCAACGGTCGGGAGCGTTTTGAACAGTCAACGGAGGAAAAGATGAACCGTGCGACGGAATCGGGAGAATGACTGAGAGCCGTCGATCTACAGAGATCGACAGTGGGGATCGGCTCTTGAATGCGCCGGGGAAGATTTTTAACGGGCGAGTTCGTTAAAGGGTGAGCGGAAAAAGGCGATCAGGGACCGTTGGATGGGAGGGCCCAGATCCGACGGCGGGGGTGAATCTCGCTGCAGGGCCACGGGACAAGGATTAACATGCGAGCGATGGGATTTGCATGGCGGTTTTGGAGTGAGGTGGAGGACACGTGTCGGCTAGCGGGCGGAATCGCTGGCCGACGGGAGAAAACCATTTAACGCGGAAAGCGGTGCGGGATACATACCACGGTTTTGAAAACGAGCGTGGGGGAAAAAGGGGGGTCCACCAGGGTATGGGGTACACTCCGCACCGTTGATCTGTGGGACAGATCGACGGCTGAGTTCCAATATGATTTTCTTTGGTGGAAAAATAAAATAAACCCGACTTTGTGTTTTACAAAGGTTTTCAATGTTTTCGGGTAATAGATAAATTCCAAGTGTTAAGCGCCCGTAGGACTCAGCACACGGTTCCGGCGTGGGGACATATGGATGGAGAGAAAGCAGGAGCTTAGCCTGAGGGGCTAAAGCCTAACGCATAGAAATGTATGTTTTTCTATGGTTTTTAACTGTTTTTTGAAAAAGGAGAAAGGTTCCGATAGGTCAAAAAGTGGGTTTTTAACCCTGGGAAAAGGAAATTAATGGGGGAATAAGGGGTAATACATGATTTAGTGGGATTTTTTATGAAGAAAAGGCAATTGGAGGATGAAGGTAAAAATGGAGGAAAGGGAGGGGAAAAAGGAGGAGGATGCAGCAATACTTGACTTGGATTTTCTTGGGGAATCAGAGGCTGGGGAGAAGGAAAGTATGAAGAACCAACCAGCAGTTTGTGATCTTACCAACAGTCTTCAAGCACCAACAAGTTTCAGGATTGAATTTGTTTCTTGAAGGCTGCAAAGAATATTTAGCCACCAGCTGATATAATTGAAAAATATAGGTGGCTAACAGCTATGAATGAAGAATCAGATCAAATTGAGAAGAATAACACCTGGGAATTAGTTCCATGACCAAAATATAAAAATGTCATTGGGACTAAATGGGTGTTCAGGAACAAATTGAATGAATATGGATAGGTTACTAGAAATAAAGCAAGATTGGTTTGCAAAGGCTATGCACAAGTGGAATGAATTGATTTGGACGAAACATTTTCACCAGTTGCCATAATGGAAGCTATCCAAATGTTTCTTGCCTATGCATGTTCAAGAAAAATGAAATTCTACCAAATGGATGCTAAGTCATCATTTCTGAATGGCGAATTAGAAGAAGAAGTTTAGATCGAACAACCTGAATTTTTTATACTATCATAAAAAGAAGACTATGTTTGTAGGTTAAAGAAGGCTCTATATGGTCTCAATCAGGCTCCCAGAGCATGGTATGCTCATCTTGATGGATATCTACATCAAAAAAGGTTCAAGAAAGGTACTGCTGATAGAAATATTTATATACAAATAGATAAAGATAATTTAACTATCGTTGATATAATATGTGGATGATATAATATTCGGTAGCAATGATGATCGATTAAGTAAGAAATTTTCTACAAATATGCAAAGTGAGTTCGAGATGTCTTTACCTGGTGAGCTAACATACTTCTTAGGGCTTAAAATATCTCAGCAAGAGAAAGGAATATTTATATGTCAAGCCAAGTACATCAAGGAAATGCTTGAGAAATTCAAAATGGAAGATTTCAAACCCGTCCTTACTCTAATGGTAACAGGTTTCAAATTGAGCATAAATGACTCATCTAAGGATGTGGATCAAAGGTTGTACATATCTATGATTAGTAGTCTTCTATATGTAACAACCTCCTAGCCAGATGTTATGCAAGCAGTTGGACAAGTGGCAATATTCCAAGCAGCACCAAAAGAATCACATATTATTGCATTCAAAATAAATCTTAGATATCTAAAGGGGACAACAGAATATGGCTTGTGGTATACCAAGGGTAATAATATCATTATTCAAGCCTTTACAGCTGAAAGTTGGGCAAGAAGCATTGATGATCGTAAGAGTAGTACTGGAGCAACATTCGTTTTAGGTGGTTGTCTCATATCCTGGTTGAGCAAAAAGAAAACCTAAATCTCGTTATCTACAGCGGAAGAATAATACGTTGCAGTGGAAGCTTGTTGTAATAAATTCCTTTGGATGAAACAAACTTTACAAGATATTCAAGTACAATCCAATGAGCCTATTCCCATCTTCTGTGATAACACCAGTTCCATCATCATCTCGAAGAATCACATCATGCATTCTGATCAAACATCATTTTTTTAAAGAACAAGTCATTGAAAAGAATATAAAACTTTAATATTTTGGTAGAAAAGAAGAAATCAATGATATTTTCACTAAACCTTTACCACGTGAAGCATTTGAATACCTTCGCGAGAATCTTGGGATTCTCTCAAGTTATCATTAGATTTTCCTTATTCATAATATAAAATGGGAGTGGAAGTGTGTACAGCTCCACAGGATGGTTGCGTGTCAGGGGGAGTTACCCTTTTCCATTGATGTCAAAGGGGGAGACAATGTTGTAGGAAGAGGTGTCATGATCGTAGGGGTAGTACTTATGTTGCCATCAATGCCAAAGGGGGAGATTCTTGATCAGGGGTTGTCATTGTTGTCAACCCAAGAAGCACTAGGGGCTACCCCACTCTTAGTATTTCCAACAATAACCACCATTGGATAAGCCCTGGAAACTATTTTTTCCCAATTTAAACATAGATATAAATTTGGCACACTGCAATGTGTAACCCTCATTGCAACTTGGGTTATTTTAGGACATTTGGATTAAATTTAGGTCTTGTGACATGTCACTAAGATTAAAGATATTCAATTTGGGATTTTTATCCGCCATATAAATGTAAATGTTGAGCTCATCGGGGCTCAAACTGCAATTATTAATTAGAATAGAGGAATTCATAGGGTTTATGAATTTTTTTATTTTGTAACATTCACTACTCCTCGTTTGAGTTTGACAATCAAAGTTGGTTGATTGAGAGTAGAAGCAAAGCCTTCAAAGGAAACACATGCCTACTCAAACCACAATTTGTGTATTTATTTGTAGGTGGAAAGTGAGTACACTGTAGCCTGTGGACTAGAGATAAAGAGACAAGATCAGAGGATTCCAGTAAAGTTCATATCTATTATCAAAAATTTAGTTTTATATTGATTTCAACATCCCTGCTTTGCATATGAAATAGAATAAGTCATTAGAGAAAAAAATTTGGTTTTATTTCCTTTGTTTATTCGTGCAATCTGGCTCTTGAATCAAAATATTGGTTTGTTCAAGATCAAAACATAATTTCCAAAAGTTGTTTCGACTAAATAATTGGTGCGGACCGCTTTGTTTCCTATTTACAGCTTTGCATGTGGAGTGAATGAATGGGTAAACACTTACAATTAACAAATTTAAAATTAAGTGTGTCATTTTATAAGGAAAAAAACAACAACACTGGTGAGCAGAGAAGAGTGAGGAATTTTCCATGTGGAAGGGTCCTTCCAGCTGGCAACATGCCCGTGCTCCAGAAAATGTTGGAATGGATGGTGAAATGAACTTAGAATTAAAGCTACACGGGCCTTCACAAGAGTGAAAATATGGAACACACTTGCACTTATATATAATAATGGGAATGACATTCGAATGAATATGCATTCCAAATTTGATGAAATGGAAGCCATAAATATCGGTATCTGGTTGCACTATAATTATGCATTGATACCAATAGAAAATAAATAATCAATTCCCACCCGAGATCGAAATTTGTGGCATCTTAGGGTAGTGACAAGGTTAATGACACCGGTATGAACCTTTTTTTTCAAATAAACCCTTGCATATCATATTAAAAATACAACAATTAAACTCTAAAGGATTTCTGAAAGTAATGGCTTTCTTGAAACATACTCCTGAGTAGTGTCGACAAGGAGTGCTACTTTTTGATAAGTCATCACAACCATGATATAATGGTTGAATTGGATGCATGTTATCTCATAATGTAGTAAATTTTTTTGTAATCTAGTTAAGGACTATTGACAATCATAAATAAGAGAAGGAAATTGAATCAATAATGAGACAAGTGAATTAGAAAGAGAAAAAATCAATTCACTACACCAACCTTTAAAATGAGAAGCCCTTCAGATCATTAGTCTGATAACACACATAATACATACCAAATTCAAATATTTTTTTATGGAATAACTTATGTATATTTAATTACACAATTGTAAAGGTTCCCCTCAAGAAACTCAAAAACTTCAGGATTTTTAACCATTTCGATTTTAAGAGAATCACATTTTAACTGCGTGTAGAGATTGGTCTCAAACGTACAACCCAAACCATCCAAAAAAACCATATATGCATCATTTGATAAATATGCAAGATCAGGTGATATATATGAAAGATCAATAACCATAAATCAGTTCCATAATTTACAATAAGAATGTTCTTTATGTCTACTCCTTGAATATATTCCCTCTCATATTTTATGTTTAAGACAATTTCTGCCAATTCAAAGTAAACTAAGTAACATCATTAACATATGGTAAATTATTGGCAGCTAAAACCACCTGTGCACCTCGTCGAAGAAAATATTTTTCAAAAGGTAATATCCCTACTACAATATATGCACCATAATTATCCACAAATATGATAACCTTCTTCCAATAATTCCTCATACAACTTGACTTTAATGTTTCCAAGTCATCAATGACCCATGGTCGAGGTAGTAATTTTTCACAAATAGCCAAAAAGGATATGCCATCCCTTTAGAACATTTCAGCAAGTTGTGAAACACTCAAATAAAAAATATTGCCTGAAAATATTCCCCTTATCAAGTTTTCTAAGTTCTTCCCTCCATATTCAGTATTATAAAGAGTGCTACAACTTGTTCAAATAGGATCCAATATTTTTCATTCTCTTCTTCCTTGACTTTTTTAAATATGTATTTGAAACCCACTTCCCTTAAGCACTGCTCCCATAGTCTCCACAGAAATACAAAATAAGGTTTTCCTTCCTGACTTTTTTCGAAAAATTAATCCCAACCACCGCAGTTATGATACTTGTTGGCTTGTGGTTATTTTGAATGGATAAGGCCATATTAGATGTTAAGCTAAAGAAAATCGGGAATGGCTAAAGAAAAGGCCAAACACTTCAAAAACGGGTCGGGAGGATGCCCCGCAGTCAAAAGATGAAAGAGCTCTTATCATCTACCTTTTTGCATCACCAACCTCTCTGCCCATCGCAAATTGAACATCACTATCCATACCATTTATCCTCCACTTTCTCATAACTAAAGCTTGTGATGTGAAATCTATGGGCAGCCCCAATTCCACCATGCCACCTCATTCATCGCCCATCACACATCGCTCCCCACAACTCTTAATGATTAACCTCCGTGTCTCGCATGTAAATCTTGCAATTTGCGATCTGTGGGTGGCCCCACTTCTGCCATGCCACATCATCCATTTCCCATCACACATCACTCCACACAACTCTTAACGCTTACCCTTTGCGTCTCACATATAAAACTTCTGATTTGCGATCTGTGGATGGCCCCACCTCCATCCTTGTAGTGTTAATCATCCTTCTAATATCCCCCTCACTTCCACCATATCCCCTTCATATACTCTCTCTATCAATACATCCGACGACTCATGATATTTTTTGGCCCCCCTCTCACCTTCCAAAGATTAACACGGGGGGGGGGGGTGTCCGAATGGGTGGGTTTTGATACCGCCTCTGATTCTACGTGGAAGCCTGCAGTGATTTCACACCCCCCGCCATCCAATACAACAAACCATCCATGCCCCCCTCTAAAATTTGGCTTCTGAGTTTTGCAATTCAAACATAGCATGGGTTTTAGTGGGAAAAACACATTTATGGTTTATTTAGTTGTCCAAGACATTCCCTGTCAAAGAGCGAGTCATGCGCAATGTGAATGACCATTCCTTAACAGTTAGTGGAAATCATGAGAACCGAGGAGTGGAAGTTTCCGATAGCAGATGAAATCAAGTGGTGGAAACAAAACTGCCCACCTGTTTACGACCAATCCTCGCCATCCCCATGGAACATTCCAGGGTTTGGCCTAAGTGGCCCATAAATTTTTTTCTTTTTACTTTTTGATTATGATTTTTTTTTGGTGAAATCCCGATTTCACTTGATTCTATTTTTATTTTCTGTTACATGAGTGATTTCTTGATGCACGCTCTACTAGTTTTTTAGGATATTTTGATTTTTACATGTCTGGGCTGATCATGAATGTTTATTCAATCGTATACCCTCAAAGGGAACTATATATATAGAAAATGCAGTGATGAAACAAAGCTTCTGAATTTAGGAGAAGTTTTTTTCGACTGTTCTCTTTATGCTCTGAGATACATTTTTGGGAGAGTTGTTTTGAATATAATCTACTATACAGAGCTGTTTACTTGGATTTGAGATGGAGAAATGAGTAGTATGTATCTGTGTTCTCTTGCTTATTTTCAATCTCTTGTTTATGTATAATCATCTTTCATGTTCAGTTGCCTTGATGATTTGTGTAATGTACCTGCCAATGGTGCGCATTTTTATTCATGAATTCGTTTATGTACAACACTCATGTATTAAACTTGATGCACTTCCTTAATTCACGCTCCACAAATCTCTACTGTTAGTCATATTCCACTTACATATGTTTCCTCTGAGTTCATAGGAGACACATTCGTAAGGATTTTAAGCCGGCCTTTTGTGGATTCCTCCTCCATTATTCCTCAGAGCCTCGACATATTTTGAAAGCATCTACTCATTGTTTCATACTTGGCCCATTTTAAAGCCATCCAGCCATACAGCCTCTTGAGCCATCTTGCACTTTAGGGTAATTCAGATGAATCAGACTCCAACATCTTCTCCATTCTTGAACCACCAAAACCATTATTTTTCTTGATCCATATTCTTTCATAGGCATTCTTATAATTGTATACATTTAACCTGTGATTTTAAGATGTCCTAGGCACTGGTCTTTTGCAAATCAAGGCTATCTCTAGGAGCTACAACATATTTTTGGCGTCATTGCCGAGGAACGAATTAGAAAATATTTTCCCTAGGATGCAACATTATCTTCACACTTAAATTAGGTGAGCACGAAGGGTTGAGAGTTTCATATCCCTCACCATGGCGAATCCACTATTATCGAAGTTCAAATCAATTGTAATCCTAGCTTACACAAGGCCTCATACTCGATTAGATACTTCTCAGCAGATAACCCCTTTTGTATCTAATCTCGAAAAGATCATATTTAGGAGAATATGGAAGGAGAAGCAAACCAGCCGGGCTGACCTACCTTGATTTTCTCTAGAATATTTTCCTTCCTCATCTCAAAAAGCTGACATCTACGGCCTTGACCCCATAGCCCATGTACTTGAGTATCCTCCAGACACCTCTTCTTTAGCCATTTCAGCCATAAAAGATGAAGTCGACTCTGCTCATACTTCTCTGTCTCCCTTGAACCCTACTTCTGAGGTTGAAGAAGTTAAATAAGTTGCAACACTCCAAAGCTCTTTACAGATAAATATCCAAACCTCTACTCAACTTATACCTGTTACACCTCAGCCAAATAATCCTCCTAACCTACCACCACTACCCCTCATGGTTGTGCCTAGTTTCCTCCTCAAAAGATATTCTCCATTTTCTCTACCTCAAGTACTGAATGACATGCCGCAATATTATCTAAAGTTCCTATCTCGGATCACCAGGGAAGATAATACTTCTACGCAGAAACATATTGAAAAATTCTGCGCCTTTGCTAAAAATGTGAATGTAGAGCACTTAGATGTGGTGTTAAGGATTTTACTCTAATCCTTGTGCTATCACCAAATTGATCTTGATTGGCTACTCATCAATCAACTCGATGTAACTCATTCCAACCACTTCTAACTGCATATTAGCCTCTTCAGTTTGAGAGGGCTCTCTTAAAGAGGGTTTATGATTTTGAATAAGGATAGTACTACATGGCTATCTCTATGGAATTGTAACTTGTTTTTATATGATTGTAGGTTGAAAAATGAAGGCTTTCTACCATTTTTCTTATGGAGTTAACAATCAACAATCTTAGTGACAGTGGTTCTTCACATGGAAGCTGAGGCGGATAGAGGTTTTTAACAGAGATAATTCACACATATAACATAAGAAAACACATTCATTTCACCACTAAAGGAAGCTAGAGCATAATATTATGAATTCTGAGTAATTAGAGATGAAATATACTGTAACTTATTAAACATAGAGCTACATATCAATAACACATCAAAAACCTCATGAGAATATCATGTTTGGAAGTAGAATGTCACTTTGTATTTACTGATAATGGATAAAACATATAAGTAGCAATTTGGTGCAATATTCTACAACCCTTTTCTCTTCGATGTTTTGTATATAAATAGATATTATTTACAATGTAGATGACCTACCTGGATGGATAGATCATCGAATTTCACTCTGACACGTATCATAACTAAAAACACTAACTTGAAACAGAAAAATGACAGCTAACCTTAAAGAAAACGAACTCCTAATAGGACTCTATCTCCTATTTATTACATATTCTATCAGCGAAACAATTACATAATGGTTACATAATAAATGTCACATGATCAAAGGAAAAATGACCCTAGTTCACCGCCACTTTACATCTTCAAAGCACCCCTAGATTTGTGGAACATAATCTTGCTTTTTAGGAATGGATGACCTTCATCGTTAACATTGTTTTGATTGATGATTTGGTTGTGTGGTACTCCTTTTGAGTCATAAATATCTGATGATAAATTCTACTGGGATGTTGATGGTCTCCAGCTGGTTGATGTGTTGTTGAGATACTCAAATTCTTCAAAAATTTCTTGCTATAAAAATAGGGCAGTTTTAGGCAGTTTCGTAGTGAGTTTTAGTAACGTGTGAAAAATGTCTTCTCTATCTATCTGTTTGACTTCTTTTTTATTCCAGCAGCTTCATTATGTCATGAAACCTTGAAAAAAATCAATCTCCCTCCATAAAATATGCCAAAACTAAGTTTTAAATCAAAAAAGCACCTATAGGAATTTTCGTAGCATATTTCTAGCCTCAAGCCTGAAGTACGCTACGAAACTGTGCAAAAAACCAGAAATTGATGTTTTCAAGATTGTCTTCAAAAACTATTCTCCAAATGAAAAATTTGGGTTCTTTACATGTTATGAACCTCCTAAAACACATTCCATCTCAATTTTTACTCCTGTGGTGTTTCGTCCTCATTTACAATCAGTTGACTAATGGGCTCTTCTACCACTTTCATCTTCAATCCTTTCTTTTCCAACTCCACATGAATCAAATCCAATTGCTCCTGGAGATCTTGTACTTTTTCCTTTAATGCTATATTTTTATATTTTAAGTGAAAATTTATCCTCCTAACATGCTTAACCTCCCCTCTCAGTGGTTGAGTCCATTTCATTAACTTTTCTGTATTGTCCAAGGTTTTTGAAACACTTGTGACTTGATCTTCCCAAATTTTCCTCATTTGTTCAAACTGAACCTTCTCAGTTCTATGTTTCTTTTCTTCTTGCTTCAAACTGATATCTCTTTACCTACCTCTTTTAACTACTCTTTAAGGGTTTCAATTTCTACTTTTTCAATAATTTTCTCTTTACCATTTCTTTGTTTAATAACCAGTTCTTCTTTTGCAGGTGAAGAAAAATTTATGATTCTTGGTGGCTGAGGAGTTTCATTAATTTTATCAGTCTCTTTGCTTCTTTCCATGACCTTCCTTGCATGTCTCGTCATTGGATTTCTAGGTTTAAAAATGAAACCAGCATCATCACCTGCAAACTCTAGTTTTTTAGCAGTATTACCTTTCTTCAGCTTTCCTCCTCCATCTTCAATGTCTTCAGCTTGCACAATGGGTGATTCTTCAATTTCAATTTCATTTAGGATATCCTCCAAGTGTCATTATTTTTCAAAGGGTCTTCTTCCATGCTCACCAGTTCTGGAGGAGATAATCCATTTCCTTCTTCAAATTCCTCTGCCACAACTGGTGATGAAATGTTTCTAGGTTTGGAGGCTTTCTTAGGAGTGACAACTTCAATTTCATAACCAATCATGAACAAGAAGGAAGTCCAATCTCTGTATAACCTCCTCAATTGCTCTAACACTAATGTCTTAATTAAACCATGATTAAAAAGAGAGGTTTCATTGGCCTATGTTTTGATTTGAACCTTATCTAACATTTTCCCTAGACTTATGTATAAAAAAAAAGGTAATTCAAGTCAACTGTTACCCACAAAATGTAGAATAATCTTGAGATGATAGGAGTATTCCATGTGAAACCTTCCTTCATAGGTAAAATACTTTTGGATGACCATCAACAAATTTGAATAATATTCCTTCATGAAACTCTTAGGGATAGCATTTGTCAAATCAATTTCACTTTGTTCATTCTTGATGAACTCTTTGCAAACCTGCATTGTGAATTTGATGCCTTTAAACCACTGTCCCCTCCTCTAGGGATCCACGTTGTTGATGAGATGATCTCTGGTGTCATTGTAAGGTTTATAATTCCAACCTTTGAAGCTCTTCCTGTGAAGATGGTGGAAAAATCCTTGGAAACCTGTAGACGGAAGCCTTGCAACCTCTGACAGAATTGCAAGAAACTGTTTGTTCTGAAAACCTCCATGGTAGTTGGGTCTTCATTGAGTAAATTCATGTCCATGGGCTCATACCTATGGAAATGAACACCTTTGTTTTTTTTCCTTCTTGCAGCCATGGGTGCTTTATAATCTTCACAGCCTCACTTGCTAATGACACCTCCAAATTTCAAATCTGCCAGCAACCTGCTTGGCCTGATGAAGCATCTCTCCAAGAATTGACTTACATGCAAAGATAAAGCACAATATAAAAATTGGATAATTGAGGTAAGGTTTTATTGTTTAACTGACATCTCATGCTTCAATCATGACACATACATGCCAAAAAGGCAATGATGACCTCAGACACAAATATGTACCTTTTAATTAACCATAATAGACTTGAATGAACTCCACCCTAATTCCTCCAATAATATAATGGAACTTCATAAAATTTTTGACAAGACAGGTTAGAAAACTGATTTTTGTAGCGAAGTTAGTTTAACTTCTGACAGATTCACTATGAAACTATTAGGTAGTTTGGTAGCGAAAAGTGTTTCTTTCCTCTGTAAAATGATACGAAAATTTGAAAAGCTAAAAAAATGCACCCTTTTTTTTATTTTAAATGTATGTTTAATGAAAAATGACACCATATGAGGACTGATCTTACATTAAATGACATAGATGGAGGTGAAATGAAACTTAGGATAGGCTAAAAATGTAAAAAACAAAATTTTCCTATACCACCTTGAAATGGCTAAGGAGACCTTAACTTTTTGGTGAGTGAACTATATGACTATATCAAGAAATGTTTCAAAATTTTATTAGTGATAACACCTTGGATGGAGAAGCTCGGAAGTGGTTGAAGTCTCTAGCCAATAACACAGTCACCATTTGGAAAGAAATGGAGAATTTCTTCACACTAAAATGGTGAGAAAATAGGGATCATGGATACGTTCTCACAGAGTTCAACTCTCTTAAAAAGAGACATAATGAAGATATAACAGATTTCATAAAGAGGTTCAATAAGCTCTATAATAATCTCCCTTTTGAGATAAAGCCTCCCCAAGAAGCCACTAAGGTGGTCTTCGCAGGAACTTTCGAACTGGAGTTTGGGTTTAGCCTGAGAGAAAGAAAGTCCACATCTCTGGAGCAGATCTAGAAGAATAATGCATTCGAGGTAGAAGTGAAATTTGATTCTACTGGTAAATTCAAAGGGAAGACAGAATATGAAGCCAGAAGAAAGAACAGGGAGGAGGATTCTACTTATAATCAAGAGAGGGAATCACAGGAGTATAGAACTGAAGAAATGAATAATATTATCAAGAACCTCTCAAATAAGCTTGTTAAGCTTGAATTAGAGGCCAAGAATTCCCCTCCTTGTTCGAACCAAATTATTCCAAACCGTGGGTTTAATTCCTACTATCAGAAGCCCCCTCTATAGCTACTAGAGCATGAAAGGAAGGAACAACAAGATCATATCCAACCTCTTTTGTACCTAGAGGGAGAAGCGGAGGGACAGACTGAGGAAGTCATAGACAGCCAAGAAGATAAATTCCTCGCCTACTTGAATGATGAGGAAGGTGAACTCACCCTGCAAGGGGAGAAAGAGGAGAAGGAATTCCCTTCAGAAGACCAATATATTGACAATTACTGCAGGCAATTCATGGATTTCATGCAAGCTCAAATCGATAAGAAGTATGATCTCAGGTCCTTCAGGAAGAGAACCTGAGTGCAAGAACAAAATCAAGAGTCAATATCAAGAGAAAAAACCCTGCTTAGTTCTGCCAGTAAGGGGAAAAATCCATTAGAATATTCTATCCCTCATAAATCCTCTACATCCACTTCCATGAAACAAGGCTTTGATCCTCCAAAAAGTGACGAGTCCACATCTATACCCTTGAAATTGCTCGACCTTCCTAAAGAGCAGTTAAAATAAGTTATTGCAGAAAAATCTCCCATGAAATTTAACCTCTAGAAAGAATTAGAGAAGGTTAAGATCCAGGTTCCTCTGATTGCGCTCCTGAAACAACCTTCATACAAGGCTCAAGTGCCCCAACTCATGCTACCCCATGGTGTAAGCCCTCTTCCTGACAATCTCAATCTCCAAGAAGAAAGACCCATGGTAGTTTTTGGACCTCATGTAGAAGAGTAGGACTTAGCCTCTCCCCAATTCTATGTGACCCTAGTGATACACAACCTATTGTTGCACAATTTCAGGTTGGATTCCAGGGCTTCACATAATCTGTTTCCTTTTTCTGTCATGGAGAAATTGGGGTTTCAGATTACGAGGCCTTATAAAGACACGTATTATTTTGATTCCAAGAGGGTGAATTTCTTGGGTATGATAAAATATCTGGTAATAAACTTAGCCTAGATTCTGACCAAAAGTGTGGTAATGGACATTATTGTAGTTGATATCCCATCTTGGTTTTTAATGTTGCTTTCCAAATCCTGGGTTCCAATATTGGAGGATCAATAAAACTAAACCTCACCTATGCCACTATTCCAGTTTTTGGTGGGGAGGAAAGAATATTGTACTGAGAATCCAGGTTTTTGAAGATGGTCACCAAGCCGATGGTTCGAAAAATTCTCTGGTGTATGGCAAGGAGGGTGAATCCTCTTGTATTATGCTTGAGGATGATGAAAACTTCCTGCAAGAAATAAAAGTCTGTCCTCTAATATAGGAGAGTGAAAGAAACAAAATTTGGACCTTGCAGTTTGATGGGGCTTATTCATGAGTAGGAAACAGGGCCAGCGTACATGGCTAAGTATGAGGCCCTACCTTTGGGCTTGCAGGCAGCACGAAACATGAACATATAGAACCTGAAGGTGTTTGGGGATTCAGAGCTAGTGGTGAGACAAGTTAGGAGCCAATGCCAAACTAAACACCCATGACTCAGAGCTTACAGGAATGATCCAGATTATGCAGGAACATAATAAAATATTGAAATAGACATAAACACAGAAATGTAGTGGAAACAATACTTCATTTTATTAATATCAAGGAACTGAAATATGCTTACAGACATAATGGAAATAAACTAGCTAGGGTGATGGTGGTATATCTCTGAGAAGATATGTGGCAACTATATACCTCTGAACTGTGTTACAATGAGGCTAGAGGGCCTATTTATTATTGAGAAACAATGAAAAACCTGAAACGTCCAAAACAATAACCTTGGGAGATGAAGCGCCAAAATAGTTGATCCCGTTTGGGTAAATTGGTGTTTCAACATCCCGGGGACGTAACTTTGGAATTTGATCTCCGTTTGATGCGTTAAAAAGCTCGTTAGAAATATCTATGAGATGAATAAAAAATTTTGTGTGAGAAACATTGGTCCATGGAACCATTTTTCTCCCTTTTCTTAAAAAACCTCATTTAGAGCCTCAAAACAGCTCTGGAAGTTCAGAACCCGAAAAATTGTTAAAAATAGTAAGTTTTCTTGCAACTTAAAAACTGAAAGAAATAATGGTGGGGGTTCAAATGGAATAGGTGGGTGGCCACAAACATCCACCTGGATCATTAAGGCCCCAAAATGGCTTCAGAAGTGCATGACCTAAAAACCTGCTAAAAATAGTAAGTTGTGCTGAAAGTGGAAAGTTGCAAGAATTGATGGTGCGGGTCCAAATGGAATAGGTGGGTGGCCACTGATATCCACCTAGATCATTCCTCCCTCCTTAGGAAGCAATGTTCCCCATTGCATTGATATCCTCCATGAGATGAGGCAAATTCTCTTGAACTGGGTATTAGATTTATCGAAGATGTCAAGGACCTGCGGGCGGACATGCTGGATGCGCCTAGTAAATTTGGTTTCTTTATCAGGCTTAGATAGTACATGTGTGGATTTTGTATGTGTAGCTATAGGAGGTATGGCAACATCATGCGGCGGTGCGTCGCGGGTTAGATCAATGGTGTGCTTGTCTTGACAGTGTAGAGGAACCTCTGTGAGTGATGAGAAAATGTCCTCGTATTCCTCCATGACTTTGTCCATCTGTTGTAGTCGTGCAAGGAAGCCTTGTTTGGAGGTTGTGACCACAATATTCTTCTTTCCCTATGAGTGATTTGTAAGGAAAATAAATTTCATGGTTTGGGAAACAATCTTATTGTGTTGTTTTGTAGTAGTCAAAGAGATGATAGGAGGCAGTACTACCTACGGTATCCTGTACAAGTTATTTCCCAAATTAATAATAACATCATGAGGCCTATAATCATACACAAAATTTTTCCTCCACAAGTATGGTTGGGACAATAATACATTAGCTACATCAAGAGGAGCAACATCACACAATACCTCATCCATGAATGGCTTGATACTATATGGAAGGCGGCACTGCTGGCGGATGCGAAGATCTCTCCCTGGGTGAAGCAACCTGATGGTATATGGATACGGGTATTCTATGGTCGATAGGCCGAGCCACTTCATGACCTCTACTAAAATGAGGTTCTTTTGGCTTTCTCTATCGACAAGGAATTGCAGAGGAGAACCCTTCACCCACATCTGCAAATGGAAGAGGCGCTCCCCCTCCTCTGGATCCTCGAGATCCTCCCTATGGATATTGGTGGTGGCAACAATGGAACTAGGATCCGCATCAATTATATGCTACCCTTTTTCATGCCCTTTTTCTAGTTCTGACTCAGGATCATAAAATGCATATAATTCGAGTACCTTTAGTTCGGTCACCAATGATTGTTTGGCCTGAAACTTGTTTTTGCTATGAGTGGGGCTGTTATGAAATTCACACCACTTCCCTGTGTCATTATTTGGACTTGTGGTGTTGTTCTAAGTTAACCCGCTTTGGCCTTGCCATTTTTTTTGTGGTTTTGGGGCACCTTTCCCTAGCTTCGGATTCGCAAATCCAAATTCTCGCTTCTTCTGTTTAAATTTTTTCTCAATCTCGGCGACATAGCGATATGCCGTGCCAAGTGATGTAATGTCGAGGAAATCCATTTCCTCCTGAATGTTTTTGTGTATATATTTGTGGTACTATAGCACTAAATGTCTCTCTGAATCTTTAACACCCATCATTGTGCACAGGGTATGGTACAAATTCATTAGTTCGGCACATCTTGATCCCTTTGCTATTGCAGCATGGCCCATTGGATGTATTTTTCCTCATAGCTCCCCACAGGGTAATATTTTTCCTTCATTCCTTCATGGAATGAATTCCAAGTGGGTGTGGCTAAGAATATATTGGGTTCCCATTTGTCTTATTGCACAGTAGGTTTCCCAATAGTCTTTGACATGGGGGGTGGCTCTAAGGAGCACAAAAATAATCTTTTCTCAGTTGGAGAAATCATGGAACGAGAAATAGCGTTCTATCAAATTCAACCATCTATCTATGATGTCTACATCTATCTAGCCTTCAAATACATGAATGTTAAAATTTACCTGTACCTTGAAGGGAGTGGTGCCTCTAGAGTGGCTATGGGATGCAGATGCACCGTAGGTGGGCAGTCATTGAAGGATGTGACCAAAGTTATCCATCATCGCATTCCTTTGTTTCTCGAGGGCCTACTCGAGCAATATTTTGATATGATATCATGCTCCCTAATATTTATTTTCTTCCACCATCGGAGGTCGTCAAGTTTGTGAGGCTGATCATGCAAGGTTTTAGCCAGATCGAGCCCTAACTCCTTATACCCTGACCGCGTTGGGGACATACAAAAAACAATTGAGAAAGAGAAGACTAATCTGATACCACTTATCGGTATTTATGCAGGAATGAAATAACATACATAAATATACATAAACACAGAGATGCAGTGGAAAAAACACTTCATTTTATTAATATCAAAAGAACAGAAATATGCTTATAGACATAATGGAAATAAACAAGCTAGGGTGCTGGTAGTGTATCTCTGAGAAGAGATGTGGCAACTATAGACATCTAAATTGTGTTACAATGAGGCTTGAGGGCCTATTTATTATTTAGAAACAATGGAAAAAATGAAACATCCAAAAAACTAACCCGAAGCACCAAAATTGTGGGTCCCGTTTGGGTAAATTGGTAGTTCAACATCTCGGGGACATAAATTTGGCATCCGATCTCTGTTTGACATGATCAATAGCTTGTTAGAAATATCTATGTGAGAAATACAATGCAACGTGTGAAAAACATTGATCCGTGGACCCATTTTCCTCCCTTTTCTCAAAAAACTTCGTTTAGGGCCTCAAAACGGCTCTGAAAGTTTAGGACCCGAAAAACTACTAAAAATAGTAAGTTGTGATGCAACTTAAAAACTGAAAGAAATGATAGTGGGGGTTCAAATGGAATAGGTGGGTGGCCACCAACATCCACCTAGATCATTAAGGCCCCAAAACGGCTCTAGGAGTGCAGGACCTGAAAACCTGCTAAAAATAGTAATTTGTGATGAAAGTGAAAAGCTACAAGAATTGATGGTGCGGATCCAAATGGAATAGGTGGGTGGCCACTGATATCCACCTGGATCATTCCTCCCTCCTTAGGAATCAATGGTCCCCATTGTGTTGAGATCCTCCATGAGATGAGGCAAATTATCTTGAAATGGGTATTAGATTTATCGCAGATGTCATGGACCTATGGGCGGACATGCTAGATGCATTTAGTAAATTTTTTTTCTTTATCAGCCTCAGAAAGTACAAGTGTGGATTTTGTATGTGTAGCTGTAGGAGGTATGGAAACATCATGCGGTGGTGCGTTGCGGGTCAGATAAATGGAGTGCTTGTCCTGACAGTGTAGAGGAACCTCTGTGAGTGAGGAGAAAATGTCCTCGTATTCCTCCACGACTTTGTCCATCTGTTGTATTCGTGCAGGGAAGCCCTATTTTGAGGTTGTGGCCACAATATTATTCTTTCCCTGTGAGTGAGTTGTAAGGAAAATAAATTTCCTGGTTTGGGAAACAATCTTATTTTGTTGTTTTGCAGTAGTCAAAGAGATGATAGGAGGCGATACCACCTACGGTATCCTGTACAAGTTATTTCAAAAATTAATAATAACAGCATGAGGACTATAATAATACACAACATGTTTCCTCCACAAGTATGGTTGGGAAAATAATACATCAGCTACATCAAGAGGAGCAACATCACACAATACCTCATCCATGAATGGCTTGATACTGTACAGAAGGCGGCACTACTAGCGGATGCAGAGATCTCTCCCTGGGTGAAGCCACCAGATGGTATATGGCTAAGGGTGTGTTATGGTCGATAGGCCAAGCCACTTCATGACCATTACTGAAATGAGGTTCTTTTGATTTCCACTATCAACAAGGAATTACAATGGAGAACCCTTCACCCACATCTGCGAATGGAAGAGGCGCTCCCCATCCTCTGCATTCTAGGGATACTCCTTCTGGATATTGGTAGTGGAAAAAATGGAACTAGCATCCGCATCAATTATATGCTTCCATTTTTCATTTCCTTTGTCTAGTTCTGACCCAGGATCAGAAAATGCATCTGATTCGGGTACCTTTAGTTCGGTCGCCAATGATTGTTTGGCCCGAAACTTGTTTTTTCTATGAGTGGGGCTGTTATGAAATTCACACCACTTCCCTATGTCATTATTTGGATTTGTGGTGTTGTTCTAAGTCACCCCACTTTGGCCTTACCCCTTGTTCTGTGCTTCGGGGGCACCTTTCCCTGGCTTCGGATTCACAAATCCAAATTCTCGCTTCTTCTGCTTAAATTTATGCTCAATCTTGCTGGCATAGCGATATGCCATTCCAAGTGATGTAATGTCGAGGAACTCCATTTCCTCCTGAACATCTTTGTGCATATATTTGTGGTACTAGAGCACCAAATGTCTCTCTAAATATTTAATACCCAACATTGTGTGCAAGGTATGGTACAAATTCGCCAGTTCGTGCACATCTTGATCCCTTTGCTATTGCAACATGTTCTATTGGATGTATTTTTCCTCATAGCTCCCCATAGGGTAATATTTTTCCTTGATTCCATCTGAAAATGAATTCCAAGTGGGTGTGGCTGAGAATAGAGAGGGTTCCCCTTCGTCTTATTGCACAGTAGGTTTCCCAACACTCTTTGACATGGGGGGTGGCTTTGAGGAGTACAAAAATAATCTTTTCTCAATCGGAGAAATCATGGAACGATAAATACCCTTCTAGAAAATTCAACCATCTATCTGCAAAATCTGCATCTATCTGGCCTTCAAATACATGAATGCCAAAATTTACCTTTACCTTGAAGGGAGTGGCGGCTCCAGAGTGGTTGTTGGATGCAGATGCATCGTAGGTGGGTAGTCATTGAAGGATGTGAGCAAAGTTATCCATCATCACATTCCTTTATTTCTCGAGGGCCTCCTCGAGCACTATTTTGATAGGATCTCATGCTCCCTGATCTTTCTTTTCTTCCGCCATGTGAGGTCGTCAGGTTTGCGAGGCTAATATTGCAAGGGTTCAACCAGTTCGAGCCCTAACTCCTTATACCCTCACCATGTTAGGGACATGCAAAGAAGAACTGAGAAAGAGCAGACCTCTCTGATACCACTTGTCCATATTTCTACTCGAATGCAATAACATACATAAATAGACATAAACACAGAGATGCAGTGGAAAAAACACTTCATTTTATTAATATCAAAGAACTGAAATATACTTATAGACATAATGGAAATAAACTAGCTAGGGTGCTGGTAGCATATCTCTGAGAAGATATGTGGCGGATACAGACCTCTAAACTATGTTAGAATGAGGATCGAGGGCCTATTTATTATTGATAAACAATAGAAAACCTGAAACGTCCAAAAACCTAACCCTAGGAGATGAATCACCAAAATTGTGGGTCCCATTTCGGTAAATTGGTGTTTCAACTTCCTCGGGACGTAAATTTGGCATCCAATCTCCATTTGACATGCTTAATATCTCATTATAAATATCTACCCGATTGCTACAAATTTTTGTTTGATAAAAAGTGGTCCATGGACCCATGTTGTTCCTGATTTTCCCAAAAAACTTCGTTTAGGGCCTCAAAACGGCTCTGGAAGTTCAGAACCCAAAAACTGCTAAAAATAGTAAGTTGTGATGCAACTTAAAAACTGAAAGAAATAATGGTGGGAGTTAAAATGGAATAGATGGGTGGCCATCAATATCCACCTTGATCATTAAGGCCCCAAAACGGCTTTGAGAGTGCAGGACCCGAAAGCCTGCTAAAAATAGTAAATTGTGTTGCAAGTGAAAAGCTGCAAGAGTTGATGGTGCAGGTCCAAATCGAATAGGTGGGTGGCCACTGATATCCACCTGGATCATTCCTCCCTCCTTAGGAAGCAGTGGTCCCCATTGCATTGAGATCCTCCATGAGATGAGGAAAATTCTATTGAACTGGGTATTATATTTGTCGAAGATGTCATGGACCTGTGGGCAGACATGCCAGATACATTTAGTAAATTTGGTTTCTTTATCAGCCTCAGAGAGTACATGTGTGGATTGTATATGGATAGTTGCAGGAGGTATGACAACATCATGCAGTGGTGGGTTGTGGGTCATATCAATGGAGTGCTTGTCTTGAGAGTGTAGAGGAACCTCTCTGAGTGAGGAGAAAATGTCCTCATATTCCTTCATGACTTTTTCCATCTACTATAGCCATGCAAGGTAGCCCTGTTTTGAGGTTGTGGCCACACTATTCTTCTTTCCCTATGAGCGAGTTGTAAGGAAAATAAATTACTTGTTTAGGGAAACATTCTTACTACATTTTTTTGCAGTAGTCAAAGAGATGACATCATGCAATACTACCTATGGTATCCTATACAAGTTATATCCCAAAGTAATAATAATAGCATGAGCCCTAGACTCATACACAACATGTCACCTCCACAAGTATGGTTGGCCCAATAATACATCAGCTACATCAAGAGGAGCAACATCAAAGAATACCTCATCCGTGAATGGCTTCATACTGTATGGAAGGAGACACTACTAGCAGATGCGAAGATCTCTCCATGGTTGAAGACACTCGATGGTATATGGCTGCGGGTGTGCTATGGTCAGTAGGCCGAGCGGCTTCATGACCTCCATTGAAATGAGGTTATTTTGGCTTCCGCTATCGACAAGGAATTGCAGTTGAGAACCCTTCACCCACATCTGCGAATGGAAGAGGTGCTCTGCCTCCTCTAGATCCACAGGAACCTCCCTCTAGATCTTGGTGGTGGAAAAAATGGCACTAGGATCCACATCAATGATCTACTTCCCTTTTTCATTTCCTTTGTTTGGTTCTGACTTAGGATCAGAAAATACATCTCATTCAGGTGCCTTTATTTCAGCCACCAATGATTTGTTGGCCCGACACTCGTTTGTGCTATGAGTGGGGCTATTATGAAATTCAAACTAGTTCCCCGTGTCCTTATTTGGATTTGTGGTGTTGTTCTGAGTCACCCCTCTTTTTCCTTATTCATTTTTCTATGGTTTGGGGGCACCTTTCCCTAGCTTCGGATTTTAAGATCTAAAGTCTCGCTTCTTCTACTTAAATTTCTACTCAATCTTGGTGGCATAACGATATGTCGTGCCAAGTGATGTAATGTCAAGGAAATCCATTTCCTCTAGAATGTGTTTTTTCATACAACTGCAATACTTGAGCACCAAATGTCTCTCTGAATCTATAATACCCAACTTTGTGCAGAGGGTATGGAACAAATTCCTCAGTTCGTGCACATCTTGATCCCTTTGTTGTCGCAACATGGTCCATTGGATGTATTTGTCCTCATAGCTCCCCACAGGGTAATATTGTTCCTTTATGCCATCTCAGAATGGATTCCAAGTGGGTGTAGCCTATAATAGAGAGGGTTCCCCTTCGTCCTCTTGCTCACAATAGGTTTCTCACTAGTATTTGACATGGGGGGCGTCTTTGAGGAGTGCAAAAATAATATTTTCTCAGTCGGAGAAATCATGGACTGAGGAATACCCTTCTAAGAAATTCAACCAGCTATCTGCGGTGTCTGCATCTATCTGGCCTTCAAATATAGGAATGTAAAAATTTACCTATACCTTGAAGGGAGTGGCACCTCCAGAGTGGTTTTTGGATGCAGATGCGCTGAAGGTGGGCAGTTGTTGAAGGATTTGAGCAAAGTTATCCATCATCGCGTTCCTTTATTTCTCGAGGGCCTCCTCGAGAAATATTTTGATAGGATATCCTACTCCCTATTCCTTATTTTTTCCACCATGGGAGATCATCGGGTTTTGCGAGGCTGATCTTGCAAGGGTTCAACCAGAACGAGCCCTAACTCCTTATACCCTAACCGTGTTGGGGACATGC
Source organism: Pinus albicaulis (assembly GCA_034641835.2). NCBI lineage: Eukaryota > Viridiplantae > Streptophyta > Pinopsida > Pinales > Pinaceae > Pinus > Pinus albicaulis. Next base: position 959,201,107 of record CM076578.1, on the reverse strand, counting down.
AAAGAAAAAAAGAGAAAGAGTAGATTTGTCTTATACCATTGATCCATATTTCTGTAGGAATTCAATATAATATATAAATAGACATAAACACAGAGATGCAGTGGAAATAATACTTCATTTTATTAATATTAAAGAACTGAAATATGCTTACAGACATAATGGAAATAAACTAGCTAGGGTGCTGGTTACGTACCTCTAAGAAGAGATGTGGCAGCTACATACCTTTGAACTATGTTAAAATGAGGTTCGAGGGCCTATTTATAATTAAGAAACAATGGAAAACTTGAAACGTCCAAAAACGTATACCTAGGAGATGAAGCACCAAAACTGTGGGTCCCGTTTGGGTAAATTGGTGTTTCAACTTCCCTAGGACGTAACTTTGGCATCTTATCTTCATTTGACGCTCTCAATAGCTCATTAGAAAGATCAATCTGACGAATTCAACTTTTTGTGTGAGTAAAATTAAGCCATGTACCAATGTTGCTCCCGGGTTTCCTAAAAAGCGTCGTGTAGGGCCTCAAAACGGCTCCAGAAGTTCAGGACTCGAAAAAATACTAAAAGTAATAAGTTATGTTGCAACTTAAAAAATAAAAGAACTAATGATAGTGGTTCAAAATAGTAAGTTGTGCTGAAAGTGAAAAGTTGCAAGAATTTATGGTGCGGATCCAAATGCAATAGGTGGGTATAACAACAAGTATGGTGGGTATCCTGTACAAGTTATTTCCAAAAGTAATAATAACAACGTGAGGCATAGACTCATACATAGCATGTCACCTCCACAAGTATGGTTGGCCCAATAATACATAAGCTACATCAAGAGGAGAAACATCACACAATATCTCATCTGTGAATGGCTTAATACTGTATGGATGGCGACACTGCTGGCGGATGTGGAGATATCTCCCTGGGTGAAGCCACCCGATGGTATATAGCTGCGGGTGTGCTATGGTTAGTAGGCCAAGCTACTTTATGACCTCTGATGAAATGAGGTTCTTTTGGCTTCTCCTATCGACAAGGAATTGCAGTGAAGAACCCTTCACTCACATCTACGAATGGAAGAGGTGCTCCCCCTCCTCTGGATCCTCGGGATCCTTCATCTGGACCTTGGTGGTGGCAACAATGGCAGTAGGATCCACATGAATGATCTGCTTCCCTTTTTTCATTTCCTTGTCTGGTTCTGAGTCAAGATCAGAAAATGCATCTAATACAAGTGCCTTTAGTTCGACTACCAACGATTTTTTGGCCCGACACTCATTTGTGCTATGAGTGGGGCTATTATGAAATTCACACCACTTTCCTATGTCCTTATTTGGATTTGTGGTGTTTTTCTGTGTCGCCCCTCTTTGGCCTTGCCCCTTGTTTTGCGGTTCGGGGGAACCTTTTCTTGGCTTCGAATTTGCAAATCGAAAGTCTCGCTCCTTCTGCTTAAATTTTCGCTCGATCTTGGTGGCATAGAGATATGCAATGCCAAGTGATGTAATGTCAAGTAATTCCATTTCCTCCTGAATGTGTTTATGAAAACAGCTGCAGTACTTGAGCAAAAAATGTCTCTCTGAATCTTTAATACCCAACTTTGTGCATAGGGCATGGAACAAATTCGTCAATTCGTGCACATCTTGATCGCTTTGTTGTGAAAATGTGATCCATTAGATGTATTTGTCCTCATAGCTCCCTATAGGGTAATATTATTCCTTGATTCCATCTTGGAATGAATTCCAAGTGAGTGTGTCCAAGAATAGAGAGGGTTCTCCTTTGTCCTCTTGCTCACAGTAGGTTTCTCACCAGTCTTTGACATGGGGGGCAGCTTTGAGGAATGCAAAAGTAATATTTTCTCGGTCAGAGAAATCATGGATCGAGAAATACCCTTCCATAAAATTCTACCATCTATCTACAACTTCTGCATCTATTTGGCCTTCAAATATAGGAATGTCAAAATTTGCCTGTACCTTGAAGGGAGTGGCGCCTCCAGAGTGGCTGTTGGATGTAGATGCGCCATAGGTGGGAAGTCATTGAAGGATCTGAGCAAAGTTATCCATCATCGCGTTCCTTTGTTTTTGGAGGGCCTCCTCAAGAAATATTTTGATAGGATCTCCTGCTCATTCCTCTTTTTTTTCTTCCACCATGGGATTTCGTGAGGGTTTGTGAGGCTGATCTTGCAAGGGTTCAACCAGATCGAGCCCTAACTCCTTATACCCTAGCTATGTTGGTGAAAGGGAAAGAAAAATAGAGAAAGAGAAGACCGCTTTGATACCACTAATCAAGATTTATGAAGGAACACAATAAAATACAAAAATAGACATAAACATGGATATGTAGTGGAAACAATACTTCATTTTATTAATATCAAAGAACTGAAATATGCTTACAGACATAATGGAAATAAACTAGCTAGGGTGCTGGTAGCATATATCCGAGAAGAGATGTGGTGGCTATAGACCTCTAAAATCTGTTACAATGAGGAAAGAGGGCCTATTTATTATTGAGAAACAATGTAAAACCTGAAAGGTCCAAAAACGTAACCCTAGGAGATGAAGCGCCAAAATTGTGGGTCCCGTTTGGGTAAATTTGTGTTGCAACTTCCCGGGGACGTAACTTTGGCATCCAATCTTCGTTTGATGCGCTCAATAGCTCGTTAGAAATATCTAACCTAGGACTACAACTTTTTTTTGTGAGAAAAATAGGTCCATGAACCCATGTTGCTCTTGGTTTTCTCAAAAAATGTCGTTTAGGGCCTCAAAACATCTCCAGAAGTTCAGGACCCGAAAAACTACTAAAAATAGTAAGTTGTGCTACAACTTAAAAACTGAAAGAAATAATATGGGGGTTCAAATGGTATAGGTGGGTGGCCACCAATATCCACCTGGATCATTAAGGCCCCAAAAATTCTCTGGGAGTGCAAGACCCGAAAACCTGCTAAAAATAGTAAGATGTGCTGAAAGTGAAAAGCTGCAAGAATTGATGGTCTAGGTCCAAATGGAATATGTGGGTGGCCACCTATATCCACCTAGATCATTTCTCCCTCCTTAGGAATCAATGGTCCCCATTTCATTGAGATCCTCCATGAGATGAGGCAAATTCTGTTGAACTAAGTATTAGATTTGTCGAAGATGTCATGGACATGCAGGTGAACATGCTGGATTCATTTAGTAAATTTGGTTTATTTATCAACCTTAGATAGTACATGTGTGGATTCTATATGTGTATCTGTAGGAGTTTGAAAACATCATGAGGTGGTGTGTCGCAGGTCAGATTAATGGAGTGCTTGTCCTGAGAGTGTACAAGAACCTCTGTGAGTAAGGAGAAAATGTCTTCGTATTCCTCCATGACTTTTTCCATCTGTTGTAGCTGTGTAGGGGAGCCATGTTTCAAGGTTGTTGCCACAATATTATTCTTTCCCAATGAGCGAGTTGTAAGGAAAATAAATTTCCTAGTTTGGGAAACAATCTTACTACGTTGTTTTGCAATAGTCAAATAGATGACAGAAGGCAGTACTACCTATAGTATCCTATATAAATTATTTCCCAAAGTAATAATAATAGCACGAGGCTTAGAATCATACATAGCATGTCTCCTCCACAATATGGTTGGCCTAATAATACATTAGCTACATCAAGAGGAGCAACATCACACAATACCTCATCCGTGAATGGCTTAATACTGTACGAAAGGTGGCATTGATGGGAAATGCAGAGATCTCTCCCTAGGTGAAGCCACCCGATGGTATATGGTTGTAGGTCTGCTATGGTCGGTAGGCTGAGCCACTTCATGACCTCTGCTTAAATGAGGTTCTTTTGGCTTTCACTATCAACAAAGAATTGCAGTGGAGAACCCTTCACCCACATCTGCGAATGGAATATGCACTCCTCCTCCTTTGGATCCTCAAGATCCTCCCTCTAGATCTTGGTGGTGGAAAAAATGGCACTATGATCCGCATCAATGATCTTCTTCCCTTTTTCATTTCATTTGTCTCGTTTTGACTCAAGATCAGAAAATGTATATGATTCGGGTGCCTTTAGTTCGGCCACCAATGATTGTTTGGTCCGACACTCATTTGTGCTATGAGTGGGGTTGTTATGAAATTAACACCACTTCCCCGTGTCCTTATTTGGATTTGTGGTGTTGTTATAAGTCACCCTTCTTTGGCCTTGCCCCTTATTCTATGGTTCTGGGGCACCTTTTCTTGCTTTCAAATTCGCAGATCCAAAGTCTCGCTTCTTTTGCTTAAATTTATGCTCGATCTTGGCGGCATAGCGATATTCCGTGCCAAGTGATGTATTATCGAGGAACTCCATTTCCTCTTGAATATATTTTTTCAAATAGATGCGATACTTGATCGCCAAATTTATCTCTAAATATTTAATACCCAACTTTTTGCACAGGGTATGGAACAAATTCGACAGTTCGTGCACATCTTGATCCCTTTCTTACCGCAGCGTGGTCCATTGGATGTATTTCTCCTCATAGCTCCCCACAGGATAATATTGTTCCTTGATGCTGTCTCGGAATGAATTCCAAGTGGGTGTGGCTAAGAATAGAGAGGTTTCTCCTTCATCCTCTTGCTCACAGTAGGTTTCCCATCAATCTTTGACATGGGGGGCAGCTTTGAGAAGTGCAAAAATAATGTTTTCTCGGCCAGAGAAATCATGGACCGAGAAATACCCTTCTAGAAAATTAAACCATATATATATGACGTATGCATCTATCTAGCCTTCAAATACAGGAATGTAAAAATTTACCTGTACCTTGAAGGGAGTGGCGCCTCTAGAGTGGATGTTGGATGCAAATGCATCGTAGGTGGGAAGAGTTTGCAGGATCTTAGCAAAGTTATCCATCATCACGTTCCTTTGTTTCTCGAGGGCCTCCTTGAGCAATATTTTGATAGGATCTCATTCTCCATCGTATTTATTTTCTTCCATCGTGGGAGGTTGTCAGGGTTTGTGAGGCTGATATTGCAAGGGTTCAACTAGATTGAGCCCTAACTCCTTATACCCTGACTTCATTGGGGACATGCAAAGAAAAATAGAGAAATAGAAAACCACTCCGATACCACTCATATAGATTTATGCAGGAATGAAATAAAATATAGAAATAGAAATAAACACAAATATGCAGCGGAAACAATACTTTATTGTATTTATATCAAAGAACTGAAATATGCTTACAGACATAATGGAAATAAACTAGCTAGGGTGTTGGTAGCGTATCTCTGAGAAGAGATGTGGAGGCTATAGACATATGAACTGTGTTATAATGAGGTTTGAGGGCCTATTTATTATTGAGAAAGAATGGAAAACTTGAAATGTCCAAAAAACTAACCCTAGGAGATGAAGCGCCAAAGTTGTGGGTCCCATTTGGGTAAATTGGTGTTTCAACTTCCCAGGGATGTAACTTTGGCATACGATCTATGTTTGATGCACTCAATAGCTTGTTAGAAATATATATATGAGGAATACAACTTTTTGTGTGATCAAAATTGGTCCATGGACCCATTTTGTTCCTGATTTTCCCAAAAAATGTCATTTAGGGCCTCAAAACAGCTCGGGAAGTTGAGGACACGAAAAACTGCTAAAGATAGTAAGTTGTGCTACACCTTAAAAACTGAAAGAACTGATGGTGGGGGTTCAAATGGAATAGGAGGGTGGCCACCAATATACACCTGGATCATTAAGGCCCCAAAACGGCTCCGGGAGTGCAGGACCCGAACACATGCTAAAAATAGTAAGATGTGTTGAAAGTGAAAAGCTACAAGAATTGATGGTGCGGGTCCAAATGGAATAGGTGGCTGGCCACCGATATCCACTTGGGTCATTCCTACCTCCTTAGGAATTAATATTCCCCATTGCGTTGAGATCCTCCATGACATGAGGAAAATTCTGTTGAACTCGGTATTAGATTTGTCGAAGATGTCATGGACCTGTGGCTGGACATGCCAGATGCGTTTAGTAAAATTTGGTTTCTTTATCAGCGTCAAACAGTACATGTGTGGATTCTGTATGTGTAGCTGTAGGATATATGACAACATCATATGGTGGTGCATCACAAGTCAGATCAATGGAGTGTTTGTCTTGACAGTGTAGAGGAACCTCTGTGGGTGAGGAGAAAATGTCCTCATATTCCTCCAGGAATTTTTCCATCTAATGTAGCCATGTAGGGGAGCCATGTTTCGAGGTTTTGGAAACAATATTATTTTTTCCTTGTGAGTGGGTTGTAAGGAAAATAAATTTCTTGGTTTGGGAAACAATCTTACTACGTTTTTTGCAGTATTCAAAGAGATGACAGGAGGCAATACTACCTATGGTATCCTATACATGTTATTTCCCAAAGTAATAATAACACCACGAGGCCTAGAATAATACATTGCATGTCTCCTCCACGAGTATGGTTGGCCCAATAATACATCAGCTACATCAAGAGGAGCAACATCAAACAATACCTCATTGGTGAATGGCTTGATACTGTACGGAAGGTGGAATTGCTAGCGAAGGCGGAGATCTCTCCCTGGGTGAAGCCACTCGATGGTATATAGCTGCAGGCATGCTATGGTTGATAAGCCGAGCTGCTTCATGTCCTCTAGTGAAATGAGGTTCTTTTGGCTTCCGCTATCAACAAGGAATTACAGTGGAGAACCCTTCACCCACATCTACGAATGGAGGGGGTGCTCCCCCTTCTCTGGATCTTGGTGGTGGCAAAAATGGAATTAGGATCCACATCAATGATCGTCTTCCTTTTTTCATTTCATTTTTCTAGTTCTGACTCGGGATAAGAAAATGCATCTGATTTGGGTGCCTTTAGTTCGGCCACCAATGATTGTTTGTCCCGACACTCATTTGTGCTATGAGTGGGGTTGTTATGAAATTCACACCACTTATCGTGACCTTCTTTGGATTTGTGGTGTTGTTCTGAGTCACCCCACTTTTTCCTTGCCCCTTTTTCTACTGTTCGGATGCACCTTTCCATGTCTTCATATTCACAGATCCAAAGTCTCACTTCTTCTGCTTAAATTTCTGTTTGACCTTGGCAGCATAGCGATATGCCGTGCCAAGTGATGTAATTTCAAGGAACTCCATTTCCTCCTAAAAGTGTTCGTGTATAAAACTACGGTACTTGAGCAAAAAATTTCTCTCTAAATATTTAATGCCAACTTTGTGCGCAGGGTATGGAACAAATTCATCATTTTTTTCACATCTTGATCCCTTTGCTACCACAGTGTGGTCCATTGGATGTATTTTTTTTCATAGCTCCCCATAGGGTAATATTTTTCTTTGATGCCATCTCGAAATTAATTCCAAGTGGGTGTGGCTGAGAATATAGAGGGTTCCCCTGAGTCCTCTTGCTCATAGTATTCTTCCCAATAGTATTTGACATGGGGGCCAGCTTTGAGGAGTGCAAAAACAATATTTTCTCAGTAGAAGAAATCATGGACCGAGAAATACCATTCTAGCCAATTCAACTATCTATTTACAATGTCTACATCTATCTGGCATTCAAATATAGTAATTTTAAAATTTACCTATACCTTGAAGGGAGTGGTGCCTCCAGAGTTGCTGTTGGATGCACAAGCACCGTAGGGGGGCAGTCATCGAAGGATCTGTGCAAAGTTATCCATCATCGTGTTCCTTTGTTTCTAGAGGGCCTCCTCGAGAAATATTCTGATAGGATATCCTACTCCCTCACCTTTCTTTTCATCTGCCATGGGAGGTCATCGAGGTTTTCGAGGCTGATCTTGCAAGGGTTCAACCAGATCGAGCCCTAACACCTTATACCCTGACTGCGTTGGGGACATTCAAAGAAAATTAGAGAAAGAGTAGACCGCTATGATACCACTGATCTATATTTATGCAGGAATGCAATAAAATACATAAATAGACATAAAATACGAGATTTAGTGGAAACAATACTTCATTTTATTAATATCAAAGAACTAAAATATTCTTACAAACATAATGGAAATAAACCAGCTAGGGGGTTGGTAGCGTATCTCTGAGAAGAGATGTGGTGGCTATAGACCTCTGAAGTGTGTTACAATGAGGCTCAAGGGCCTATTTATTATTTAGAAACAATGGAAAACCTGAAACATCTGAAAACCTAACCCTAGGAGATGAAGCGCCATAACTGTGGGCCCTATTTGGGTGAATTGGTGTTTCAAATTCTCAAGGACGTAACTTTGGCATCTGATCTCCATTTGACGTGCTCAATAGCTCATTATAAATATCTATTTATGGAATAAAATATTTGGTCTGAGCAACATCAGTCCACTGACCCATGTTGCTCCTCGTTTTCCCAAAAAAAACGTCATTTACGGCCTCAAAATGTCTTCATAAATTCAGGATCCGAAACACTGTAAAAAATTGTAAGTTGTGCTGCAACTTATAAACTAAAAAAACTGATGGTGGGGGTTCAAATGGAATAGGTGGGTGGCCAAAAATATCCACCTAGATCATTAAGCCCTCAAAATGACTATGGGAGTGCAGGGCCTGAAAACCTACTAAAAATAGTAAGATGTGCTGAAAGTGAAAAGCTGCAAGAATTAATGGTGCAGGTCCAAATGAAATGGGTGGGTGGCCACCAATATTGAACTAGATCGTTCCTCCATCCTTAGGAATAAACGGTCCCCAATGCGTTGAGATCCTCCATGAGATGAGGCAAATTCTATTGAACTGGGTATTAGATTTGTTAAAGATGTCATGGAACTACGGGCGGACATGCTGGATGCATTTAGTAAATTTTTTTTCTTTATCAGCCTCAGACAGTACATGTGTGGATTTTGTATGCACAGCTGCAGGAGATATGAAAAAATCATGCGGCGGTGCGTCGTGGGTCAGATCAATGGAGTGCTTGTCGTGATAGTGTAAAGGAACCTCTAAGAGTGAGGAGAAAATGTCCTCGTATTCCTCCATGACTTTTTCCATTTTTTGCAGCCGTGTAGGGGAGCCCTGTTTCGAGGATGTGGCCACAACATTATTCTTTCCTTGTGAGCGATTTGTAAGGAAAATAAATTTCCTGGTTTGGGAAAAAATCTTACTACATTGTTTTGCAGTAGTTAAAGAGATGTCAGGAGGCGATACTACCTACATTATTTTGTACAAGTTATTTCCCAAAGTAATAATAACAACACAAGGCCTAGACTCATAAAAAACATGTCGCCTCCACAAGTATGGTTGGCCCAATAATACATCAACTGCATCAAGAGGAGAAACGTCACACAATACATCATCGATGAATGGCTTGATACTGTACGAAATGCGGCACTAGTAGCAGATGCAGAGATCTCTGCCTAGATGAGGCCACCCGATGGTATATGACTATGGGTGTGCTATGGTTGGTAGGCTGAGCTGCTTCATGACCTTTGCTGAAATGAGGTTCTTTTGGCTTCCGCTATTGACAAGTAATTGCAGTGTAGAACCCTTCACCCACATTTGCAAATGGAAGAGGCAGTCCCCCTCCTCTGGATCCTTAGGATCCTTCCTCTAGATCTTGGTGGTGTCAAAAATGGCACTAAGATCTGCTTAAAAGATCTACAACGATGGCACTAGGATCTGCATAAAATATCTGCTTCCCTTTTTCATTTCCTTTGTCTGGTTCGGACTCGAGATCAGAAAATGCATCTGATTTCGATACGTTTAGATCAGCCACCAATGATTTTTTTGCCCGACACTTGTTTGTGCTATGAATGGGGTTGTTATGAAATTCACACCACTTCCATGTCTCCTTTGGATTTGTGGTTTTGTCCCGAGTCACCCCGCTTTGGCCTTACCGCTTGTTCTGCAGTTCAAGGGCACCTTTCCCTGGATTCGGATTCGCAGATCCAAAGTATCGCTTCTTCTGCTTAAATTTATGCTTGATCGTGGCAGCATAGAAATATGCCATGCCAAGTGATGTAATGTCAAGGAACTCCATTTCCTCTTGAATATGTTTGTGCAGAAATTTGTGGTACTTGAGCACCAAATGTCTCTCTGAATCTTTAATACACAACTTTGTGAGCAGGGTATGGAACAAATTCGTCAGTTCTTGCACATCTTGATCCCTTTGCTACCACAACGTGGTCCATTAGATGTATTTTTCCTCATATCTCCCCAAAGGGTAATATTTTTCCTTGATGTAATCTCGAAATTAATTCCAAGTGGGTGTGCCAAAGAATAGAGAGGGTTCCCCTTCATCCTCTTGCTCACAGTAGGTTTCCCACTACTCTTTGACATGGGGGGTGACTTTAAGGAGTGAAAATATAATCTTTTCTCGGTCGAAGAAATCATGGACCGAGAAATATCCTTCCAGCAAATTCAACCATCTATCTACGATATTTTGATCTATCTGGGCTTCAAATACACGAATGTCAAAACTTACCTATACCTTGAAGGGAGTGGTGCCTCCAGAGTGGCTGTTGGATGCAAATGCGCCATACGCAGGTAGTCATTGAAGGATCTGAACAAATTTATCCATCATCACGTTCCTTTGTTTCTCTAGATCCTCCTCGAGCAATATTTTGATAGGATCTCCTGCTCCCTCATCTTTCTTTTCTTCCACCATGGGAGGTCTTTGGGTTTTGCAAGGCTGATCTTGCAAGGGTTCAACCAGATCAAGCCCTAACTCCTTATACCCTGACTGTGTTGGGGACATGCAAAGAAAAATAGAGAAAGAGTAGACCGCTATGATACCATTCATCCAGATTTATGCAGGAATGCAATAAAATACAGAAATATATGTAAACACAGAGATGGAGTGGAAACAATACTTCATTTTATTAATATCAAAGAAATGAAATATGCTTACAGACATAATGGAAATAAACCTGCTAGGGTGCTGGTAGCGTATGTATGAGAAGATATGTAATGGCTACAGACCTCTGAATTGTGTTACAATGAGGCTCAAGGGCCTATTTATTATTTAGAAACAATGGAAAACTTGAAACTTCCAAAAAAATAACCCTACGATATGAAGCGCCAAAACTGTGTGTCCTGTTTCGGTAAATTGGCGTTTAAACTTCTAGGGGACGTAACTTTGGCATTCTATCTCCGTTTGACACACTCAATAGCTTGTTATAAATATCTATCAAAGGAATACAGATTTTTTTGTGAGCAAAATCAGTCCTTATATCCATGTTGCACCAGTTTTTCCCAAAAAAAATTCATTCAGGGCCTCAAAACATATCTGGAAGTTCAGGACCCGAAAAATTGCTAAAAATAGTAATTTGTGCTGCAATATAAAAACTGAAAGAACCAATGCTGGGGGTTCAAATGGAATAGGTGGGTGGCCACCAATATCCACTTGGATCATTAAGGCTCCAAAATGGCTCTGGAAGTGTAGGACCTGAAAACCTGCTAAAAATAGTAAGTTGTGCTGAAAGTGAAAAGATGCAAGAATTGATGGTGCGGGTCCAAATGGAATAGGTGGGTGGCCACTGATATCCACCTGGATCATTCCTCCCTCATTAGGAAGAAATGGTCCCCATTGCGTTGAGATCCTCCATGAGATGATGAAAATTCTATTGAACTGGGTATTAGATTTGTCAAAGATGTCATGGACCTACAGGCAGACATGCTAGAGGCATTTAGTAAATTCAGTTTCCTTATCAGCCTCAAACAATACATGTGTGGATTCTGTATGTGGAGCTGTAGGAGGTATGACAACATCATGCAGCGATGCATCGCGGGTCAAATCAATGGAGTGCTTGTCCTGACAGTGTAGATGAACCTCTCTGAGTGAGGAGAAAATTTTCTCGTATTCCTCCATGACTTTTTCCATCTGTTGTAGTTGTGCAGGGGAGCCTTGTTTCGAGCTTGTGGCCACAATATTCATGTTTCCCTATGAGCGATATGTAAGGAAAATAAATTTCCCGGTTTGGGAAACAATCTTATTGCGGTGTTTTGTAGAATTCAAAGAGATTTCAGGAGGCAGTACTACCTATGGTATCCTGTACAAGTTATTTCCCAAAGTAATAATAACAGCACGAGGCCTAGACTCATAAATAGCATATCACCTCAATAAGTATGGTTGGCCCAATAATACATCAGCTACATCAAGAGGAGCAACATCACACAATACCTCATTTGTGAATGGCTTGATACTATATGGAAGGTGACACTGTTGGAGGATACAGAGATTTCTCCCTGGGTGAAGCCACCCAATGGTATATAGTTGCTAGTGTGATATTGTTGGTAGGCCAAGCCGCTTGATGACCTCTATTGAAATGAGGTTCTTTTGGCTTCTGTTATCGATAAGGAATTGCAGTGGAGAACCCTTCACCCACATATGTGAATGGAAGAGGTGCTCCCACTCCTCTAGATCCTGTGGATCCTCCCTCTATATCTTGGTGGTGGAAACAATGGCACTATGATCCACATCAATGATTTGCTTCCATTTTTCATTTCCTTTGTCTGGGATTAGAAAATGCATCTAATTCGGGTGCCTTTATTTCAGCCACCAATGATTGTTTGGCCTGACACTCGTTTGTGTTATGAGTGGGGTTGTTATGAAATTCACACCACTTCCCCATGTCCTTGTTTAGATTTATGGTATTGTTTTGAGTCACCCCACTTCAGCCTTGCCCCTTATTTTGCGATTCGGGGGCACCTTGCCCTGCCTTTGGATTCGCAGATCCAAAGTCTCACTTCTTCTTATTAAATTTTTGCTCGACCTTGGTGGCATAGCAATATGTCGTGCCAAGTGATGTAATATCGAGGAACTCCATTTCTTCCTGAATTTGTTTGAGTAGAGAGCTATGGTACTTGAGCACCAAATGTATCTTCGAATATTTAATACCCAACTTTGTGCGCAGGGTATGGAACAAATTCATCAATTCATGCACATCTTGATCCCTTTGCTGCCATAGTGTGGTCCATTGGATGTATTTTTCCTCATATCTCCCCATAGGGTAATATAGTTCCTTGATGCCATCTCGGAATGAATTCCAAGTGGTTTTGGCCGAGAATATAGAGGTTTCCCCATCGTCCTCTTGCTCACAGTAGGTTTCCCACCAGTCTTTGACATGGGGGGTGGCTTTGAGGAGTGAAAAAATAATCTTTTATCGGTTGGAGAAATCATGGACTGAGAAAAAAAATTCCACCAAATTCAACCATATATATATGACGTCTACATCTATTTGGCCTTCAAATACAATAATGTCAAAATTTACCAGTACCTTGAGGGAGTGGCACCTCTAGAGTGGTTGTTGGATGCAAATGTGTCGTAGGTGGGTAGTCGTTGAAGGATTTGAGCAAAGTTATCCATCATTGCGTTCCTTTTTTTCTCAAGGGCCTCCTCAAGAAATATTTTGATAGGATCTCCTGCTCCCTCATCTTTCTTTTCTTCTTCCATGGGAGGTCGTCAGGGTTTTTGAGGTTGATATTGAAAGGGTTCAACCAGATCGAGCACCAACTCCTTATACCCTGACTGTGTTGGGGACATGCAAATAAAAACAGAGAAAGAGCAGAACACTTTGATACCACTGATCCAGATTTATGCAGGAACACAATAAAATATAGAAATAGACATAAAAATAGAGATGCAGTGGAAACAATACTTCATTTTATTAATATCAAAGAATCGAGATATGCTTCTAGACATAAACTAGCTAGGGTGCTGGTAGTGTATCTATGAGAAGATATGTGGCTTCTACAGACCTATGAACTTTGTTACAATGATGCTAAAGGGCCTATTTATTATTGAGAGACAATGGAAAACCTGAAACGTTGAAAAACCTAACCCTAGGAGATGAAGCACCAAAATTGTGGGTCTCGTTTGGGTAAATTGGTGTTTCAACTTCTCGGGGACGTAACTTTGTCATCCAATATCTGTTTGACACGCACAGTAGCTCATTAGAAAAATCTATCCGAAGAATACATCTAATTTTGTGATAAATTTTGATCCACAAACCCATGCTTCTCCAACTTTTGCCAGAAAACGTATTTTAGGGCCTCAAAACGGCTCCGAAAATTTAGGACCGAAAAAAATCCTAAAAATAGTAAGTTGTGATGCAACTTAAAAACTGAAAGAACTGATGGTGGGGGTTCAAATGGAATATATGGGTGGCCACCAATATCGACCTGGATCATTAAGGCCCCAAAACAGCTTTGGGAGTTGAGGACCCAAGAAACCTGCTAAAAATAGTAAGTTGTGCTGAAAGTGAAAAGCTGCAAGAATTGATGGTGTGGGTCCAAATGGAATAGGTGGGTGGCCACCAATATCGACTTGGATCATTCCTCCCCCCTTATGAAGCAATGGTACCCATTAAGTTGAGATCCTCCATGAGATGGGGCAAATTCTGTTGAACTCGGTATTAGATTTGTCAAAGATGTCATCGACCTGTGGGCAGGCATGCTAGATGCGTTTAGTAAATTTGGTTTCTTTATTAGCCTCAGACAGTAAATGTGTGGATTCTGTATGTGTAGCTGCATGAGGTATAACAACATCATGAGGCGGTGCATTGTGGATTAGATCAATAGAGTTCTTGTCCTGACAGTGTAGAGGAACCTATGTGAGTGAGGAGAAAATGTCCTCGTGTTCCTCCATGACTTTGTCCATCTGTTGTAACCATGCAAGGGAGCCCTATTTCGAGGTTGTGGCCACAATATTCTTCTTTCCCTATAATATCCCAAATAGGAAAGTATCAATATATGAACACAATAATGGAAAGAGCAGTTATAAATCAATACATAAAATGTAAGAAGATCATGTAGCCATCATATTAATATCATAGCAGAAAATGTATACAGATCCTTGAGGAAATAATCACTCAAGTTAGGAAAAACAAGCCTCAAGAGAACATGTACGTAAAATATTGAGATCACTGCTATAGAAATAATGCCCAAGGCAATGACAACACAGTTTTATTAAGTATAACTATTGTTGGAAAGTGTTGAGATTCAACAAGATGATGAGCTTAGTGAAAAGAGTCGCCTTCACTAAGTGGGCTTGCAGGCTATTTTTGGCACAAGTCTATTTTTAGACATGATGATCATATTTCAGAAGTTGCAGGATGCTATTTTTGGATGGTTGATCAAGTTGGAAAAATAGATGAAATTCTATTTTTAGAATATTGGGTGAATTCTATTTATAGATCGTTGATCTAAAAATAAATGCATGTCGATTATTATTAGCTCTTAATAATAATCAAACTCTAAACAGTGACTTATTCTCTTGGAGCACTTCAGTTCAGTGCACGGATGTGGCACATCAGCTGACAGAATGAATTACGCAATTCCTAAGGGTTTACTAGAGCTAATGCATGGAGGACTCAGTTAGAACTCAACTGGCAGAGTTATAACATAGTTGGAAGAAGTAGTTATGGAGTTGTATTCAGTTTAACTTAGTTAGACTCAGTTGAGCTAGTTGTATCTAGTCTAACTGATTGATACACTAGTGAGAGTGGAGTGAATTAATTATTTAATTAATTAAAAAATAATAACTCATTAATCAACTGAACAATACAACAGTTAACTATAGTGCATGGCAGTTTCAGTGGAGACCAGTGGAGAGATAGGTGAAAGGGCAAGATAGACTAGCAGTTGTGACTATAGTGATGCATTGATTGCATGACACACACATTGGAGTTTCCAATGAGGATTGTGTAGTCAATCCAAGAGTAATTCGAATTGATTCAGAGCTATTCTTCAATAGAGATTGCGTAGTGGAGGCAGGCTAGCAGGTGGCAAAGATCGGTGCATGGATTTGCAAGATTGGTCCAGATTAGTGTATGACGATTGTACTATACTAAGAGCTTGTGATAAGATTTGTATGATTGTATGAGATTTTCATATGACATCCATGTTACATAATATATATTTGGGGTTTTCCGCTTCAGGCTTTCCCAGATAAAAACTGTGTTATGTGTGATTGATTATTTTTGTTTATGCTTCACATGTGTGCGCAATTAAATTTTCTGTAAAAGATTAACAGGTGGAATAGATTCAGTATCTTTCATAAATTTAAATAGTGTGAGATCAGGTGGATCTTAGACATATGCATGCTTAGTGCATATAATTTCTACATGGTATCAGAGCATTTTTTTATTGAAGATTTCAATTGTGAAGTGAGTTTGTGCTGGTGGACAATTCGAATTTTCTACAGAAGATTCTTGGTGCAGAAATCGAGTATACATTGAAATGCCTTTCAATGGGTTGAGATTGGAGTATGCCCTTGATGGGAGCTCAAATTACATAGCCTGGAAGGACGGGATGGAGGATATGCTAGAGGATAATGGGCTGAAGGAGTTCATCGATAGCGATGTTCCTAAGCTGGGATCTACTGATGTTGCATTACTTGATGCATGGCAAAAGAAGACTGCAAAGACGAGGATGATTATGTTGGAAGGTGTGAAGGACCATATTGTGTCCAGCCTTCACGGTAAAGCTAATCCATTCTTAATGTGGAAGGATTTGATAGACTTGTTCCAAAGCAGAAGTGACCAAAGGAAGTTGGCGCTTAAAGACAATCTCAGAAAAATAAAAAAGGAGAAAGGCGACAATATTCCAAAATACCTCACGAAGTTTTTCCAATGTAAGGATGAACTGGGAAGTGTGGGGGTTATTGTTGATGATGAAGACTTGATTATCTTTTCTCTCCTTGGGCTTCCGAAGATTTGGCATAGCTACGAATACTCTGTCAATGGACGGGAGAAACTGTCGGGATGGGAGCGACTTTGGTTGGATCTTGTGCAAGAGGAGATAAGGCAGGGTACCAGGGATGGATATTCATCAAAGAATGAATATGAAGAGAATTTCACTTTGGCTACCAAAGAAAGGAAAGGGAAGGGGAATAAATCTTCTCCAAAATTTGGTGTTAAAGGAAAGAAGCACGATTTGTCCAAAGTGAAGTATTTTCACTGTCATGAACATGGACATTGTCTGCTCAACTTAGTGTTCCTAAATTGATGTCATAAATTGTCAACTAGGCCTAGTAAACTGCTGCAGTGAAGTGCACTATATGTGCCTAGGTATTTTCTTCCTACTTCGTTGTGTTTAGCGTTTTTCTAGTGTTTTTGGTTTTGTGGTTTTGTGTTTCTTATGCTAAGAGGAAAAGAACTAAGTGTTGGTAAAGAGAATTTGCTGGTCACACTGAAACAAAGAAAAATCTATTCTAAACTATGTATGGCACTTAAGAATAGAAAATGAAAAACTTAACAAAAAAATAACTCATAGCATGAACTCAATAACTCATAACATGAACTCAGTCCAATTCATTCATTAGAAATATGTTAGAATACCTTGAGAAAAGAATAATTTTAATGCAATGAGGTTCTTCTAAGTTAACAACAACCTACAATATCACAGATAAAATCTCATCCATGGCTAGAAATTTGTTGGAACACATTTGGAAAAGATAGTCTACAACATAGTGAGGAACTCTACTCTAACCTATGACATTGAAATTAATCCATTCTACAACTCAAAATATCACTGTTAAGCCTCATTCAAGAGTTACAAATATTTTGGAATAGCTTTGGAAAAGAGGCAGTTTGTGAAATTATGGGAAATTGCAAAACAATCAAGACTTCAAAATGACACTACCAATTCTTATTCCTATGATAATGATGTATTAGTATAATTTAATAACAAGAGTAGTTTGTAAATAATGAAGGTCGTTAAGTCTAATTTAAAAAAACTAGAATACAACTAATAATAAAACTAGAAATACAATGGATAGAACTGAACTAGAATGCAATCATTAAAACTTAAAATACAGTGAACATAATTGAACTAGAATGCCATTAACCTCCGGAGTACTACAACTGAACTAAAATGCAACTAATCTCTAAAATAATACAGCTATATCTCATTCAGTGTTAGTGATATTTTGGAACAATTTGTAAGAACAAGACTAGCTGTAACATTTGATGTGAATGAGCATTAAAACATAAAGTTCAGAAAAAACACAACTAAGCTCTAAAATACTACAACTATGTCTCATTCAATGTTAGTAATATTTTGGAATAAGTCATAAGAACAAGACTCGCTGTAACATTTGATGTGAATGAGCATAAAAACATAAAGTTCAGAAAAATGCAACTAAGCTCTAAAATACTACAGCTATGTCTCATTCAGTGTTAGTGATATTTTGGAATAATTCATAAGAACAAGACTGGTTGTAAAATTTGATGTGAATGAGCATAAAAACATAAAGTTCATAAAACTACTTGAATTAGGAATGAAACAAGGCTAAAGTCACTTATCTAAACAATATGCACAGAGCTTCTTGAGTAGTAGGGGCCCTCTACCACCGGATTAGCACACAAATCTACTCAATATTTCTTGAGATCTGGTATTAAGTTTTCTCTTCTTTCATTAAAGGAAAAATACTTCAAAAATATAGTATTACAGTATTTTGAGATCTAACAACAAAACATCAATCTAGCTAACTGTCTCTCGGTCTCCCGAGTCATTCTTATAAAAGAAATACATAACTACCCTTGAGAGGAAATAGGGATAAGTGTATTTCCCAATTAAAATCAAATTAGAACTCTTGTGGAAGCCTCATACTCTTGCTGAAGACATTTGTAGAGTTCTTGTCCTGGTTGAATTCTGCCTCTTAGTTTTGATTTCTTCCACGTGCATAAACACTTGGAGGTTTTTACTCAGACTTCCTAAAGGACAAGTAACAATGTAGATGAAGTCTGGATTTCAACCATATGTGTTTTTCCTCTAAGTGACACCTGTAACCTATGTAAACATGAAGATAGTTGCGGAATAGGCGACTGGCTACAGAATGGCTGCATTCTGTAGCTGAGTCTAGTAAAAAATTACTACAACAGCAAAAACCATGAAAATATAGCAAGTCAGTCATTGTATGCATTCCTTAAGTGACTTTAATCAATCCTATTGATATTTTAAGCCTATAATTGATAAGGGACAAATGAAATGAAGTGAAATTTGGTGAAAGGAAAGGACACCTTTGGAGCTCAACAGACATTTCGCCACTAACTGTCCATAGCAGAGGAAGAATAAGTAGGCTGCTGGAACTGCAGCTGGAGAGGCCTTAGCCTCGAAATTTTAGTTGGATTTTTCCTTGATCGCATGCTTGGTTTCAAGATGCATGAGATCGGTGTGGTATCTTGACAGTGGTGGGTCTTTCGATATGATGGGAGACAAAGAGTTATTTAGTGAGTTGGAGGAGAAGGACCTCTAGATGCATATGGGCGATGATGGTCGATACAGTGCGACTGGCATTGGGACCATTAACTTTGAGAGGGAGTCTAGTAATCCATTCTTGTTGAATAATTTCATGCATGTTCCAGGTCTGAAGAAGAACTTGGTCTTGGTCGCAATGCTGGAAGACAAGGGTTATGATGTTGTTTTCAGTGAGGGAAAAGCCTTCCTTCGACATAAAAAAATGGGTCAAACCAAGAATATAGGGGTTTGAATTAAGAATATTTACAAGCTGGAGGTAGATGGATGTGCTGCAATGGTGGACAAAGCAGAAGAAGTGGTGAGCCGGGATGAGGGCGAATTATGGCATAGGAGATTGGGCCATCTTCACCATGGTGCTTTGAATATTTTGTAACAAATTTATACTGGACTTCCCAAGGGTACTCTTGTGTAGTTAGATCAGTGCAAAGGATGTACGATGGGTAAGTTTGTGAAGACCACCTTTCATGAGAAGGAGAACTGTGCTTTGGTGATCATGGAGAGAATTCACATAGATGTGTGGACCATTCTCAGTTGCTTCAATAGCAAAACACAGGTATTATGTGATATTTTTTTATGACTATTCTCGTAGATGTTGGATCTTCTTCATGTAGAGGAAGAGTGAAACATTCTCAAAGTTCTGTGAGTTCAAGGCATTGGTGGAGAAGGAGTCAGGGAAACAAGTGAAAGCTCTTTGGAGCGATAATGGTGGTGAATACATCTTGGGTGAATTGAAAGACTTCTGTAGCAAAGAAGGAGTTCAAAGAGAACTCATAAAGCCTCATAACCCATAGCAGAATGGGGTCGTGGAGAGAAATAATAGAACGATCGTGGGTGCTGCATGAGGGATGTTGCATGACCAGGGCCTACCGACGCATTTGTGGGCAGAAGCATGAAACACTGTGGTTTATGTGCAAAATCGTTGTCCTCATAGAGTACTTGGCATGAGTACACCCGAAGAAGCTTTTATTGGTAAGAAGCCTGCTATTTATCATTTGAATATTTTTGGCTCACCTGTTTACATTCATGTGATGAAGGATGCCAGGAAGACGCTGGAGCCGACTGTAGAAGTCGGGATATTTGTGGGGTACACAGAAACACCCCATAACTATCGTGTGTATTTGTTAAACAGTCGAATGACTGTTGTGCGAAGGGATCTAAAATTCAATGAGGTGAAATCCATGAAGTTGTCGCATGAGAGGGAGCTACACTTACATGCAGAGGAGGAACTTCTTGTTCCCAAATATGAGCCTCTGGATATGGATCAGCCATAGGAGGAGATTCATGGAGTGGAGGAGTCCACTCATGAAGAACCAAACATCAGACAAGGCATAAAGCGTACCACTGAAGCTGAGAGACTGAAGCTTGATGCGATACAGAATGTAGGAGTCCCTACATCACAGTGCAGACAGAGACAGTCACCTGACCGATATACTGGATACATGGATCTTATGAGCAAGTGTATCGTGATAGAGCCATCTTATTTTGAAGAAGTAGTGTAGGATCCCACATGGGTAGATGCCATAGTGGAGGAGTATGACTCCATTGTCAGAAACAGTGCTTGGGAAATTGTTCCAAGGCCAGTGGGAAATTTAGTTGTAGGATCAAGATGGATCTACAAGGTAAAGCAAGTTGCTGATGGGAGCGTCGAGAAGTATAAGGCAAGATTTTTTTCTTGGGGCTTCTCACAGATTGAGGGGATTGACTATGAAGAAACCTTTTCACCTGGCGCACGGTATTCTTCCATACCGACCATCCTTGCTCTCTCAGCGCAGATGGGTTGGCACATTCATCAGATGGATGTGAATACTGCGTTCCTTAATGGGATCATTGAGGAAGAGGTGTACATTGAACATCCTGAAGGATTTGAGATCTTCAGCAGCGATTCGCATGTGTGCTGGCTCAAAAGAGCATTGTATGGGCTGAAACAAGCACCCCGTGCCTGGTACACTCAGATCGACAACTATTTCACTGGACTTGGATTCACCAAGCATAAAGCGGATGCAAGCCTGTACCAGATTGTGGTTGAGGGTAAGATTTTAATAATTTTACTTTATGTCGATCATTTAATACTAACAGGTGACGAGAAATTGATACACTCATGCAAGGAAGATCTTGTTGTGCTCAACTTAGTGTTCCTAAATTGAGGTCATAAATTATCAACCAGGGTCAGTAAACTGCTGAAGCGTGGTGCACTATATGTGCCTAGGTATCTGTTTCTCACTACGTTGTGTTTAGTGCTTTTATAATGTTTTTGGTTTTATGGTTTTATGTCAAGAAGGGAAAAAAAAATTAAGTGTTGGTAAAGAGAAGTGAATGGTTGCACTAAAACAGAGCAAAACCTATTCTAGATTGTGTATGACACTAAAGAACAGAAAATGAAAAGTTTGATAATGAATCATAGCAAGGAACTAAATCACAACATGAACTCAATAAATCATAACATGTACCCATCCAACTCCTTCATTTAGAAGTATATTGGAATAGCTTTAGAAAATGACAAGTTTAGTGTAAATGAGGTTCTACTAAATAAACAATCATCTTACAATATTACAAAGAATCTCATCCATGGCTAGAAGTTTATTGGAACACAATTGGAAAAAAGATCATTTGTAACAAAATAATATTTCTACTCTGAATTAACTTGTCATGCTAAGATCAATTCATTCTGCAGCTCAACTTGTCACCACTAAACCTTATTCAAAAGTTAGAGATTTTCTAAAATAGTTTTTGGAAAGAAAGGTTTAATTGTGAAATTGCAAGGGATTGCAGATCAATCAAGGCCTCAAACTGATATCACTAACTTATTCCTGTTCATATGATGATGCATTAGTAGAAAGTCGGAACAAGATTAGTTTGTAAACAATGAAGGCCGTGAAGTCTAATTTTGACAGTCAACACAACTTAAAGAACAATGAATGACACTAAACTAGAATGCAATTGATCAAATTTGAAACACAGTAATCACAACTAAACTAAAATGTCATTAACCTAACTTGAAATAAAATGAACTGGAATTGAGCTAGAATACCACTAATCTAACTTAAAATACAGTGAATTAAAAATGAACTAGAGTTCCATTATCAAGCTTGAAATATAGTGACAGAATTAAACTAGAATGACATATACCTCCGGAGTGCTATGACTAGACTAAGGATGCAACTAATCACTGGAATGTTTCAGCTCTGTCTCATTTGGAATTAGTGGTATTTTGGAATAGTTTGTAGAACAAGACTGGCTTCAAAATGTTATGTAAATGAGCATGAAAGTATAAAATTCAACAAAACACAACAAAGCTCTGAAACACTACAGCTATGTCTCATCTGAAATTAGTGATATTTTGGAAGAGTTTATAAGATCATGACTAGCTATAACAACTGGTGTAATTGAGCATAAGAACGTAAAACTAACTCCTACAACACTACAGTTACACCTCATTCAACGTTAGTGATATTTTGGAAGAGTACATAAGAACGAGACTAAACTATAACATCCAATGCAAGTGAATATAAAATGCAAAGTTCAGAAAGTCAATTGAACTAGGAATGAAACGAAACTAAGTTACTTATCTAAATCATATGAACAAAGCTCCTCAGGTAGCAGGGGCCCTCTACCACCGAAGTAGCATGCAAATCTACTCAAGATTGACTCATCTCGTGCAATAAAATGATGTCTATTTCATTAAAGGAGAAATTCTTCAAAACAGAGTATTTACGGTCTTCAAAGATCTTGGCAACAAAACAAAATCTAACCAACAATTTCTCGGTCTCCCGAGTCATACTTATAATGAAATTACATAACTTCTCTTGAGGAAAATAGGGATAAGTGTCTTTCCCACTTCTAATACAATTAAAACTCTTATTAACAGTCTTGTGCTTTACTGCAGACATCTGTAGAGTCCGTGTTTTGATAGGAAACTGCTTCTCCTCTACATTCATAACCGCTTGGAGACTTTAACTCAGACTTCGTGGGGAGCAAGAGATGATGGGGAAGTGTTGTGGATTTCACCCATATGCCTTTTTCCTTGCAGTGACACCTGGAACCTACGTAAACATGAGGATGGTTGCAGAACAGATGACTGGCTATGGAATGCCTGTATTCTGTGGCCGAGTCTTAGTCAAAAATTACTACACCAACAAAATCATGAAAATATAACAAGTTAGCCATTATATAAATTCTTAAAGAAAATTTAATTAATATTATTGATCATTTAAGCCTTTAATTGATGAGGGGCAAAGAAAATGAAGTAGAATGTGGTGAAAGAGAAGAACATCTTTGAGGCTCAACATACCCCCACTGCAAAGTTTTTGCATGTCCTCATGCAACTACTCCATGTACTCTGAGACCTCTGCTAGGACATCCAACCCTCTTCTTCTGTTTTTTCTAACAGTCAATGGTCTTCTGGGCTTCCTTATGACTAACTTGAATCTTAAATTTGTAAGTGCCCTGATTAGCTTTTTTTTTTTCTTCTTCAATTTTTCATTGGCCTTGTACAATTTTTCCATTTGTAGAGACATAATTGAATTCATATCACTTTTTAGTTTCACCTGCTCCCTCAAAATGTCATTCTCTTTCTTGATATGACTATTGAGTACATCTAACTCATACTTATCTCTTCTTAGCACATCAATTTCATATTTTTGTGGGGTAGGAGTTCTGTCTCTACTTTCTGAAGCTCTCCTCTCTAATGACTCAATATAATTGTAAATTTGTTGTTGTGCTGGGTCAATTTCTGGAGTTTCTTTGTCCTCAATTTTTATGATCCATGTTTGTTTAACCTCTTTTTTCTTTAGTATACCTCTAAGTTCGTGGCTCTGTCTTGGTTGAGATGGCCCTTCTCCTCTGTCTTTGGCATATTTTCTTATTATTCTCTCCTTCTTAAGATTCTTCTTTATTTGAGCCAATTTCTCAGAAATCATCTCTTCACTGTCTTCTTGAATTGATTTACCAGTTTCAACAAAAATAGCTTTGGAAATTTCCCTTCTCCTGCTTCTTCTTGTAGGTTTTCTTTCAGGCAGAGATTCCTTGGGTTCCTAAAAATGGTTTCTCACTAGAAAATTTTCCCAATTGTCTCCCATTTTCCTCAAATGATGTTCAATTAATATTTTGACTAACCCATGGTGATACAAAGTTGTTTCTAGAAATTGAATCCTTTTTTGAACATTTGAGGCCATTCTTTTCAGACTATGAAGTAAGAAAAAGGGCAAGTTAATTTCCTCATCTAAGAAATGCATCATTAACCGAATATGATAGACATAGAGGGTGCCAAATCTGCCTTCACAAGTTATAAATTTTTGTAAAATGAGCAACATGTTTCTCCAATTATTCTTTAATGTTGAGCTAGGAATACCCTTTTTAAAAATGGAAACATCCATACCTGGAGTCTTAAGCATTTTATTCCATGCTTCGTTATGGAATTCCCTATTTTTGAACCACCTTTCTCCTTGTCTAGGTAATTCCATTGCTTCTGCAATGAAATCCTTTGTAACAGTGAATTTAATATCTCCTATTTCGACCTATGCTCAATTGAAGGACCTTGCAAATTTTTTAGTCACCTCTTTGTGAAAACCATGAAATTTCTCCAAAAATTGCAACCAACCAGCCTGCTGTAGCATTTCTCTAATTTGTGGATAACCTTCCAAGTACTTGGCTCCAACTGGCTCGGTCCTCACTATGAGACCCATAGCTTCTCTTTTTAACCTTCAAATTACTGCTCCTCTTCTCACGGTGAAAATGGCTGTTAAAGAGATGTTTCTGCCCCAAAGATGTTTCCTCTGTTTTACAGATTGGAATGGCTAAGTATTGGCTATGGAAATGAATGATATGGAGTGGTTATGAAACGAGTGTAATGCGGCGAGGAAAATTCACACAGATTAATGAGTTGAAATATATCATGGAAGAAAATACCGTGGAGATATTTCATGAGAAATTCAAAAATCATCATTAAATACTTTGGCCTAATGACGTGACTGATCAAATCATTTCAGTATTTAACCGTTAAGTTTTAAATGATGATCGAATATGGTAAGATGGAAGGGTTTTTATCCAAAGTTTTTATGATATGTTTGATAGGCATGATCAACATGACTAATTAAAATAACCTTTTTGAATCATATATGACTTAACTATGCTAAAATTTTCATGATTTTTCACCATAATAATTTCATACCTTTGCCTTTCCTTTGATTTTCTTTGTGGTTTTGATATGCCTTGTCCTCAATCATTGATATTTAGTTCCTCATAACTCCTTTGATTTTTCTTGTTGTCTTGAATATGCAGGATCAATTTGTTGCTAAATCAGATGATTACTTGATAGTGCCTTCAGATTAACTAGTTGCAGAATGTCTGTCTAGTTGTAGAATGTCTTCCTAGCTGCAGAATGTCTGACTGATTGTAGAATGTAACTGTAGAAGTCTTGAAACATGAAATGGAATGGTTTGAAGCATGAATGGAATGATAGAATATTGTATGAAATGAGTTAAAAATGGATCATGGAATATGGTGTGATGGAGTATGAGTGGAGTGAGTAATGGAATGAAATGATCACAACTATGAAGTGGAGTGAAAAAGTGGCTTGCAACTTCTGATGTGTATTCTTCAATTGCAGAAAAGATCAAGTTTAAAAATATGAGATGGAAATGAGGTGGACCATGGAATGAAATTAATGAAGTATGGAATGAAGTAAAGTATGAATGAATGAAGTGAAATGGAGTATGGATGAATGAATGAATGAAAATGAATCATAAGTGAACTATGGGTTCACACTTATGATCTTATAATAGCTGCTTGCAGAAAAAGAACAAAATGGAAAAGCTAAAGTGTCAGAAAGATTTTGATTTTCACTCTATCTTTTCTGTATAAACATGCTAATCAGTGATTATTTTTCATGTTTATACTTTATTTTTTATTATTATTATTATTTATTTTATTTTTTTTCAAATATCTGACTTCAGAAAATTCTATTAAGTTGATGAAGAAGAAAAATTCTTCTTCATTAACTTCACATCACTGTTTTCCTGGAATCTTTTGACAAATTATTCTCTTGAAAGTGGCTTGTGATACAGCTTCAATCTATGACCATTCACAAGAAAAGTGACCTTCTCTTCATCTATTGTCCTGATTTTTATTGCTCCATTATCAAAAATTCTTAAAATTTCGTATGGTCCAAGCCAATGTGTTTGGAATTTACCTTAAAAATCCTTGAACTTTGAATCAAACAAGAGAGCCCAGTCACCTTCTTTGAACTTCTTTTCCTTGATATACATATCATGCCATCTAGTCCTTTGTTGTTGGACTATACTTTTTTTCTGAACTGCATCTTGTTTGATGTCATCCAATTCATTAATCTGTTCCAATCTGTGCTTTTGTGCCTTTTTTAGATCAAGTCCTAGCTGAACTGCCATTTTGAAAGTTTGAATCTGGAATTTTATGGGAAACAAAACTTGCTTTCCATAAACAAGTTCATAAGGAGTATGGCCTGTTGTGCTTTTCCAAGTAGTTTTATAGGCCCATAAGGCTTCAGGAAGCCTATCTACCTAATCTCTTCTATGTAAATGAACAGTCTTTGTTAGGATCCTTTCAATGACCTTATTAGTAGATTCCACTTGACCATTTTCTTGTAGATGATAAGGAGTATATTTTATGTGTCTGATTTTGTACCTCTCCATCATTTGCTCCACTAGCCTTGATGTGAATTGAGCTCCTTGATCTGTAAAAATTTCCCTTGGGACACCAAAACAAGTAAAAATATCCTCAAAAAGAAAATTAACTATAGATGCTTTAGTAGCAGAAAGTAATGGCTTGTCCTCTACCCATTTGGTAACATAATCAATGCAAACTAATATATATTTATTTTGTCTTATAATGTATTAGATCTGAAAAAATTCCTAGTACTGCCCTTTGAAATGTTGCTGGTGCATTACATAATCTAAATGGCAATACTCGGTAAGCATAGGTACCCTAAGGACAGGTAAATGTGGTTTTTTCTTGATCTTCCAGTGCTACTTGGATTTTATTATAACCACTAAACCCATCTAAAAATGAGAAGTACTTTTTTCCAGCTAATGTATCTAACACCTAATCTATGAAAGGCAAGGGAAAATGATCTTTAAGAGTAGCTTTGTTTAATTCTCGGTAGTCAATACATACCCTCCATTTACCATTTTTCTTTTTCACAATCACCAAAGGAGAAATCCACTGAATATCTGAAACGGGATAGATCAAGTTGAAATTCAATAATTTTTGCAATTCTTCTTTAACAATCTCCCTAAGATTTGGATTTATCCTTCTCTGAGGTTGTCTGATTGGTTTACAATTTTCCTCTATGTAGATGTGATGAGTAAAAGTCTTGGGGCTTATCCCTTTTATATCAGTGTACTCCCATGCATATGCAGAATAATTTCTCTGTAATATCTTGACTAGCTCTTCTTGTTGAGATTTCTCTAGGTTCTTATTTATATTTAAAGTTTTGCCTGGAAATATCTCAGTTGTAGAGCTACCAAATTTATCCATGGAATAGAGAGACATCTGCCTTGATGACAAAAACTCAATGTTGGATTCTTCTTGAAATTGTTCATGTTGATATTACGAAGAGGATTCAAATTTTTCTAAGGTATTCAAAATCTGGCTATCTTCACTAATTTCTGAAATTGTGAAGAGAGGTTGTAAGTCTTCTTCATCCTCTATCCATTGAGTATCATCTAATTCTATAATTTTTCTTGCTGGAGGATACAAGGTAAATTTCTTGCTTGAACTACCATCATAGATGTACATATCACCAGATATACAACTAATGAAAGCATCAGTTGTAGCTAACCAAGGTCTTCCTAATATAACAGGGTGTCCTCCTAGATTATTCTTAGGAGTTAGGATCATAAAATCCATAGGATACTCCCAAGAGTCTAGGGACACTGGAATGTATTCTATTACCCCATCAGGTTTGATCACAGATCTATTCGCTAATTGTAATAATATGGGTGTAAAAATAAGATTAGGAAGTTTCAGTTTATCCATGATTTGTCTACTCATAATATTGATTGCTGCTCCTAAATCAATGAGTGTGTTTTGGATCTCAATTCCATTGATGTGAATTTTAACAAATGGATTTCCTAGGTCTAGATACTTTGGAATAACAATCTTACCCATCATGATATCTGCTATTTTTCCTACCAGTTGAATTTGATTTATCTCTCTTATTATTTTTCTTGTTTTCTTCATGCTCAACTCCTTTATTGTCTTTGCTAAGATTGGAATTTCCTTGATGGCTTGCAATAATGGGATCTTAATAAAAACATTTCTTAGCTCATCTACGAAATCATAATTAGGCACCATAATTTGTTTTTCTACACCCCTATCAATTTGTAATCTTTCTGGAAAGGGAGGTGTAGAAGTGGATGTTGATGGCTGCTCTAATATAGGAGTTGAAATTATTGGTTCTTTTTGTTTTGATTTTTAAATATTTGGATCTTGGAAAGTTGTGTTCTCTTCAAGAATTTTATTTACCCGTAGAGAATCTTCCTCAGAACTGTCTTGCTCTTGTATGATTACAGAAGGTTTCTTCTTTTCAAGTATTCTTCCAGACCTAAGTTGAACATCACTAAGGTCTAAAGGAGTGATCAAATAAGTTGGAAATTGTTGGCCTTCTATCATGTATGTGTTCTAAGTATTTTTATTGTTAGGGTTTGGTATGGGTTGGGCAGGCAACTGATTTTTTTTTGAGGAAATGGTAATGAAAGCGGTTGATTTTGATGTTGTGGATTTTGAGAATTTTGTTGAGGATTTTTTTGAGGAGGGAAATGTGGATATGATGGATAGGATGGTGGATATTGGTAATACTGAGAGTATCTTCCATAGGGATTTTGTGCTCCTTGCGCCCAAGCTTATGATTGATTTTGAAATTGGGGCCAAGGTTGCTGCCAAGAATTCCAATTTGGTGGAGGTTGATTATACATTTGATCATGAAATCCTTGTGTTTGAGGTCCTTGCCAAGGCCTCCTGGAAACAAAATTGAGAGATTCTGTGGAACTTGTAGAAATATCTTCTTGAAAGACAACTTTAAGACTAGGAAGTGAAGGAAAAATCTTGGTCTCATGTTTTTATAAACAAATTTCACAAGTCTACACAACTTTGGCATCCAAAGGGCACTCTCTCAAGGCATGTTTATTACTACATTTGGGACAAAATATTTCTAAGGCATCAGATTCAGCTTTTTTCTTGTTCTGTAACTTAAGGGTGTCTATTTTTTCACTAAGACTCACCAAGATATCAGATTTGAAATCATCAAGCATATGTCCTATTTCTTCCCTACTTATTGTCCCAGAAGAAGACTTACTTGCCCTTGCAAGAGCAGGGTCTCTTGGTCCTTTCACAGTTTTAGATTACCCTCTTGAGAGTTTGATACATAATTAAGCTATCTCAGGTAATGTAAGCTGAGATATATCCCCTTTTCCCATCATGTTACGGATATCTAACCATTCATCCCTAATTGTTTTCAACAAG
Organism: Pinus albicaulis; assembly: GCA_034641835.2. Lineage (NCBI taxonomy): Eukaryota > Viridiplantae > Streptophyta > Pinopsida > Pinales > Pinaceae > Pinus > Pinus albicaulis. Next base: position 959,171,495 of record CM076578.1, on the reverse strand, counting down.
AGAGCTTTCAAAGTGTCTTGGTCTAAGTTTTCCATTTTTTCTCTTTTGATGTTGTAGTAAAATCTCTCCAATAAATCTTCCAAATTTTCATCTTCTTTTTGTAGCATTTTAAACACTTCCTCCTTATGGTTGACTAGCATAAATTAATCCAAATACCTCTCTATAAATGCTTTTTTCATGTCTTCCCATGTCCTAATAGAACTATTGATCAAACTCATAAACCACTTCAATGCTGCTCCTTTCAATGTTGAAGGAAATAGTTTAAGTTTTTGAGCATCTTGTAAGTAGTCATAGGTTCTACATAGGACTTAAAATTCAAATAGGAAGGTTTCAGGGTCTTTATTTTTAAGTCCATAAAATTTTGGAAGGACAGAGGGTGAAATGTTTTTCATAGTTGTATTAGTTTCTTCATCTACTATAGGAAACCCAAAAGAGCTTCCTATTTCTCTTCTTCCTCTTCCTCTGCCTCCTTCTCCTTCTGCACCTCTACCTCCTTCTCCTCTACCTCTACCTCTACCCCCTCTAAATAGTGTGTGTTCTCCATTAAAAACTCCTCCTCCCCCTTCTTCTGCCATAGTTGATTCTTATGTGGAAGTTGAAAGGTTTAAGTTCCTAGCAGGGGTTCCTGAATATTCTTCCAAGACAGGTTCAGTGGGTAAGGTGGAAGGTCTTTTTGATGGAATATATGATCTTAAGTCCTCTGGAAGTCTAGGATCAGTAAAGGATGGAATGTGGGTTTGAGTTGGAGGTGTACTACCTCTAGGTCTTGGTGAAACAAGTGGTGTTCCAGGAATCAAACTTCTGCCTTTTATGAATCTACCCCTTGAGTCTCTTTCTCTACACATATCATTGTTTTTGGGTGGTAAGAAACAAGGCTACCTAGCTACACTTCCCAGAAAACGATGCCAAAATTTTGTGCTCAACTTAGTGTTCCTAAATTGAGGTCATAAATTATCAACCAGGGTCAGTAAACTGCTGAAGTGTGGTGCACTATATGTGCCTAGGTATCTGTTTCTCACTACGTTGTGTTTAGTGTTTTTATAATGTTTTTGGTTTTATGGTTTTATGTCAATAAGGGAAAAAAAATTAAGTGTTGGTAAAGAGAAGTGAATGGTTGCACTAAAACAGAGCAAAACCTATTCTAGACTGTGTATGACACTAAAGAACAAAAAGTGCAAAGTTCGATAATGACTAATAGCAAGGAACTAAATCACAACATGAACTCAATAACTCATAACATGTACCCATCCAATTCCTTAATTTAGAAATATATTGGAATAGCTTGAGAAAAGGAAAAGTTTAGTGTAAATGAGGTTCTACTAAATAAACAATAATCTTACAATATTACAAAGAATCTCATCCATGGCTAGAAGTTTACTGGAACACAATTGGAAAAAAGATCATTTGTAACACAATAATATTTCTACTCTAAATTAACTTGTCATGCTAAGATAAATGCATTCTACATCTCAACTTGTCACCACTAAACCTTATTCAAAAGTTAGAGATTTTCTAAAATAGTTTTTGGAAATAAAGGTTTAATTGTGAAATTGCAAGGGATTGCAGATCAATCAAGGCCTCAAAATGATATCACTAACTTATTCCTGTTCATATGATGATGCATTAGTAGAAAGTAAGAACAAGATTAGTTTTTAAACAATGAAGGCCGTGAAGTCTAATTTTAATAGTAAACAAAACTTAAAGAACAATGAATGACACTAAACTAGAATGCAATTGATCAAATTTGAAACATAGTGATCACAGCTAAACTAAAATGTCATTAACCTAACTTGAAATATAGTGAACTAGAATTGAGCTAGAATACCACTAATATGACTTGAAATGCAGTGAATTGAAACTGAACTAGAGTGCCATTATCAAACTTGAAATATAGTGACAGAATTAAACTAGAATGACATCTACCTCTGGAGTGTTATGACTAGACTAAGGATGCAACTAATCACTGGAATGTTTCAGCTCTATCTCATTCGGAATTAGTGGTATTTTGGAATAGTTTGTAGAACAATAATGGCTTCAACATGTTATGTAAATGAGCATGAAAGTATAAAATTCAACAAAACACAACAAAGCTCTGAAACACCACAGCTATGTCTCATCTGAAATTAGTGATATTTTGGAAGAGTTTATAAGATCATGACTAGTTGTAACAACTGATGTAATTGAGCATAAGAACGTAAAACTAACTCCTAAAACACTAAATTTACACCTCATTCAAAATTAGTGATATTTTGGAAGAGTACATAAGAACGATACTAAACTGTAGCATCCAATGCAAGTGAATATAAAATGCAAAGTTCAGAAAGTCAATTGAACTAGGAATGAAACGAAACTAAGTTACTTATCTAAATCATATGAACAAAGCTCCTCAGGTAGCAGGGGCCCTCTACCACTGGAGTAGCATGAAAATCTACTCAATATTGACTCAACTCATGCAATAAAATGATGTCTCTTTCATTAAAGGAGAAATTCTTCAAAACGGAGTATTTACAGTCTTCAAAGATCTAGGCAACAAAACAAAATCTAACCAACAGTTTCTCGGTCTCTCGAGTCATACTTATAATGAAATTATATAACCACACTTGAGAAAAATATGGATAAGCATCTTTCCCACTTCTAATCAAATTAAAACTCTTATTAACAGTCTTGTGCTTTACTGCGGACATCTGTAGAGTCTGTGTTTTGATAGGAAAACGCTTCTCCTCTACGTGCATAACCGCTTGGAGACTTTAACTCAGACTTCGTGGGGAGCAAGAGATGGTGGGGAAGTGTTGTGGATTTCACCCATATGCCTTTTTCCTTGCAGTGACACCTGGAACCTACGTAAACATGAGGATGGCTGCATAACAGACGACTGGCTACAGAATGCATGTATTTTGTAGCCGAGTCTTAGTCAAAAATTACTACACCAAAAAAATCATGAAAATATAACAAGTTAGCCATTATATAAATTCTTAAAGAAAATTTAATTAATCTTATTGATCATTTAAGCCTGTAATTGATGAGGGACAAAGAAAATGAAGTAGAATGTGGCGAAAGAGAAGAACATCTTTGAGGCTCAACAGATCTTACAAAGGAGTTTGAGATGAAGGTTTTGGGCCTCCTTCATTATTTACTTGGATTGGAAATATGGTAGTGGGAAGGTGAACTGTTTGTGTCTCAAGGCAAGTATGCTCGAGAGATACTAGAGAAGTTTCACATGCAAGGCTGCAAGCCTATCAACACTCCTCTTCCAGGAAATTGGAAGAAAGAGGATGCTACATCGGCAGAGGTAGTGGATGCCACTGTTTATCGATAATTGGTGGGTTCACTCATGTATTTAGTCAATACAATACCGAACATATGCTATGCTATGAATCAGCTTTCACAAGCAATGGTTATGCCTACCAAGCTATTTTGGAAGGCAGGCAAGAATGTCCTGAGATATCTTAGGGGCACACTTGAGTATGGTTTATGGTATAGATAGATGGATGAGGTGAAGTTTCATGGATTCACAGATGAAGATTGGGTAGGAAGCCCAACAGACAGAAAGAGCACATCAAGAGGAATTTTCAGTATCGTATCTACGACATTTTCTTGGTACAACAAGAAGCAAAGATCCATGGCACTCAGTTCAGCACAAGTAGAATACGTGGCAGCAATTTTAGTTGTATGTGAGGCTATCTGGATGAGGAAGATTCTGGTTGGTTTTTTCAGTTCACATTTAGATCCCACCGTGATACATTGTGATAATTAGAGTTACATTAAAATATCAGCTAATCCTATGTTTCATGATAGATCTAAACATATTGATATCCGATATCATCATATCAGAGATTGTGTGCAGCGGAAGATCATGTTGCTTCAGTACATTCCTATGGAGGATCATGATGTAGATATTCTTACGAAGGTGCTCACTAGGAGAAAATTCAAATACCATAGAGGCAGGATCAGGGTTAAGGATAATCCCTATCTTATTGAGAGGGAGTGTTGATATTCAACAAGAATATGAGCTTAGTGAAAAGGCCTGCAGGCTATTTTTTGGGAAAGTATATTTTTAGACATAATGATCATATTTCAGAAGTTGCAGGATGCTATTTGTGGATGGTTGATCCAGTTGGAAAAATAGATGAAATTATATTTTTAGAATATTGGGCGAATTCTATTTATAGATCGTTGATCTAAAAATAGATGCATGTCGATTATTATTATCTCTTAATAATAATAAGACTCTAAACAACAACTTATTCTCTTGGAGCACCTCAGTTCAGTGCATATATGTGGCACATTAGCTGACAGAAGAAATTACACAATTCCTAAGGGTTTACTGGAGCTAATTCATGGAGGACTCAGTTAGAACTCAAGTGGCAGAGTTATGACACAGTTGGAAGAAGTATTTATGGAGTTGTATTTAGTTTAACTCAGTTAGACTCAGTTGAGCTAGTTGTCTCTAGTCTAACTAATTCATACAATAGTGAGAGTGGAGCGAATTAATTAGTTAATTAATTCACAAATAATAACTCATTAATCAAATGAACAATACAAAATTTAACTATAGTGCATGGCAGTTTCAGTGGAGACGAGTGGAGAGATAGGTGAAAGGGCAAGATAGACTATTTGTTGTGACTATAGTGATGCATTGATTGCATCACACACACATTGGAGTTTCCAATGAGGATTGTGCAGTAAATCCAAGAGTAATTCGAATTCATTCAGAGCTATTCTTCAGTAGGGATTGCGCAGTGGAGGCAGGCTAGCAGGCGGGCAAAGATCGGTGCATGGATTTGCAAGATTGGTCCTGATTAGTGTATGACGATTCTACTGTACTGAGATCTTGTGATAAGCTTTGTATGCTTATATGATATTGTCATCTGATCTCCATGTTACATAATATATGTTTGGGGTTTTCAGCTTTGGGATTTCCCGGTTAAAAACTATGTTATGTGCGATTGATTATTTTTGTTTATGCTTCACATGTGTGTGAAATTAAATTTTCCGAAAAATATTAACAAGTGGAATAGATTCAGTATCTTTGATAAAGTTAAATAGTGTGAGATCAGGTGGATCTTGGACATATACATGCTTAGTGCATATAATTTCTACAAAAATTTTCAATACAGATATCTGAACTATATGGCTCATACAATGTCGAGAACAGAGATCTAAGCTCCCAAACACATTTTAAAGACAACTCGGGAAGGATTTCCTGAAATATGCCAAAATACAAAAATTTCAGAATGCATCCCTAGAGCTAAATAATAGTTTGAACTCAATAAATGGATGGATATGGCTGAAGGTGATATATATAATAAATATATCCCCTCCAATAGATCCTTCAAGTGAAAGGCTGATCCTAACACTGAAGATCTCACCCTCCAAATCAAGCACTGAAACCCCCACTACAAATGCTCATTGAAGTAACATAATAAAAGAGGGATACTGAATTGTAGATGATGGAAAATATGTTGGCCTAGTGACAAGATGTGAAATATTCTCTAGAATATTCCTCATTGATCTCCGAAAGAGAAGAATGCTTCCTACTCCGAAAAACTAGCTTCAGAAGTGGGTTTCTCAACCCTCGACTGCAACACCCTACAATACAACACAATCCTCTGCAAAAACTATGATGTAGTTGAAGACAGAAGGTTTAACTTAAGCTTGAGTGTGGAAAATTAAGTGGAAGCTCCCCCAAGAGGCCTCTCATGAAAGGAGATGGGATTCCTGCTCGGGAACACCGGTGCTAAACAACACAACAATCTCAACTAAATAGCTGAAGAATGCACAATGGTCATGCAGACCATAAAACCAATAAAAAATAACATGCCTCACTATGGTTGCCTTGCCCTCCTTATAAAAAAGTGTGAGCCTTCTTACCTTGGGTCCCACTCATTAGAGTTTCCTCCTTCAAGGAATCTTCCTACCACTATCACTGTGATGTCTCTATTGATGAGCTACTCCATCCATACCAGCGCTATTGACTTGGTCAAAATTGACCTTGTCGAAATGTATTTTCCCCTATTCAGACATCAGGGTGCTAGATCCAGCTATTATTATGATCCCTTTTCACATCAAGAGAGATTTTATGCCTGTTTAAGATATGTATGGTCCTCCTTACCCATTTATTCATCTAACTAGGTGTTGAAAACAAAATTAATATTCATATTAGCTATATGCTAATTTAGGAATATTACAGTCCTCCCCTCCCAAATGTTTCTTGTCCTCAAGCAACTACAAGGATATAACTAAAAATCCTCCTCTTGTAGGACCCTCATATGATAAAATCCTCCAAGGAACAAGATGTTGTCTCATCAACACATCCCCAAATTTCCCCTCCCAAATATGCAAGTTAGCTTTTGGTGACCACCCCAAATGGATATCATCATGAAGAAGTAAAATACCCATGGAGGAAAAAATGTGTTGTTTATAGGTCCTCTTAAGGCATGGAATCTGAAATTCATCGGGAACTATCTTTCACATGTGAAACCTCCATCCCCAATCTATTATCCACAAAAAGTGAGTCACCCTCCAACATGGTAACTCCTGAAACATCTCCTCCACCTGAAGCTCCTAAGAAATTGGTGGGCTGCATAACTAAACATGATGGATCAAATTTTCCATCCCACGTTGTCTCTTTCTCCACTTATGATAAGTGTAGAGCTGCTGCTGAATTTGGGTTGTAATGATGTTGCCTTCATGAAGCAAAAAGGCAGTTGGATCTTCAAAGTTCCACTCTTTGGTTCTTTCCCATACTACCCCATATAAAGTGAATATTACTTTACCATCATATGGGATCCAAATGAGAGAGGTACTAAAGGTTTTTCATAGTTTTGGAAAGTACCAACAACCTCCCAAGTAGTTACAGTGCAGTTTTTCTAACTGTTGTTTCAAGAAAAAAACATGGGAAAAACCATGTTTGTAACTACCTCTCTCATTTGGATCCCATATTTTCCTGATAGTAGTTGTGTATGTTATCACATCTACTAGTGAATAGTAAATGGCTATGTGTATCAGCTGAGCATATGGAAAATGATAAAATGCTTGCCCAAGGCCATATAGGATATGGTTGTCTCCATCATAGAAGTTGGCCCAAAATTGACCATGAGGCCCAATGAGAGGCATGCCTTCTTGTGGAGAAATGCACTGTATAGAAATGGTAAGAGAATGAAAATACTATGTTAGATAATCAATAAATGCAAAAACAAAATTCTTACCATGTACTGAGAGTAAGGTGATGATAAGATTCATGAATAAGCCCTCAATAGTGGTATGACATACTCCCATGAAGAGGAATGAATCATATGCTGCATGAAGATCTTTCTTCTTATGCTTGGAAATCCAAGTCAAGAAGAACATACCACAGTAATAGATGTCTCTATCCACTACTCCATCACTCTCACCTCCTCCTTGTCCACCAAGTGCATCATAAGTGAAGTGATCTTGGGAACACTCCATCAATAAACCCAAGCTCCCAAGTGACACCGTTGTTGGTCCTTGTAGTAAGGCTTCTGTCACCTCATATCTCCATTATTTGACATGTCCAATGTCAAAGTCATCTACCATAATGCTACTATTTATGGGAGATTCCTTCTAAAGTGGAAGTACCTCCTGCTCTTCCAAGGCTAAGAAGTAGCCCCTTTTCACCATGATAGTGCCATCACCTACTCCTACAACATCATGCCAAGCACGGGAGAGGATCAACCCATACTCTCTCAAGAAAACCCAAGGCAACAACATCTCTTGCTGCTCCATTATCTCTCCCTCATACAAGTCATGGAGTAAGATCATGATGGTTGACTTGTAGAATGCCCCATACAACCAAATCTTCTGCTGCCATAATATATGGGTGTCATGAAATGCCCCAACCCATAACATACCTTTTGACAAAGGATATGTCACATGGTGGCAAAACTCTTTTAAGAGTAGCCAGTGCAGCCTTGCCCCTTGTTTCACTGTGTCATAGATCTGCAAGTGGCTTTCCAACCTCTTTCTTATCAACATCACCTATCCCACCAATGGTAAATGTCTATCATCATGCCCAACATTGGCATCCTCCCAATGAATAATACCATCATAGTGATGGGAGACAAGATGTATCCCATCAACCATCTACCTATACCCTACTACACATGTGGAATGGTCATTGAGATGCCCCACTAATGGCTGGGCCCCCAACTCATCATTGCTACTCAAGGATAGCATTGCTGATATCCATGATGGTTCACCTACTATTTCAAGATCATGTTTACTACTAATCACATATTTTTGCATTACATTTCCTAGGACAATGCTCATTTCATCCTCCAAAAATATACACTCCAACCGCAAGAGTTTTTTGTAGCTAAACAATGAGTAACCTGGATAACTATTTACCCCTTCGTTGATTATATCAAGTCTCCTCACCGCAGTGACAGTGTGCTACTCCAAATTAGCAGTGTATCTTGACCCTAGGTCATGCAATGGCATCTTTCCACACTCCTCCATAAGATGTGCTGAAATAATATAAAATGGAAATACTTGCATACCTTGGTTTTCCTTGGGAACATCTTGTATTTCTACAAGGGTTTCTTCCTCCAATGTGATGGTTCCCCCAGCTACTGGTGTTGATGGTTGCTCCTCCATAGTTGTATCAGCACTGGTACAAGCCTCCTCAAGTGGTGGTGAGAGCTTCTCCTCCTCTGATTTCTCCTTGCCAAATTTTTTGATCACATTTTGAGTAAATTTTGTAAAAGTAGTCACCCTTGCATGACTCAAATGACTGAACCACCAAATGTTAGCTTCACCCTCAAGGTGTAGTGTTGCAATCTCAACAACCTCTCTTTCTACCACTGGATGTAGTAGGAAGAATGCATCTATCTTCCTTTCCCAAGCCCTTGTTGTACATGTGGATGACCCATCAAAATTAGACAATAGAAATATATTTCCCTTTATTCTCCTATTGCTGCAAGGTCTCCTTTATTCCTCAAGCTGAATGAACTGTGGGAGAGTTAGAGTCTCCTTGAAAGCTCTAGGTTGAGATTTATATTCTGCAAGGTATTCACTTAGAATCTCATGATCCAAATGTCCTCCATATCCATGCATTTTTTCTTCTTCTTCAAAATAAAAGGGCATAGTGTATTGCTTTGGAGCTCTATGCAACACTGGTTCTTTCTTCTACTGATAGCAAGTACATGGACTTTCCTTATCTTGAAACCCTAGTGTGGCTTCATTGCTTCTCTCCACTCTTCTTTGTTTGACCTCCTTGGTGAGGTCCTTCTTAGATATAAAAATAACTAAGATAAAATTCATTCCTTCCATCATTATGATCTCTTTCTTCTTCTTCTTATTCTTATTCTCCTGATAACATAATGGTTGAGATCCACAAGCTGAGCCACGATTATGCTCTAATAACACTATAATATCCAAAATAGGTAAGCAGCAATATATGAACACAATAATGGAAAGAGTAGTGATAAATCAATACATAAAATGTAAGAATATCATATAGCCATCATATTAATATCATAGCAGAAAATGTATATAGATCCTTGAGGAAATGATTACTCAAGTTAGGAAAAACAAGCCTCAAGAGAACATGTACATAAAATACGATGATCACTACTACAACAATAAGGCCCATGGATATGACAACATAGTTTTATTAAGTATAAATGCTGTTGGAAAGTGTCAATACATAGATCTGAACTATATGGCTCATACAATGTCGGGCACAGAGATCTAAGCTCCCAAACACATTTTCAAGACAACCTGGGAAGGATTTCCTGAAATATGCCAAAATACAAAAATTTCGGAATGCAACCCTAGGGCTAAATAGAAGTTGCAACTCAATAACTAGATGGAGATGGCTGAAGGCGATATATATAATGAGTAGATCCCCTCCAATAGATCCTTCAAGTGAAAGGCTGGTCTTAACATTGAAGATCTCACCCTCCAAATCAAGCACTGAAACCCCCACTGCAAACGCTCACTGAAGTAACGTAGTCAAAGAGGGATACTATGATGTAGATTATGGGAAATATGTTGGCCTAGTGACAATATGTGAAATATTCTCTAGAATCTTCCTCATTGATCTCCTAAAGAGAATAATGCTTCCTCCTCTGAAAAAATAGTTCCAGAAGTGGGTTTCTCAACCCTCCACTGCAACACCCTACAACACAACACAATCCTCTACAAAAAATGCGTTGTAGCTGGAGAATGAAGCTTGGCCTTAAGCCTGAGTGTGGAAAATGAAGTCCAAGCTCCCCCAAGAGGCTCTCAAGAAAGGAGATGGGATTCCCTCTCGGGAACACCCGGTGCTAAATAGCACAGTAATCTCAACTAAACAGCTGAAGAACGCACAATAGTCGTGCAGACCATAAAACCAATAATCAATAACATTCCTCACTATGGCTTCCTTGACCTCCTTACAAAAAAGTGTGAGCCTTCTTACCTTGGGTCCCACTCATTAGGGTTTCCTCCTTCAAGGAATATTCCTCCCACTATCACTATGTTGTCTCTATTGATGAGTTACTCCATCCATACCAGCACTATTGACCTGGTCCAACTTGACCTTGTCCACATGTATTTTCCCCTATTCACACATGAGGGTGATGGATCCAGCTATTATTATGATCCCTGTTCACATCAAGAGGAATTTAATGCCTGTTTAAGATCTGTATGGGCCTCCTTACCCATTTATTCATCTAACTAGATGTTGAAAACAAAATTAATATTCCTATTAGTTGTATGCTAATTTAGGAATATTACATTCTATATGAGCGAGTTGTAAGGAAAATGAATTTCTTAGTTTGGGAAACAATATTACTGCATTGTTTACCAGTAGTAAAAGAGATGACAGGAGGTGGTACTACCTACAGTATCTTGTACAAGTTATTTCGCAAAGTAATAATAACAACATGAGGCCTAGACTCATACACAACATGTCGCCTTCAAAAGTATGTTTGACCCAATATTACATTAGCTACATCAAGAGTAGCAAGATAACATAATACCTCATCCATGAATGGCTTGATATCATATGGAAGGCGACACTGCTGGCAGATGCGGAGATCTCTCACTCGGTGAATCCACCCAATGTTATATGGTTGCGGGGGTACTATGGCCGGTAGGTTGAGATGCTTCATGACCTCTGCTGAAATGAGGTTCTTTTGGCTTCCACTATTGACAAGGAATTGTAGTGGAGAACCCTTCACATACATCTACGAATGGAAGAGGTGCTCCCCCTCCTCTGGATCCTCGAGATCTTCCCTCTAGATCTTAAAATGCATTTGATTTGGGTGCCTTTAGTTCGGCCTCCAACGATTGTTTGGTCTGACACTAGTTTGTGCTATGAGCGGGGCTATTATGAAATTCACACCACTTCCCTTTGTCCTTCTCTTGATTTGTGGTGTTGTTCTGAGTCGTCTTGATTTGGCCTTGCCCCTTCTTTTGTGGTTTGGTGGCACCTTTCCCTGGCTTCAGATTCGCAAATCCAAAGTCTCCCTTCTTCTACTTAAATTTCTACTCGATCTTGGCAGCATAGCGATATGTTTTTCCAAGCGATGTAATGTCGAGGAACCCCATTTCCTCCTGAATGTGTTTATGTAGATAGTTGCGACACTTGAGCACTAAATGTCTCGCTGAATCTTTAATACTAAACTCTGTGCATAGGGTATGGAAAAAATTCTTCAGTTCATGCAAATCTTGATCCCTTTGCTGCCGCAGCATGGTCCATTTAATGTATTTGTCCTCATAGCTCCCCACAGGGTAATATTGTTCCTTGATACCATCTCAGAATGAATGCCAAGTGGGTGTGGCCAAGAATAGAGTGGTTTCCCCTTCGTCCTCTTGCTCATAATAGGTTTCCCACCAATCTTTGACATGGGGGGCAGCTTTGAGGAGTGTAAAAATAATCTTTTCTTGGTTGGAGAAATTATGGATCAAGAAATACCCTTTCAGAAAATTCAACCATCTATCTATGACATCTGCATCTATCTAGCCTTCAAAAATAGGAATGTCAAAATTTACCTGTACCTTGAAGGGAGTGGTGCCTCCCGAACGGTTATTGAATGCAGATGCATCGTAGGTGGGTAGTCCTTGAAGGATCTAAGAAACATTATCCATCATTGCGTTCCTTTGTTCCTTGACGGCCTCCTCGAGAAATGTTTTGATAGGATCTCTTTCTCCCTCGTCCTTCTTTTCTTCTGCCATGGGAGGTTGTCCGGGTTTGTGAGGCAGATCTTGCAAGGGTTCAACCAGATCGAGCCCTAACTTCTTATACCCTGACTATGTTGGGGACATGCAAACAAAATCAGAGAAATAGTAGACCGCTCTGATACCACTAATCCAAATTTATGCAGGAAAACAATAAAATACAGAAATAGACATAAACATAGATATGCAGTGGAAACAATACTTCATTTTATTAATAGCAAAGAACTGAAATATGCTTACAAACATAATGGAAATAAACTAGCTAGGGTGCTAGTAGTATATCTTTGAGAAGAGATGTGGTGGCTATAGACCTCTGAACTATGTTACAATGAGGCTCGAGGGCCTATTTATTATTGAGAAACAGTGGAAAACCTAAAACATCCAAAAACCTAACCTTAGGAGATGAAGCACCAAAATTGTGGGTCTCGTTTGGGTAAATTAGTGTTTTAACTTCCCGGGGATGTAAGTTTGGCATCCAGTCTCCCTTTGATGTGCTCAATAGCTCATTAGAAAGATCTATCTTAGGACTACAACTTTTGGTGTGAGAAACATCAGTCCATGGACCCATGTTTCTCCCGATTTTCCCAAAAAACATTGTTTAGGGCCTCAAAATGGCTCTGGAAGTTCAGAACCCAAAAAAATACTAAAAATAGTAAGTGGTGCTGCAACTTAAAAATAGAAAGAACTGATGGTGGGGCTTCAAATGGAATAGGTGGGTGGCCACCAATATCCACCTGGGTCATTAAGGCCCCAAAACGACTCCGGGAGTGCAAGACCCGAAAACCTGCTAAAAATAGTAAGATTTGTTGAAAGTAAGAAGCTGCAAGAATGGATGGTGTGGGTCCAGATGGAATAGGTGGGTGGCCATAGATATCCACCAGGATCATTCCTCCCTCCTTAGGAAGCAATGTTCCCCATTTCATTAAATTCCTCCATGAGACAAGGCAAATTCTGTTGAACTAGGTATTAGATTTGTCTAAGATGTCATGGACCTGCGAGCAGACATGCTGGATGCATTTAGTAAATTTGGTTTCCTTATCAGCCTCAGAGAATAAATGTGTGGATTCTTTATGCATAACCATAGGGGGCTTGCCAACATCATGCGGTGGTGCTGTTAGCCCCCTATGAATTTTTTGACAAGCAAACAGGGGGATAAATGTTTTTGAGCCTTCAAGGAATGCATTTCCTTTGAAAACACATCATCCTTGAAGCCTCCTTGTGCCTTATGTCCTTTGATAAAGTCCCCTTTGCTGATTCCCATTATAAAGCCTCTCTATTTATGAAGAATGCCCAAAGGCTTCCTTTCCCTCCTATTTCATTCCCACTAAACCCCACTTTTCACCCTCTTTTTCCCCTTTCGAATTTCCCTTATTAATCCTCTAAACCCTCTCAAAAACCTGTTTAAGCTCTCACAAACACCCTTTGTTTGGATTTAGCCCCCTTTCCCCTATTGTTACCTCTATTTGTCCTTAAATTGCATTAAAAATGGGCCAAAAACCATATTCTCCATATATGTGGGCTTAGCATCTTTCGGCCCTAGCCCCCTCTACCATTTTCTCCACGTGACCTAGGCGCTAGAACCAAGCGATAGCCCAGAGGGAACTTATCGTAGATGGATATCGGGCGCAGTATTAACCATCGATCTGTACAGATCGAACAGTCTTCGCAGATTAGCGTCACACCCATGGCCCAACCCATTCACCACTCCGATCGCATATCCACCATCTGTTCAACCCGCAAATCAACGGTCAAAAGTTCACTCGCCCTGGTGGTCCCCATACCAAAGAACTGTTTAAACCTGCCACTTTTCTTCACACCGCCTTTCGGAGGGCAGGCGGTATGTTTCATTTCAGAGTGATTCCACTCACTGCAGGACACGTGGCACCGAGAAATATTGAAAACTACCCCCTATCGCGTGTTAAAGTTCGGCGTTTGACTCAGCGCGATATGCATATACGTTGTCCGATCTAGAGCTGCCCATCAAATGGTGATCGCGCCGTGAAGATGTGCGGGAGTTAGCCCAAGGCAAATAGACCCATGGCCCACCATCTGTCACCCTCCGACGCGTTTTCCACCATCAATCCCCTCCCGAGATCGGACGGCTAGAATTAAATCGTGCCCCGCCATCGACCGGGTCTTGCCACATCACCATTCCACGTGTTGACCTTTAATTTTCATTGACTCCCCTATATTTCATTCAAAGGCCCTAGTGTCAAATTTTTGCATTCCGCCAACTTTCACCATGACCATCTTCCATTGTTACACTGCATTTTCCACCATCACCCTGCACTGTTCCACCATTTCACCAGTCCACACGGCCATCCTCATTTTCTCCACCACATCCACCCTTTCCATGCATAGTTTTCTTAACATGTTTGCATGTTTTGTAGGGTTACGGGTGGTGAAAAACTGCCATGATTCATAGTCTCTGTTACAGCGACAGAGAACACAGGGAAGACCATGTGCAAAGATCAAAAATTATGAAGAAAGGCCTTGGAAGGCGTTATGACAGGACCTTCATTAAAGAAGCAGGGTTAAACTTTGTCAGACCTTCTAGAGTCATTAAATCGCAGAATGTCTCCTCCTGACAAAGGACACAGTACTCATTATTGTTTCAGTCTACATTTTGTCCGAGTGAAGTTTCCCCCCTGACAGCAGTCCTACGTTTCCAGTGCATTAGTTATATAGTATGGCAGACCTGAAACCATTAATCTGTTTGGTTTAGTTCACCAGAGTTTTGCAGAGGTGCTACAGCAAGTACATTAGAGACATACATTGAGTAAACTGGACCCTGACGAAGACCACTCTTTCAGCCAAAGAGTATTGGAGATAAATGCCCAGAATTTAAAACAGAATGGGGCCTCGGCCCTCTTCCTCTTCTGAGTTTTAATGCTACATTTAGTTTTCCATCTACCTCCTCAGCCTCTTTTCAGCTATAAAATTCATGAAGAAACTCATTGTAAGGGTTGTTGATCGGATATCTGTGAATTGCAAGATGTTTCTTCTGAGACATGTTCTCTGTGTAAAGTTGTAAGATAGGCTGAGGAAGATGTTTTCAGACTGAATATCAAGCTATTGGTAATTTTGTACTTGACTGGTGTGGCTCTATAATACGACAAGCACATTTCTTTGGACCCTGATTTAAAGCAGCGGTGATGTTTTTCTGTCTCTATCTATGTTTTCCTTTTTAGTTCGTTACATTTCATTTCTTTTGGATTGCATTAGAAATCTAGCATAGGATTTACCCTTGTTAGGTACCCTATGTTTTTTCTCTACTCGCCTTCAATGTTTTCTGTTGTATGTGTTGTCTGGGGATTGATTTCAAGTTAATTTAACCAGTGTAGTGGTTCCATATGCTGCTAGCTGATGTATGAATTAATGAAATTGTTCTTAGATGTTCTTGTTAGGCTTTAATTGAATGAATTGGGATACTGGGAGTCTAGAAATCTGTCTCTGTCTCACTAGGATACTTTTCAATTAATTAAACCTTTCTAAGTTCCCTTGATCTGGATACCGAAGCACTGAGAGTTCAAAGTCTCTCTCTGATCTTAGGTTTTCAACTTCGTGCTCTAAATCTTGAATGTTTCCTTATTTGAAGAGTTAGCCTTTAGGTTTTGGATGACAGGTTTTCCAATGGCATGTCCTGTCCCTGGATATGATTTTTGAAGGTCACCTCGAAGGTTTCCTTGCTTTCACCTTCCCCTTACCATTTCATGCCACACTATCATCTTTAAGATCCAATGCTTTAGATGACTAGCCCAACTCAAAGCCTGCATATTGAATAGCAAGTAAACCCTTTCCTGACTCCATTTCCCAATGGTCCTGATGCTCTCTTAATCATCCCTCCTTTTCCTAAAATCCTCTTTTCTCATCCTTAGCTTATATTGAAACCTTCTTTCCTGATTCCCAACAACCAAACATACAATCAAACAAACCAACCTCGTGCCTATAACTAGCCTAAAATCTTAAATTTGAGCTTCAAAGACATAAAACCTCTACTTATATAGAGAGATCCATCTCCGGACCCAGGAGGGCTAGATCCCAGGGTCTGAAAGTGGTTCTGGTGTTGTCTCATATTTTGGTCTTGCCAATCTGGCCAAAACATGGGAACCACAATAGGTGCGTCTCGAGTCAGATCAATGGATTGCTTGTCTTGACAGTGTAGAGAAACCTCTATGAGTGAGGAGAAAATTTCCTTGTATTCCTCCATGATTTTTTCCATCTACTGTAGTCATGTAGGGGAGCCCTGTTTCGAGGTTGTGGCCACAATATTATTCTTTCCCTATGAAAGAGTTGTAAGGAAAATAAATTTCCTGGTTTCGGAAAAATTCTTACTGCGTTGTTTTGCAGTAGTCAAAGAGATGATAGGAGGCGGTACTACCTATGGTATCCTGTACAAGTTATCTCCCAAAGTAATAATAAAAACACAAGGCCTAGACTCATACATAGCATGTCGCCTCCACAATTATGGTTGGCCCAATAATACATCAACTACATCAAGAGGAGCAACATCACACAATACCTCATCCATGAATGGCTTGATATTGTACGGAACGTGGCACTGTTGGTGGATACGGAGATCTCTCCCTGGGTGAAGCCACTTGATGGAATACAGATGTGGGTGTGCTATGGTCGGTCGGCCAAGTCGCTTCACAGCTTCTATTAAAATGAGGTTCTTTTGGCTTCCGCTATCGAAAAGGAATTGCAATGGAAAACCCTTCACCCATATCTATGAATGGAAGAGGTGCTTCTCCTCCTCTAGATCCTTGGGATCCTCCCTTTGGATCTTGGTGGTGGAAAAAATGGCACTAGGATCTGAATCAATGATCTTCCTCCCTTTTTCATTTCCTTTCTCTAGTTCTGACTCAAGATTAGAAAATGCATCTAATTCGGGTTCCTTTAGTGCAACCACCAACAATTATTTGGCCCGACACTCATTTCTGCTATAAGTGGGGATGTTATGAAAACCACACCACTTCCCCGTGTCCTTCTTTGGATTTATGGTGTTGTTCTGAGTCGCCCCGCTTTGGAATTTCCCCTTGCTTTGCGGTTCGGGGGAACCTTTCCCTAGCTTCGCATTCGCAGATCCAAAGCCTCGCTTCTTCTGCTTAAATTTCTGCTTGATCTTGGCGACATAGTGATATGCCGTGCCAAGTGATGTAATGTCGAGGAACTCCATTTCCTACTGAATTTGTTTGTGCAGACAACTATGGTAATTAAGCACCAAATTTCTCTCTGAATCTTTAGTACCAACTTTACGCGCAGGGTATGGAACAAATTCATCAGTTCGTGCACATCTTGATCCCTTTTCTACCGCAGCGTGGTCCATTGGATGTATTTTTCCTCATAGCTCTCCAAAGGGTAATATTGTTCCTTGATGCTGCCTCAAAACAAATTCCAATTCGGTATGGCCAAGAATAGAGAGGGTTCCCCTTTTTCCTCTTGCCCACATTAGGTTTCCCACCAATCTTTGACATGGGGGGTGGATTTGAGGAGCAAAAAAATAATCTTTTCTCGGTTGGATGAATCATGGACCGAGAAATACCCTTCCAGCAAATTTAACCATCTATCTATGACGCTTGCATCTATCTAGCCTTCAAATACAAGAATGTCAAAATTTACCTGTACCTTGAAGGGAGTGGTGCCTCCAAAGTGGCTGTTGGATGCAGATGTGTCATAGGTGGGCATTCGTTAAAGGATCTGAGCAAATTTATCCATCATCGCGTTCCTTTGTTTCTCCTAGGCCTCCTTGAGAAATATTTTTATAAAATATCCTGCTCCCTTATCTTTATTTTTTTCCACCATGGGAGGTCATCGGGGTTTGCGAGGATGATCTTGCAAGGGTTCAACCAGATCAAGCCCTAACTTCTTATACCCTGACCACGTTGGGGACATGCAAAGAAAAATAGAGAAAGAGTAGACTGCTCTGATACCACTGATCCAAATTTATGCAGGAATGCAATAAAATAAAAAAATAGATATAAACACAAAGATGCAGTAGAAACAATACTTCATTTTATTAATATCAAAGAACTAAAACATTCTTACAGACATAATGGAAAGAAAATAGCTAGGGTGTTGGAAGTGTATCTCTGAGAAGAGATGTGGCAGCTATAGACCTCTGAAATGTGTTACGATGAGGCTTGAGGGCCTATTTATTATTGAGAAATAATGGAAAACCTGAAACTTCCAAAAACCTAAACCTAGGAGATGAAGCGCCAAAATTGTGGGTCTCGTTTGGGTAAATTTGTGTTCTAGTTTCCTAGGGATGTAACTTTGGCATCCGATCTCTGTTTGACGTGCTTAATATCTCATTAGAAAGATCTATCTAAGGACTAAAACTTTTTTTGTGAGCAATATTGGTCCATTGACCCATGTTGCTCATGTTTTTCCGAAAAACAGTCGTTTAGGGCCTCAAAACTGCTCCAGAATTTCAGGACCCGAAAAAATTATAAAAATATTAAGTTGTGTTGCAACTTAAAAAATGAAAGAACTGATGGTGTGGGTTTATATGGAAAAGGTGGGTGGCCACCAATATCCATCTGGATCAGTAAGGCCCCAAATGGCTCCAGGAGTGCAGGACCTGAAATCCTGCTAAAAATAGTAAGTTGTGCTGAAAGTGGAAAGCTGCAAGAATTGATCGTGCGGGTCCAAATGGAATAGGTGGGTGGCCACCGATATCCACCTGAATCATTCCTCCCTCCATAGGAATAAATGGTCCCCATTGCATTGAGATCCTCCACGAGATGAGGCAAATTCTATTGAACTGGGTATTAGATTTGTCTAATATGTCATGGACCTGTGGGCGGACATACTAGATGCATTTAGTAAATTTGGTTTCTTTATCAGCCTCAGATGATACATGTGTGGATTATGTATGTTTAGATGCAGGAGGTATGCCAACATCATGCAGCGGTGCGTCGCGGGTTAGATCAATGGAGTGCTTGTCATGAGAGTGTAGAGGAACCTTTGTGAGTGAGGAGAAAATGTCCTCGTATTCCTCCATGACGTTATCCATTTGTTATATCCATGCACGGGAGCCCTGTTTCGACGTTGTGGCCATAATATTTTTTGAGGGATTTTTAAGGAAAATAAATTTCCTGGTTTGGGAAACAATCTTACTGCATTGTTTTTAAGTAGTCAAACAGATGATAGGAGACAGTACTACCTATGGTATCTTGTACAAGTTATTTCCCAAAGTTATAATCATAGCACGAGGCCTAGTCTCATACACAGCATGTCACCTCCACAGGTATGGTTGGCCCAATAATACATCAGCTACATCAAGAGGAGAAACATCACACAATACCTCATCCATGAATGGCTTGATACTGTATGGAAGGTGGAACTACTGGTAGATGTGGAGATCTCTCCCTGGGTGAAGCCACCCGATGGTATATGGCTATAGGTGTGCTATGGTCAGTAGGCTGAGGTGCTTCACAACCTCTGGTGAAATGAGGTGTAATGTTCCAAAATTTTAGCCTCAAAGCTAAATGGAACATTAGAGTTAGTAGTAGCTCTAGTCAGTGAATAAATGGGTAGAAAAGCCCATAAGTCTCCTAAGGACGATAAAAACACTCGAAGTGTGAAACGAGACACTCTTTCTAGCTTAATAAAACACCTCCATGTGTGAACAAGGATAAAATCAAGCTTCTTTGACTAAGTCAATAACGCAGTTGTGGAGGAGGAGGAATCCAAGGAGGAATAACGCAGTTTTGGAGGGAGATTTATCTTTGGATAGAGATGAAAAAATTGAGTGGGGTGAAGGGCAATCAAACTCATATTTTATATAAGGAAGAGAGTGGAAGCATTATTCTTCATGTTTTGTATTTTTATTTTTTGTCTACTCAAAAGTTTTCTCCCTTTGCCGCTTAGTAGGGTTGCAGTGTTGTTTAGCATCGGGTGTTCCCGAGCGGGAATCCCACCTCTTTCCTTTGAGGAGTCTCATTGGGAGATTTTTTATTCATAATTCCACATCAATTTTTCAAGCCAAGCTTCATCCAACTTCATCATCGTAGTTTTCTCCGGAGACTGTGCAGTGTTGCTGGGTGCAGTAGTGGAAGAGATTGGAATCCCAGTTTCTAAGCTAGTTTCTCATTGGAGGAAGGTTTCCTTCACTTGAGGGACCTGTTTGGAGAGCTACAGAGCTGATTTCAGATATGTGGTATCAGACCACAAATTTCCCATACATTCCCAACGCTGTTCTAGCTAGGGAATGTGTTATTTTGGAGGCAGTGCTCAGTGCATGGTTTGGTGGCCCCGTTGCAATTTTTCATTGTGATTGAGAGGTTCATCCTTTCATGGGAGGAAGCCCTTGAGGGATATATAGTAGATCATACATCTTTAAGACTTCTACACTCATTTACTTCATTTTTGCAATGTTTATTCAGTAAATTACTGAATATCCCATTTTGTATGCATAGTGTTTGACAAGAAACCCTTGCTGGGTTATCTTGTATTTTGTATAAGGAGACTAGATCTTAGTTCCTCATGCATATTTGATTAATATATGAGTAGATATATTTTTCACCTATTTTCTAAGTGTAAAACCTCTCTTAGACTGTGAAGTCCCTTATGCAGCAACTCCGATATTTTGCAGTCTTGGGGTTTTAACAAATTTTTGGCAATCCTAGGCGTGGGAGATATGTTTAACCCACCTAGTTTGATTTGTTTCAGCTCATTTCTTGGATTTAGGTTTTATATTTATTAATTAATGGGATCCAAGGTCCATTTCAATTTTTATTGAAAATTTTGTTGGAAATGAGTTTTTAGTGCATGATTCCTGAGTTGTTCCTAATTTGGAATATTACAGTGGTATCAGAGCATGATCTCTGGCTCAGCCTGTGAGATCCAACTATCAAAGGAAGGAGAGATGGAAAAAAGCCAGAAAAATTTAGTATGGGAAAGGAAAAAGGAATAAAAGCTCACAAAGGTTCTTCAAAAATATATGCAGAGCTTTCAAGGAGAGCTGAAGAAAATGAGATTGGAGATGGGATATCCAAAGCAAGTTGAATCTAGAGCTAAATATAGATTTGCAAATCGTGAGTTTGAGCATGTAGCTACACTCGATGATGCACAACGTAGTCAAGTGCCTAGGTCTATCTTGAGATGGATGGGAGGAGGAAAAATTCCTAAGAGGAGAACTCTTAGTGATTTTTTGTAAGAGTATGAATCTCAAACTGAGAGGTTTAGAGATCATACTGATTTCCAGGATTTTTGCAAGATCCATGTGGAGAAGAGAAAGCAACAGGATGCAGATATATTTCTTCTATCTACTTTTGTTGGATCACCTACATGTTCAACTGGAGCTTGGGTGAAGGAGGTAGACTCCTATTTGCAGCTGCACCATATTTTTGAAGAGGAAGCCATCAGAGTTGCAGCACTACATTTCAGGGGTAAGGCTCATGCATGGTGGATTTTTGAGTCTTTTTCTTTAAAAAATGCAAACACTTCCTCTCATGCAAGATTAATAGAAACTTTGATGGGAAGGTTTGGTGAAAAAATTCCTAAGGTACATGAGCAAGGAAAAATTGAGAAAAAAAAACCCTTGCATGTGATAAAGGACACTCCACTATAGAAAACCATGGGAGGAGCTGACATCTTTCATTACATATTACTAGAAGAAAGACCTCCAGTTCATACTCTTGAACAAGAGGGCATGGGGATCTCCTTTTCATAGGAGGATCCAACTATTGAGATGTTGTCCATACACATTGATGAAGATGAGGGAAACAATGCTGTCACATCTAGAGCACATCCATTACCTCATGCAAAGGAGGGAGGAGCACATGCTACAACAGGAGGGATTATTGCATCTTTACAAGGAAGTCCCTAGGATCTCATACATGGAGGTTCAAGAACAATCATTGAGCAGCATGATTGTGCAGCATTGCAGCTGGACGGAGGAGGTAGGGAGGAAGAGCAGCATCACTTGATGAGAGGCACACACCCTTATGTATTTCAGAGAGCCAATGCAAGGAGGAGGCAGACTGATTTTCAATGTAAAAGCAGGGGTAAGGTTGCCCAACCATCTGTGCAGTCTACTCTTGACATTGATGTCTCACTTCATGGAGGAATTCCACCTGGGAGGCCACTAGATCTATAGTTGATGAGAGATATCTTGTCTTTGGGTTCACCACTCTTGGATTTTGGAGAGGTGAAGAGTTTGGAGGAAGGCTTTGGCATGGGGGATGTCAAAGTAGCAAGCAACAGCATGAGGAGAGCTTCACATGCCAGATCACCAGCGTTGTCTCTTAGGAGGATTG
Organism: Pinus albicaulis; assembly: GCA_034641835.2. NCBI lineage: Eukaryota > Viridiplantae > Streptophyta > Pinopsida > Pinales > Pinaceae > Pinus > Pinus albicaulis. Next base: position 959,149,044 of record CM076578.1, on the reverse strand, counting down.
ATCCTTATTGGAGATATCAGGTTTTGGTAGAGTACTCCAAGGATTTTTGTGTATTCATGATTCTCGATGACACGGATGGAGATGATGGATACATGGTGGATGATGTGGTCATCTATTCCTATGGCAGGATCTTCTTGACCATGTCTTCTAGTCTCAAGGAGAAGCTGCTACATGCAGCACATGAGGACTTCTCTTCTATGCACTTTAATGCATATTTCCATTTGATGTTGGAGTTCACATGGGAGGGAATTCAGCACGACATATTTCAGCATGTGGAGAGATGCATATCCTGGATGGTGATAGAGAGGATGTGACAACCACTTTCCTACTCATTGGGAGTAAGGGAGAATTCCCAGTTGAGCCATTTCAGCTCGAGATCTCAAGTACGTGATGGAGGAGGTATAATTTCACATTTTGTATTGTACTTCTTTTCCTTATTTGAGCAGCATGATCTAACAAGAAGAATTATCTCTTCTTGCATATTGTATGATGATGTACTTGCAGCTACTTGTAGCATTGATTTTGGCTATCTTTGTGATGGTTTGTGGGGGAAGCCACATGATTCTTGGTGTGCACCATTGACACCATATTGTAACATCATGTTTTCATCTTATGAGATGACTGTGGCAGCAAACAAGTGGTTGGTAAAGCACTTGTTAATTCTTATTTTGATGTAGGCAAAGGATGCACTGTGCTGGTTCCATGAGTGGAACTATGATTCACTCTTTGGTTGTTATGTGGAAACTTTTTTTTATTTTACCTTGCTTCCGAGTATTTTTGATATGTTTTCTTCTCAAGGTAAGCTTTATATGGAGAAAAAAAAAAATTGGATGGCATGGCACCCATATGATAGAGCAACAAAAGACTTGTTTATATGGGGCATCATACAAGTTGACTATCATGATCTTACTTCATGGCTTGTATGAGGGAGAGATGAGGCAGCAACAAAAGTTGTTGTTGCTATGGTTACACTTGGGAGAGTATGGGAAAAATTCTTCCCATAAGTTTCATGAGATTTCTAAAGAGAAGGAAGGCACATTCATGGTGCAAGGAGGCTACCCTTCTGCATTGAAGGATCATGAGAGACTTCCATGTCAGAAGAAGATCTTTTCACTTAGTAGCATGATGGTGGATAGCTTTGGCATGTGGAATTTCAAAGGGAGAAGTCATGGAGTGATAGGAGCCTTGCTACTAAGGCCCAGAGCATTGTCACTTGAGAGCATGTTTCTATTAATGGAGTGTTCCAAAGGGGGTATGCACCCTCTCCTCTTGTAAATTTTTATGAGGGATTCTCATGGGAAGACTCACTCATGGACCTCACCTTCAGCTCACACATGATGCATGGTAAGAAATACATTTATGTGCTTGTTGATTACTCTATTGAGTATTTGTACTTTCTCACTATATGTAAACAATGCATTACTCCACATAAGAGAAAGATTATTTATGGGTTTCATGGTGAATTTAGGGACAAATATTGTAATGTTGATAACCCATCTCTATATGAATTTGGAAAAGTGATGTATTTATTTGATTATAAACAACTGATATATATGGTAGCTTACTGCTTTATAGTAGGTGAGCTAACATGCATAGCTGAAAATTATTTGAAGAACAGCTTGCCACTTGATGCTTTGAATCAGTAGTTAAAAGGACTATGCTGCATCCACCAGAGACCATATGTATCATCCAAATAGCACATAAACTTCAGCCATTTTCTGATTTGGATGTCATGTGGTGATGATGTGCCATTCATCTTGTATGGAATGGTTTGGGTTGACATGACTCATGACTTGGGAGGAAGGGTCTTTGGAGACTCAATCTTCTTCTTGCCATTGGAGGGAAATAATGTTGTAGCCCGAGATCAGCATACCCTCTACACTTGTCATCAGTGGAGAGGAGGATAGCGTGGGATAGGTCCTTTTTCCTATCATGTTCATTTATTCATCCCACCTACATTTCTGGAGCACAAGGTGGAGGAGATTTTTCATGAGTTACCATGTTGGAGGGTGACTCACTTAATTAGGATGATAGCATGGGTGAGGAAAGCACTCATTCACCATGATGATTGATCTGAAATGTGTGAACTAAATATTTCTCATATAGAGATAGACTCTAGGGGCTTTTACTGGTTATTTCACCTTTTAAAGAAAGGATGAAACCAGAAGCTATCTGGCCCTCTTACAGACTCTACCTAAAGAAATAAGAAATAAACACTAAAGTGATCTGGTAATGAAAGTATTTGTTTTATGTTTCAAAGTATTCATTAACCAATAATATGAGTGTTAAATCATGTTAAGGTGTTTTTCAATGGAACAAATGTGTTTTGGAATGGAACAAATATGTTTGGATAAGTGTATAAGTCTTTTTGAGTTAAGAGGACTTATTTCAATTTACTGTTTAAGGTATTAAACTCTGAAAATAAGCAGTAAGAATTCACAGCATATAAATAAGCATCTGATAAGGTAGTTCACCCCTCTCTTGGGCTACATCTGATGGGTCCAAAAGCCCCCAAATGGGCTTTTCCCTTCTCTTATAATGCTCAAAAATAGTTATACATCATGAAGAAAGCCTTAATAGGATGAAATAGCTACTTAAACAGAATTAGAGTGATGGAAATAGTAAAAATTGACTACAAATTCACTTCAAACAGATGAACATAGCCCAATACAGCTGTCCATTCCCAAAGCCCTGGTGGCTCCTCTAGCTAATCCGCTGATAAAACCTCTGATAGAGTGCCCTGATGGCTCTGTAACCTGTTCCAGTATCTTCAGAATGCTCCAATACCCCCAAAAAAAAACAAAAAAAGCGTTCCAAATGGACTTCCCTAGCCAAAGTTATGATGAACTAAAGATTTTGCCCAATGTTATGCAAAAATCCCACTAATTGTGGGCTAACTGCTGATAGCTCCACTAATTTTGGCACTGGCACCATTTTTGGGTGGACTCCTCCAAATTAGGCGAAACCGTTTACTGCTGGCATTTACTATTTTAAAATGTGGCCACATGTGAACTTATCCATAACAATAAACTATTTTCATAACTGCTGCCGTTCATTATGAACACCACTGCAACTTAAATGTTAAACGTTTAATGTTTAACCGTCGCTCCAACTAACGTTGTCAACACGTGACTTAAATGTTACCACATTACCTTTGAACATATGCCATATTAAATCTTTGAATTTTCGTTATCAAACGAATATTGCATTTGGGTTTAAACATTTAACCATGTTTTAAAATCATATGACGTTGCCCACGCTAATATAACATTTTCCATAATTTGAATTTTAATTAATATATGGTGTGGTTTAATAATTAGTTTTTTTAATAAGGCTTAGTTATAATTTAAAATTAATTACAACATATAATAATTAATATAATATACGATTAATTTAAATCATATAAAATATTAAAAATTATATAGTTTAATTAATTTATTAAATCTTAATAAAAAAATAAAATTATCCCAAACCATAATATTAAAAAATTTTCGTTTCAAAATTGAAAGTTATTGGGCGATTTCAAAATGCAATATCTTCTCCATATGGTAACGGATTTGAGTTCCATTCATGGCTGCAAGATCATTTTTACGAGCTCTTTTCTGTCATTCCTGTTTAAACCAATTCTAAGCAAATAAATTTTTGAGCATTTTTCCATTAAAGACATGATCACCTGATCACACCTCTCAATGGGAAGCTTTTGGACCCACAAAAGCTCTCTGATTAGTGAAACTGATAATGTGGAGACTGATTCTCCACTCTTCCACCCTTGAATAACTAAAATCTACCTGATTTCATCAAATGGAGCTTTTCAGAAAATGATAAATTGTCTCTGGAATTAACTGATCGGCCATTGATAAAAATGACTAAGTCATAATGCAAATTCTTAAAATTTGCAGAACAGCAACTGTAATTTACAGAAAAGAAACTTTTTCTACACTGATCAAACTTCCAAGAAGACTGAAAATAACATTCACCTTGCCTCTTCTGCTTCCTGTGTGCTTTATTTTTCAACCAGCAACTTGAAGCAACATGGTTAAACCCACCACAAAATGTGCAACAAAACTTCTTTTCATTTGAAAAAGAAAAATTATCATTCTTTGCTGAAACATAATCAAATTGATGAATGACTATACCTCTTTTTCTGCATGGAATTTCCATCCTTTTTGTCTTCTAAAGATGATGAACTAGTAGAGGAGACAACTTTCCTTTTCAAACTTCCATCAATGTTCTTGTCTTGAAAATTGTTTGAACTAGAAGGCTCGCCATAAGCGACATTTTTACCCTCTACTTTCTGCAATGATGGATTAAAACAATGGCAATCATCCTTAAAACAATTTTGACATAAATGCATTTGAGAACTTGGAACAAAGGTTCTATTAAAATTTACATTGCATGCATTCAAGGATTTGAATTCTTTGCCATAAAACTGCACATATCAAAGACCAACATTCTTGGGTCGCTCCACAACTGAAATAGGTTCAACCATGCCTTGTGCATGCTTTCCCAAACCTTTTCCTTCTTGATAGCCCATCCTAAACATTAGTTTTGACCCGATGCCTCTTGTATGTTTTTCAAAAGAACCAACACACTTTTCAATGGAGGAAATTGAAGACAAGTTGGAACGATTAACCTCTTCCTCAAGAATTTTCTTGGACAAAGCTTCTTGAGCTTGAAGGAGTTGTTTCTCCATGTCATGAAACCTTTGGAGAATTTCTTCCTTCTCATCCTTCATAGCCAACAATTGTGCATGATGCTTAACGCTTTCTCTTTGATCCTCAATGAGAATCTGCACCATGTCCTTCACCTTAAAGAACTCATTCTTCGTGTCATCATTGAAGAATCTCGTGAAGGAGGAAACTTCACTTGTAGAAGAATTTGAAATTATGTAAATGGCCAAAACAACGAAAAGAAACTTTCAAAGAAATTTCCTCAAAGCTTTCAAACAAATGAAAAGCTTTTAACCAAATGTCAGTAAAGACCCCTTCTCATTCAAGCAGCCATAAAACACAAACTATTGGAGTTTGTTTTCCAAAGATAATCTTGAGGTACATTGGGTAAGGAAATTAATCTTCAATCCTTTCCAAGACTTTGATAACAACAACTATCCTTCCAACTCAAGAAAACTCATACATGCAACCATTTTGGAACCAATAAAACAGTGAATCTCTTACACTGTTTTAAAACCTTTTGCACAATAAAAAATTCTCAACCCGAGCTCTGATACCAATTTGATTTGAAATTTGTGAACTAAATATTTCTCGTACAAAGATAGACTATAGGGGTTTTTACTGGTTATTTCACCTTTCAAAGAAAGGATGAAACCAGAAGCTATCTGGCCCTCTTATAGACTCTACCTAAAGAAATAAGAAGTAAACACTAAAGTGATATGGTAATGAAAGTATTTTTTTTCTATTTCAAAGTATTCATTAACCAATAATATGAGTGTGCAAGCATGTTAAGGTGTTTTGCAATGGAACAAATGTGTTTTCGAATGGAACAAATATGTTTGGATAAGTGTATAAGTATTTTTGAGTTAAGAGTACTTATTTCAATTTACTATTTAAGGTATTAAAGTCTCAAAATAAGCAACAATAATTCACATCATATAACCAAGCATCTGATAAAGCAGTTCACCACTCTCTTGGGCTACATCTGCTGGGTCCAAAAGCCCCCAAATGGGCTTTTCCCTTCTCTTATAATGCTAAAAAATAGTTATACAACATGAAGAAAGCCTTAATAGGCTTAAATAGCTGCTTAAACAGAATCAAAGTGCTAGAAACAGAAAAAATTGACTGCAAATTCACCTCAAACAGATGAACATAGCCCAATACAGCTGTCCATTCCCAAAGCCCTAGTGGCTCCTCTAGCTAATCCGCTGATAAAACCTCTGACAGAGTGCCCTGATGGCTCTATAACCTATTCCAGTAGCTTCAGAATGCTCCAATACCCCAAAAAAAAAACAAAAAATCATTCCAAATGGACTTCCTTAGCCAAAGTTACGATGAACTGAAGTTTTTTCCCAATGTTAGGCAAAAATCCCACTAATTGTGGGCTAATTGTAGATAGCTCCGCTAATTTTGGCACTGGCGCCATTTTTGGGTGGACTCCTCCAAAGTAGGCGGAACCGTTTACTGCTAGCATTTACTGTTTTAAAACGTGGCCACATGTGAACTTATCCATAACAATAAATTGTTTTCGTAACTGCCACCGTTCATTATGAACACCACTGCAACTTAAATGTTAAACGTTTAATGTTTAACCACTACTCCACCTAACGTTGTCAACACGTGACTTAAATGCTACCACATTACCTTTGAACATATGCCATATTAAATATTTGACTTTTCGTTATCAAACGAATATTGCATTTGGGTTTAAACATTTAACCATGTTTTAAAACCATATGACATTGCCCATGTTAATATAAACTTTTCTATAATTCGAATTTTAATTAATATATGGTGTGGTTTAATAATTATTATTTTTTAATAAGGTTTAATTATAATTTAAAATTAATTAAAACATATAATAATTAATATAATATACGATTAATTTAAATCATATAAAATATTAAAACTATATAGTTTAATTAATTTATTAAACCCTAATAAAAAATAAAATTATCCCAAACCATAATATTAAAAAAATTTCCTTTTAAAATTGAAAGTTATTGGGCGATTTCAAAATGCAATATCTTCTCCATATGGTAATGGATTTGAGTGTCGTTCACGGCTACAGGATCGTTTTGACAAGCTCTTTTCTGTCATTCTGGTTTGAACCAATTCTGAGCAAATAAATTTTTGAGCATTTTTCCATTAAATACATGATCACCTGATCAATGATCAAAATCCCTACTTGGTGGAGGCCATGAGACAACAAGCAAGTTTCCATTCACAATTTCCACCTTTGATTGATGTAGACCATTTGGTTTTGCACACTTGGGAGGAAACATTAGACTACAGTTTATTTGCAGATTCTCTTGATGTAGTGATGGAGGCTATTGATGGGAGGCCACATGAGGAGGAGTGGAAAAATTTTGTTCTCCTTTTACATTTTCTTGAGGATAAGAAAATATTTTAGAGGGGAGGACTGTAATGTTCCAAAATTTTAGCCTCAAAGCTAAATGGAACATTAGAGTTAGCAGTAGCTCTAGTCGGTGAATAAATGGGTAGAAAATCCCATAAGTCTCCTAAGGAGGATAAAAACACTCCAAGTGTGAAAGGGGACACTCTTTCTAGCTTAATAAAATACCTCCATGTGTGAACAGGGATAAAATCAAGCTACTTTGACTAAGTCAACAGTGTAGTTGTGGAGGAGGAGGAATCCAAGGAGGAGTAACACAGTTTTGGAGGGAGATGTATATTTGGATAGAGATGACCTAATTGAGTGGGGAAAAGGGCAAGAAAACTCATATTTTATATAAGGAAGAGGATGGTAGAATTATTCTTCATGTTTTAGATTGTTATTCTTATTTGCTCAGACTTTTGCTACCTTTGCTGCTTAGTAGGGTTGCAGTGCTGTTTAGCACCGGGTGTTCCCAAGTGGGAATCCCACCTCTTTCCTTTGAGGAGCCTCATTGGGAGAGTTTTTAGTCATAATTCCACATCATTTTTTCAGGCGAAGCTTCAGCCAACTTCATCAACGCAGTTTTTGCTGGAGATTGTGTAGTGTTGCTGGGTGCAGTAGTGGAAGGGATTGGAATCCCGGTTTCTGAGCTAGTTTCTCATTGGAGGAAGGTTTCCTTCACTTGAGGGAAATTTTTGGAGAGATCCAAAGCTGATTTCTGATCTGTGGTATCAGAACATAAATTTCCCATACATTCCCAGCGATGTTCGAGCTAGGGAATGCGTTATTTTGGAGGCAGTGCTCAATGCGTGGTTTGGTGGCTCCGTTGCAGTGTTTCATTGTGATTGAGAGGTTCATCATTTCATGGGAGGAAGCCCTTGAGGGATATATAGAATATAAAACATATTTCATCCTTCTACACTCATGCACTTCAGTGTTGTATTGGTTATTCAATAAATTACTGAATATCACATTTTGTATGCAAAGTGTTTGACAAGAAACCCTTGTCGGGTTATCTTGTATTTTGTATAAGGAGAATAGATCTTAGTTCCCCATGAATATTTGATTAATATATGAGTAGATATTTTGTTCTCCTATTTTTTAAGTGTAAACCCTCTCTTATATTGCACAATTCCTTATGAAGCAAATCTGGTATTTTGCAGTCTTGGGGTTTGAACACATTTTGGCAATCCTAAGTGTGGGAGATATGTTTAACCCACCTAGTTTGACTTGTTTCAGCTCATTTCTTGGATTTAGGTTGTATATTGATTAATTAATGGGATCAAAGGGTCCATTTCCATTTTTTATTGCAATTTTTTCAAGAAATGAATTTTTAGTTCATGATTCATGAGTTGTTCCTAATTCGGAATATTACATGAGGTTCTTTTCGATTGTGTTATCGACAAGGAATCATAGTGGAGAACCTTTCACCCACATCTATGAATGGAAAAGGTGCTTCCCCTCCTCTAGATCCTTGGGATCCTCCCTCTGGATCTTTGTGGTGGCAACAATGGCACTAGGATTTGAATCAATGATCTGCTTCCCTTTCTCATTTCCTTTCTCTAGTTCTGACTGAGGATCAAAAAATGCATCTAATTCGGGTGCCTTTAGTTCAGCCACCAACGATTGTTTGGCTCGACACTCATTTCATCTATGAGTGGGGTTGTTATGAAAACCACACCACATCCCCGTGTCCTTCTTTGGATTTATCGTGTTGTTCTGAATCACCCATCTTTGGCCTTGCCCTTTGCTTTGCAGTTCGGGGGCACCTTTCCCTGGCTTCAGATTCGCATATCCAAATACTCGCTTCTTCTTCTTAAAATTATTATCGATCTTGGCGGCATAGAGATATGCCGTGCCAAGTGATGTAATGTCGAGGAACTCCATTTCCTACTGAATTTGTTTTTGCAGACAATTGTGGTACTTGAGCAAAAAATTTCTCTCTGAATCTTTAATACCCAACTTTGCGCACAGGGTATGGAAAAAATTCGTTAGTTCGCGCACATCTTGATCCCTTTTCTACCGCAGCATGGTCCATTGGATGTATTTGTCCTCATAGCTCCCCAAAGGGTAATATTGTTCCTTGATGTCATCTCGAAAGGAATTCCTAGTTGGTATGGCCAAGAATATATAGGGTTCCCCTCCATCCTCTTGCTCACAGTAGGTTTCCCACCAGTCTTTGACATGGGTGGTGGCTTTGAGGAGCAAAAAAATAATATTTTCTTAGTCGGAGGAATCATGGACTTAGAAATACGCTTCAAGCAAATTCAATCGTCTATCTATGACGTCTACATATATCTAGCCTTCAAATATAGGAATGTCAAAATCTACCTGTACCTTGAATGGTGTGGCGCCTCCAAAGCGGCTGTTGGATGCAGATGTGTCATAGGTGGTCATTTGTTGAAGGATCTGAGAAAAGTTATCCATCATCATGTACCTTTGTTTCTCCTAGGCCTCCTCAAGAAATATTTTGATAAGATCTCCTGCTCCCTTGTCTTTCTTTTATTTCGCCATGGGAGGTCGTCGGGGTTTGCGACGTTGATCTTGCAAGGGTTCAACCAGATCGAGCCCTAACTCCTTATACCCTGAAGAAGTTGGGGACATGTTGGAACAAGGTCTCCTACAAGCTATGAATCTGGTCCATTTTGTATATTTTTTATTATATTTATTCTAGCGAACGACCTTTGACTGCATAGATTTTATAGTTGTCGAACGGTTCGACTTACCTGCTCTCTCTCTCATGATGCGGAAACCTTGTTCCAAAACCCACCCATACTTCTTCAGGTGAGACTTTGGCCTAAGCAAGTAGGTCACTGTCGAAAGGGCTAGTAGTATAGGGGTTTGTTAGAAAACCTTAACCTCCAAACTTGGGTCAGGAACCCTCAAGCCAAAAAATGGTTCTGTTGCCAGGACCAGGAGCATTTTGAGGGAGGGATTAGGTAATGCCAAGGCCGTACTAGAAACTTGAAAGAAAAGAAATTGATGAATGGTTCAAATGGAAAGTTTAGGAATTCACAGTGAAAGAAAACCACAGTAAGAGGTTGACCACCGAAGAGTGGAAAAATAGGTATATTTTCACAGAGATCTATGAGATATTCTTCGTAACTATTGCAATCAAGCTCTAGGAGTAGCTCGCAAGGTTGGTCAAATTACAGAAGCGTTGGAAGGACGAGCGGGTCACACAGTGGACCCCAGAATTGATCCAGCAGTTAGAGAAGGCTGATAACACCATCACTCACACCGTAGATTACTGGTTGGACAGCGTGCTAGGAGAATTTATGACAGAAATTTCCATCGATCAATTCATCTCCTACTTTGAAGAAGGGCATAGATTATTCAAAGGATTTAGGGGTAATTTTTTGAAGACTTTACCATTGTTGATTAAGATATTGCTATGCAAAAAAAGTATTCTATGTAGCCACACCGAGTGAATGTCTGCTGAACGAGATAGAAGTACGACGCGAAGCGGAAAATACTATCGACCACCCTAGAAGGAGGTAGATCTGTCTACAACCCAGTAAGAGAAGCAGTTGCGCAGAGTTCTCCAGCCACCACTTTCAAACTAGCGTAGGGGTAATAATTCACCTACACCTCCACCACCAGAATACGACATGGCTACACACATGAAATTTCCTACCTTTAAGGGTGTGGGAGATAAGGACATGGAGTAGTTCTAGTTTTTCGAAGAATCGGTATGGGCTACGCAGAACATAGCTAGTGACGCAGTGAAGAGGGAACATCTATCCCTTACCTTAAAAGGAAGAACTCTGTATTGGTACATGGGATGTATGGGCCAGCATGGGAATGCAACCATTGAAGAGATCAAAACCACCTTGAAGCAACAATTCAAGAAGCCTAAATCCTACTCTCAAATAGTGGTTGATCTAAAAGATTTCAAGCAGAGGGCCTCTGAGTCAGTGTGGGAGGCAAATCAGTGACTAAAGAAGGTGATAAAAGAAGGAGGGTTCTAGTATGATGACAAACAACACATAAAGTGGTTCATTGCTATGCTGCTACCTCACCTGCGCATACCTATGGGTCATAAAACTTTCAAATCACAGGTAAAAGATTTAGAGGTCGCTATGAAATTAGAAGCTGCACCTAGAGATGATGCCCGACTAGGCATCCAACAGATCCAAGGAAAATTGGAGGCAATGCACGTGGAGATATAGAACCTGCGAAAGGAACAAGGAGCTGAAGCTAGCCCCGAAAAATGGTGCATATGGTGCAGGACGAATGGTCATACCAAGGATAAATACCCCCTATTAACAGACTATATGCTGGCGGGGGGACCTAGTGCTTTGCGCCCTAGGGGAGTTATAGGATCAAGTGGGTAGGCATTATGGTGCGAATATTGCCATGTTGCAGGATTTCACGATACAAACCACTGTCCCCGCCTTGTTGTGTATGTCCCAGAGGTGAAGCAGCAATGGTGTAGGTTCTGTAGGTCGGTAGGACATGATGAAAAAAACTGCCTAATGTATGATTTGATGATCGATCGAGGGAGCCTCTATAGGGTACAGTCGGATCCATCCTTGCTAAGATCCTCTCGAGCGCAAGTAGCTCCCCAGCTAGGGTTAGGGGAGGGGAAAGAGGTGGGATCACAGGTCGGGGACAAGGGAAACTAATCTATTATAATTGTGGGGAAGTAGGACACTTTGCCAGGCATTGTCCAAATCCTACAAGGCAGTCCTTTTGGTATTGTAGACAGCTAGACCATGCGATCGAAGACTATATGATCTTCATATCAAATATACAACAGAAGAAGCTGACACCTGTGCAGAATGTGCAGAGGGTTAAGGTTGAACTGCAAGACAAAGATCCAAGCATAAATGTTGTAACATGCAATGGGATGGCCACCGCTAGAGAAAAGACTACGACCGAACCTACGATCTGGCAAGAAACTCCCCAGTAGGAGGGTTTGGACCTAAGAAAAGAAAAATAAATTTTGGTTGCTACTTGCACAGACTCTGCAGAGGCAGAGGCGTCTAAATTGCAGTTTCTAGGAGACCTCAAGGCAGGTGAGGAGGTCAAGCCCTTTTTACAAGCATGTATGAAGCTGTTGCGTAACCCAAAGCCGATGGAAAATATTTAGACATCAATATATAGTTGTGCAGCATGATCTAGCCCCCCTCAGGAAATCAAGGACGTACAAAAAATGTATAAATATAAGAAACACACTGGTAGGAAGATGAGGTTGGCTGCGCATATTGGTGATTACGAGTTGGATCAAGTTATTTTGGACCTAGGGTCAGATGTGAATGTATTTCCTAAATAGACTTGGCAACAAATAGGGGAACCTAAGTTGGAATGGTCCACTATCCAGTTGTGCATGGACAATCAACAAAATATCATACCCTTGGGGAGACTATCAAATATCATGGTAGATATCGTAGGGGTTAAGGTCCAGGTTGATTTTGAAGTCATTCAAATCATAGAAGATGTGGACCCCTACCCTGTGCTTCTAGCATTGGATTGGGCCATAGATATGGGATGTATCATTAATTTGAAGAAGAGGAGCATGGTGTTTTAGAATAACAATACTCAGGTGATAGTACCATTAGACACTGCGGAAGGTGAATGATACACAGAGCCAGTGCACGACGAAGAAGAAGTTGATTACATCTACAAATTAACTATGCAAAATGAAGATTGGATGAACCCCACGGTGGATGGAGTACTCTACTGGGAAAAGGACAGTTAATGCTTCTCTGAATTAGATGGGGAGATAGAGAATTGGTAGAACCGATTGCATGATGTCCTTGCACTACGATATCTCTAGGTTACAATGGATTTCCATTGCGTTTCCTCAGAGGTAAGAGACCTCCCCTACTTTGATGGTTCTTGTAATATTATGGAATTTTTGCGAGCATTTGAAGCTGAGGTTCCAAGGGAACGACGACTATGGGCCCTTAGGCTAGCCATTCATGGAACACCTACACGATGGTGGGGAATGCATGAGGAGACATTCCAGGATTGGGAGGAGTGTCAGGATGTGATGATCCTATGATTCGAGGCCCCCGCTGACATACAAATCCAGACGTTCATTGGGTCGGAAAACCAAAGCGAATATATGTTCGATTGGATCGAATAATGGTGCTACAGAACTACCAAAGAGTAGGTCCATATGTTTTTTCATGCTTTGGGACCACTTCCCACTGCATGGTATTTGGATGCGGAGCTACATCAGTGCGCCCACCATTAGGAAACATTAAAAGATGACTTTGTGAGGATGTTTGGACTAATCAGGGAGACATAAGCACTTGATGAAGCTTTGCAAGACACTGACACTAGGGCATGGGGTGAATCGCACCTATACGTCGCACTTGAATTACCCACGTGGGCAGCGCAGGTACTAAGTATGGTCGATTACCGTAGCCTAGCCCTAAAAGAGGGTAAGGATGATCCACAAGTTGCCTCTGACTCAGAATTGGAAGGGCTGAACACAATTACCAGGCTGCTTAGGCTGCGAACGGGTAACATTGAGATGAACCCTACGTTGGCTCAGATTGAGGAAACATATACTCCAACAGCAAAGAATCAATTGTGTTCAATCCTTGACCATGCAGGTTATTACAGGAATTTTGTTCGATAGAACACACTAATCACAACACCTCTAAGAAACTTTTTTGCGAAGGTGGTTCGGTTCTATTGGGATGACACATGTCGGAAGAACATGTCTTTGGTTTTGAAGTAGCTAGGGAACAAGCCTGTGTTGAGTAAGGATGCGCAAGAGGCACAGGCATTTAGTCCAAGCTCAGCAAGTACACTGAGCGCACATAAGGAGCGGAAAATAGCCTCTAAAATAGTAAAATTTGGTAAAAAGGAAAAGTTACCATTGAATGGAGTGGGCGAATGGAAATTAATGAGGCAATTCCTTGAGATTTTTTACCGGTTACTTGATGGTAAGTTCTAGGTGAAGTTTACCCTACTTTTGGATGACCGTAGGCACTATAAAGTAGGAATAATAGCTCAAACAAGGGTTCTGTATCGCTTCCATAACCCGTATGTATTTTCTTTATGCTACACGGTTCTCTGGGCCTCTAGCATTTTGTTTGTGACTGATCAACCCACTCCCGCTGCCAATAGTCCTCTAGAATCGGGATTCCTTTTTAACGCTAAAATGATGGCTACTAACTCTGTGGAAGCTTCGGCACCTACAGAGCCAAAAAATGCAGAAATCATGGAGATTGGGCCTAAGGATGAGGAAATTGATAGGATAATTGCACTCTAGCTCCCAATGTGGAGGATTGGCTTCAAAACTGGAGAAAGGAGCACGAAAGGGACCACCGCGACAAAATTGACTCCCCCTATCAACCCCAAGGAGGCCATAGGACCAAGCTAGAAGGGCTCGGACGCAACTACGGAAAAGGATGCACAGCCGCAGCAGATTTTCGAAACGCATGCCGAGGCCGAGACTTAGGTTCATTCGCAGCTAAACTTGAGCACAAGAGGGTTGAATGACAAAGATACCACCTCCACCCAAGGTACGAAGTGGTCAGGCGAGCCTGAAAAATGGTCCCAAAAGAAGTAGCATGCCCAACGCAAGGAATATGATGTGACGGTCACACTAACTGATGGTGACCTCGAGCAAATCGTGGACGTAGTTACATTAGCTACAGAGAAATAGGCGGATCTTGAAACAATGATCCACCAACTCTGCATGGAGGTTACATAAGAGATCTTAGCCACAGCCACGCCCCAAGCTAAATTTGAAGGATTGGTTGCAGCGTTGAAGGTGTCCAAGATAGAATTTCAGGTCATTAAGACGTAGTTGGAGCAGTAAGTCAGTGACCTGCAGGCCAAACTGTAGCCCGAAACACTCCCGGAGGTACATGCCCAACGTGCTACACTGGTGACTGCAGCTACGGACACCATTAAAGGACAAATTTCTCAGGACACCCAGTTGCTCGAGATAGCCCTGCAGTTATGGACCAAAGTCCAGCAAGATTCGATCCTCTGAAAAATTAGTCAGGAATTGTGGCAGAAAGAGGAAGATTTTGAGCATATTGGGGCTACGTTACCCATTTTGGTCCCTGCATAGCATCTGGCCCATCTAAGGACCAAAAACTCCCTCCAAGATGAGATTTAGGAACTCCAACATAAGAAGGACGTCCTAAGACAATGCTTGAAGCCTTGGACTTTTGTAGCCCTCCAGCTATCACAGGATGCCGATGTTGCTGGTAAGCAACTAAATCAGACATAGGAGAGCATCACCGTCGGGAAAAAAGGACTGACATCACAAAAGCTCATGGAAATTTCACAGAGCACTACTACTCAGAGTCTAGAAGTGCTGCCCCCACTAGTCGTAGCCATCAATGCACTGTGTGTGTAGGTGGAGACCCCACCACCACAGTGAATCGAGATGAGTCACAAGATTGTGTTAGGGGACTGTTGGAATAGGGTCTCCTGCAACCTATGAATCTGGTCCATTTTGTATATTTTTTGTTATATTTAGTCTAGCACATGGGTTTTGAGGTGGGTCAAAGCCCCTAATATATTGTAAGTAGGTCAAGGGTAGACCAAGAGTCCGTCAACCACGGTTTATGAAGCATTGGATGTGAAGGATAAAGTACTATAAATAGTGAACCTTTTTGAGTCAATAGGTAGGAATGAATAGATATTGATGCTAAGTGTGGACTGTTAGATCTAGGATTGGGTTATTGGGTTAGGACTCCTACTGGTTGTGTGCGTGAAGATCCTTTGTCCGGATGTGTGTGGACCTTGCTGGCTGTGTGTGCAGGTGGTTTTTGGGGTATGTAAGAGACTTTTTGATAAGTATTATATGCAAAGTATTGTGGATATATGATGCTCTTTGATCTATCTGGTTATGGTTATTGTGGACTTGAATTATATGTGCTTCTGTTACGAGCTGCGAATGATATGTGTTTATGAGCTGCGAATTATTTGTGTTATGATAATTGTATCTGCAATATGATTAAGTCTTCTATGAATATATCTTTTTATTCTTATACTTGGTTTTATGCACATGGATGCAAGCCTGTTATATAAATCTGGTAAAATTGTACGCTATTTAATCATTGAAAGTCCTGCGAACGACCTTTGACTGCGTAGATCTGATAGTTGTCAAATGGTTCGACTTACATGCTCTCTCTCTCTCAGGGTGCGGAAAATTGGTTCCAACACCCACCCATACTACTTTGGGTGAGACTTTGGCCTACGCAAGAAGGTCACTGCTGAAAGGTCCAGTAGTATAGGGGTTTGTTGGCAAACCTTAACCTCTGAACCTGCGTCAGGACCCCTCAAGCCAACAAGACATGCAAAGGAAAACAGAGAAAGAGTAGATAGCTATGATACTTCTAATCTAGATTTATGCAGGAATGCAATAAAATACAAAAATAGACATAAACATAGAGATGCAGTGGAAACAATAATTCATTTTATTAATATCAAAGAACTGAAATATGCTTACAGACATAATGGAAAGAAACTAGATAGGGTGCTGGTAGCGTATCTTTGCGAAGAGATGTGGTGGCTAAAGACCTCTGAACTATGTTACAATGAGCCTTGAAGGCCTATTTATTATTTAGAAACAATGGAAAACCTAAAACATCCAAAAACCTAACCCTAGGAGATGAAGCGCCAAAACTGTGGGTCCCGTTTGTGTAAATTGGTGTTTCAGATTCCCGGGGATGTAACTTTGGCATCCGATCTCCATTTGACACACTTAATAGCTCGTTATATAGATATATCCGAGGAATAAAAATTTTTGTGTGAGAAACATTGGTCCATGGACCCATTTTTCACACGGGTTTCCCAAAAACCGTCGTTTAGGGCCTCAAAATGGCTCCAGAATTTCAGGACCCGAAAAACTGCTAAAAATAGTAAGTTGTGTTGCAACTTAAAAACTGAAAGAATTTATCATGGGGGTTCAAATGGAATAGGTGGGTGGCAACCAATATCCATCTGGATCATTAAGGCCCCAAATAGCTCCAGGAGTGCAGGACTTGAAATCTTGCTAAAAATAGTAAGTTGTGCTGAAAGTGAAAAGCTGCAAGAATTGATGGTGCAGGTCCAAATGGTATAGGTGGGTGGCCACCAATATCCACTTGGATCATTCCTCCCTCCTTAGGAAGAAATGGTCCCCATAGCATTGAGATCCTCCATGAGATGAGGCAAATTATGCTGAACTGGGTATTAGATTTGTCGAAGATGTCATGGACCCGCGGGCGGACATACTTGATGCATTTAGTAAATTTGGTTTCTTGATCAACCTCATATAGTACACATGTGGATTATGTATGTGTAGATGCAGGAGGTATGACAACATCATGTGGTTGTGTGTCACGACTCATGTCAATGGAGTGCTTTCCCTAACAATGTAGAGGAAGCTCTGCGAGTGAGGAGAAAATGTCATTGTATTCCTCCATGACTTTTTCCATCTATTGTATCCATGCAGGGGAGCCCTATTTCGAGGTTGTGGCAAAAATATTATTCTTTCCTTGTGAGAGAGTTGTAAGGAAAATAAATTTCCTTGTTTTGGAAACAATCTTACTGCCTTGTTTTGAAGTAGTCAAAGAGATGATAGGAGGCGGTACTACCTACGATATCTTGTACAATTTATTTCCCAAAGTAATATTAATGTCACGAGGCTTAGAATCATACATAGCATGTCACCTCCAAAGGTATGGTTGGCCCAATAATATATTAGCTACATCAAGAGGAGCAACATCACACAATACCTCATCTGTGAATGGCTTGATACTATACGGAAGGCAGCACTATTGGAAGATGCGAAGATCTCTCCCTGGGTGAAGCCACCTGATGGTATATGGCTGCAGGTGTGCTATGGTTGGTAGGTCGAGCCACTTCACAACCTCTGGTGAAATGAGGTTCTTTTGGCTTTTGTTATCAACAAGGAATTGCAGTGGATAACCCTTCACCCACATCTGCGAATGGAAGAGGTGCTTCCCCTCCTCTGGATCCTCGGGATCCTGCCTCTGGATCTTGGTGTTGGCAACAATGGAACTAGGATCTTCATCAATGATCTTCTTCCCCTTTTCATTTCCTTTTTCTGGTTCTGAATCAGGATTAGAAAATGCATATGATTCGGGTGCCTTTAGTTCAGCCACCAACGATTGTTTGGCTCGACCCTCATTTGTGCTATGAGTGGGGATGTTGTGAAATTCACACCACTTCCCCATGTCCTTATTTGGATTTTTGGTGTTGTTATAAGTCACCCCACTTTGGCCATGCCCCTTGTTCTATGGTTCGAGGGCACCTTTCCCTGGCTTCGAATTCGCAGATCCAAAGTGTCACTTCTTTTGCTTAAATTTCTGCTTCATCTTGGTGGCATAGCGATATACCATACCAAGTGATGTAATTTCAAGGAGCTCCATTTCCTCCTGAATTTTTTTATGTAGATAGCTATGGTACTTAAGCACCAAATTTCTCTCTTAATCTTTAATACCAAACTTTGTGCACAGGGTATGAATCAAATTCATTAGTTCGTGCACATCTTGATCCCTTTGTTGCCGCAGCATGGTCCACTGGATGTATTTTTCCTCATAGCTCCACACAGGGTAATACTGTTCCTTGATGTCATCGTAGAAAGAATTCCAAGTGGATGTGGTCAAGAATAGAGAGGGTTCCCCTTCATCTTCTTGCTCATAGTAGGTTTTCCACCAGTATTTGACATGGTGGGCAGCTTTGAGGAGTGCAAAAATAATCTTTTCTCGTTTGGAGAAATCATGGACCAAGAAATACCTTTCCAAAAAATTTAACATTCATCTACGACATCTACATCAATCCAGCCTTCAAATACGGGAATGTCAAAATTTACCTGTACCTTGAAGGGAGTGGTGCCTCTAGAGTGGTTGTTGGATGCAGATGCGTCGTAGGTGTGTATTCATTGAAGGTTCTGAGCAAAGTTATCCATCATCATGTTCCTTTGTTTCTCGATGGTCTCCTGAAGCAATATTTTGATAGGATCTCCTGCTCCCTCATCTTTCTTTTCTTCCGCCATGGGAGTTCATCAGGGTTTGCGAGGTTGATCTTGCAAGGGGTCAACCAGATCAAGCCCTAACTCCTTATACCCTGACTGCGTTGGGGACATGAAAAGAAAAATAGAGAAAGAGTAGACCTCTTTGATACCACTGATCCAGATTTATGCAAGAATGCATTAAAATACAGAAATAGACATAAACATAGATATGTAATGGAAACAATACCTCATTTTATTAATATCAAAGAACTGAAATATGCTTACAAACATAAGGAAATAAACTAGCTATAGAAATTTGAATAACTGATATATTATTCACCGAGATTCTCCTGATCACACACTATTCTATCTTCATGCACAATACAGAATCTCTTCTACCATTGATCATTAATTGCGGAAATAAAAACAATCTCATGCGCACATTAAAACCATAAACAATCACACATATGAACAGAGTATTTCATGGGAAAGCTTAAAGCTGAAATCCCCCATCTATCTATATATTATATGTCATAGATATCATGTAACAATCATTGTACAAATATCCTCACAAGCTCTCAGCGCAACCTCCAATTGCTACACACTAATCAAGCTAGATCTAGCAAAACACATGCTCCAATCTCTACCACCTGATAGCCAGCCTCTATTGTGTAATCAGTGTTGTAGGATGGCTCATTAATAACTTGAACCACCTGGCTTGTACTGCGCAATCCTCATGGGCTTTTCCAATCACTGGTTGTTGCAAATATGCAACAGTATAGTCACAACTGATATTTAACCTGCTCTTTTTGTCTGCATGGTCTCATGGCTTGTCCATGCACTGAAGTTAACTGATGTATTCTTTAGTTGATTAATGAGTTTATAATTAGTGAATTAATTAATAATTAATTCACACCACTCTTCACTAGTGTATTAATCAGTTAGACTAAATACAAATAGCTCAACTATGTTTCGATTAGTTAAACTGAACACAAATCCATTAACTCCTCAATCAACTCCACCAAAATCTATCACATGAGTTCTAACTGAAGTATCCATGCAATAGCTCCACTTAACCCTCAGGAATAGCATAATTCCTTCTGTCGGCTCCTGTGCCACATCTGTGCACTTAACTGAAGTGCTCCAAGAGAATAATATAATGTTTATCGTCCAAATATTATTAAGAGCTAATAATATTCAACATATCTATTTTTAGACTGGTAATCTAAAAATAGATTCTGCCCAATATGTCTAAAAATAGAAGTCCATCTATTTTTTCCAACTTGACCAACCATCCACAAATAGCATCCTGCAACTCATAGAAAATGATCCATATGTCTAAAAATAGACATAGTCTAAAAATAGACTTTGCGCCAAAAATAGCCTGCGAGCCCACTTTGTGAAGGTGACTTCTTTCCACTAAGCTCATCATCTTGTTGCAATCTCAACACTAGCTAGGGTGCTGGTAGTGTATCTTTGAGAAGAGATGTGGCAGATACAGACCTTTTAACTGTGTTATAATGAGGCTCGAAGGCCTATTTGTTATTGAGAAACAATGGAAAGCCTGAAGCATCCAAAAAACTAACCCTAGGAGATGAAGCGCTAAAAATGTGGGTCATTTTTCGGTAAATTGGTGTTTCAAGTCCTCGGGGAAGTAACTTTGGCATCCAGTCTTCGTTTGACGGGCTCAATAGCTCATTAGAAATATCTATTCGAGGAATACAACTTTTTGTGTGAGAAACATCGGTCCATGGACCATGGACCCATGTTGCTACTAAGTTTCCCAAAAAATGTTGTTTAGGGTTTCAAAACGGCTCCAGAAGTTCGGGACCCGAAAAACTACTAAAAATAGTAAGGTGTGCTGCAAATTAAAAACTTAAAGAACTGATGGTGGGGGTTAAAATGGAATAGGTGGGTGGCCATCAATATCCACCTGGATCATTAAGGCCCAAAAATGGCTCCGAGAGTGCAAGACTCGAAAACCTACTAAAAATCATAAGTTGTGATGAAAGTGAAAAGCTGCAAGAATTGATGGTGCGGGTCCAAATGGAATAGGTGGGTGGCCACCGATATCCACCCGGATCAAGGAATGAGGTATGGGATTTGATTGAGAACTTATTTTATGCTTTTAAAATTCAGTTCATGCCGAGGGATAAGAATAGAATGGCGGAATCACTAGCCGTAGCTGCTAGTAATTTCCGCCCCCCACAGAATCCCTTGCTCAAATATGAGGTTGAAGTGTGATACAGTCCCTTCATTTCAGAAAACGTAAATCATTGGAAAGTCTTAGAGGATGAATATAAGGTAAATATTTTTATGGAAATGGTGGTCGAGTACTCAAATCTAGTGATTGACTCAGTCACCGATGATGATAGTGAAGAGCCAAAAACTAGATGGGAAGAGACACTAGTTGGGCACCGTTTTTTGAAATTAAAGGGAAATGTTATTCCCATGGGTCTCGTGTCATTGGAGAGACTGTTTGAGAAAAATGATATCTCGATGAACCCTAGCAAAGTGACCCTCGATGAGCCTATCAGGGATGTGAATATCGGGACAGATGAAGAACTGAAGGTGGTGAAGTTGTCAAAGGGGGTCCCTGAAGAATACCAAGATCAATACCTCAGGCTCTTTCAATCATATAAAGATTTATTCACCTAGTCATACCAAGATCTGAATAATTTTGACATTGACATCATACAGCACAAAATACCACTCAAAGGAAATGCTAAGCCTCATAAGCAGAATTTGAGGCAGATCAACCCTCTCCTCCTTCTAGCTATCAAAAAATAGATAAATAAATTGTTGCGAGAAAATATCATTGTCCCTCTGAGGTATTCAAAATAGGTAGCCAACCTGGTTCCAATGAGGAAGAAAAACAGTGAAATCAGTCTCTGCGTGGACTTCCGAAATTTGAACAGAGCCTCACTCAAAGATAACTACACCCTTTCGAAGATGGACCACATCTTGCAAAAGGTAGTGGGATCCTCCCACATGTCCATGATTAACGGTTTCTCTGTATATAACCAGGTGGCAATGCTCCTTGAAGGTGAGAAGAAGATGACATTCACCATTCCTTGGGGAACCTTCATGTACACCCAGATGCCCTTTGGTCTAATCAATGTCGGTGCCACGTTCCAGCACACAATGAACATTTCCTTCATAGGATAGCAGGATAATTTTGTGGTGATTTATCTAGATAACATCACCGTCTTATTGAAGAATGACGATGAACACATTGAGCATCTACGACAAACCTTCGAAAAATACCATAGGTATGGTCTGTATCTGAAACCCCAAAAATCCATGTTTGCCCTGGAAGAAGGAAAATTAATGGGGCATATAGTAACTAAGGAAGGAGTGAATATTGACCCAAAATGGGTGGAGGTGATAAACGACATCTCTCTACCAAGAAACAAAAAAGAGGTACAAGTATTCCTGGGAAAAATAAATTTCCTAATAAGATTCATTCCAAATTATGCTGATACCATTCGAAGCATCATTGAAATGCTAAAAAGGGATAGTGAAGTGAAATGGACTGCTCAATAAAGGGATTCATTCCACAAAATCAAGCATGCTTTTGCAGAAGCTCCAGTGTTGGTTTGTCCATATTATTGGAATCCCTTCATGAATTTTTCTTTCACCTCCCCTCATACAATAGTTGCAGTGCTGCTACAGAAGAATGACGAAGGGCATGAACAACCTATTGCATTCTTTAGCCAGGTCCTACAAGATTTAATATCTTGGAAAAGAAATCATACACTGTGGTCAAATATCTAAAGGCATTACAAGTGTATGTGTTACAATCTTCCATAACCTCCTATGTTCCCATTGCAACGATGAAGGATATTCTGGTACAGAACAACAGTAAAGGAAAAAGGAGAAAATGAATAAGTAATATTCAAGAGTACGAGATGGAGATAAAGCCACCAAACTCATCAAAGGCCAAGGTCTAGAAATTTTTTTTCTGAATCCAACTGTCAAGCTCTGGGTAAATCTATCTATGATAGGAGGGGAAGCACAGGAGAATACAGGTATGCATGAGGGCATAGAATATTCCACATAGAATACACATGTAAAGTACCTGTTATCCTTATGATATAAAGATATAATGGAGTACCTT
Organism: Pinus albicaulis; assembly: GCA_034641835.2. Lineage (NCBI taxonomy): Eukaryota > Viridiplantae > Streptophyta > Pinopsida > Pinales > Pinaceae > Pinus > Pinus albicaulis. The sequence continues at coordinate 959,125,912 of CM076578.1, read as the reverse complement.
TAAACCCTGAGGTGTCCCCCTAACTATAATAAGGCAAAGTATCACACCTTTAGGTTAAGATCTCAAAAGTATACTGTGGAAAATGGGCGACTGTATTGGAAGGACCCAACTAGAATTTTACTACTATGTCTAACCAAGAAAGAGGTTGATGAAGTGATGACAGAGTTCCATGAAGTAATATGTGGTGGGCATTACAACTACTGATCCAATGCTCACAAGATCCTAAGAGCAGGCTTCTTTTAGCCCAAGTTGTTTGGTGATGTACATGCTCGCATCTAGGCCTGCTAAAAGGGTCAAACATTTGCTGAAAATAAAAGGTTTTCACCTCTCCCATTGATCCCAGTCCATGTTGAAGAGCCTTTCAAACAATGGGGAATCAACTTCATTGGAGAGATTCACCCGACTTCTAGTAATCAACATTGATGAATCCTTACCGCCATCGATTACTTCACTAAGTGGGTTTAGGCCATGACTGCGAGAAATTCCACAGATGAGGTAGTGATCAAGTTCCTGGAGGAGAAAATAATAGCTAGGTTTGGATTGATTGCTAAAATCATCACCGATAATGCTCAAGATTTCAAATCGACTAAGTTCGTGAAATTTTTTCTGCATTATAATATCATTATGGTTCACTCCACTGCATACTGCCCAAAGGGGAATGGGTTGGCAGAGTCATCTAACAAGATTCTGGTGACGATATTGAAAAATACCATCAATGAAAACCAAAATAACTGGGATTCCCAGCTCAAGTTTTCACTCTGGGCGAATCACATCACCACCAAAATATCCACTGGGAATTCCCCTTATGAGCTGGTGTATGGTCAAGAAATAGTCTTCCCTATTTAGCTTGCATTTCCCATGGCCCAATTCTTACAAGAGAGCAAGAAGGAACCAAATGACCTTATCAAAATAATGAGCGAATTGGTCAAGCTTAGTGAAACACGGGAACGTGTAAGCCTCAGACTGGCAAAGTACCAGGAAAAAATGAAAGGATTATTTGATCAAAGATCTAAATACAAGGAAGTCCAAGTAGGGGATTTGGTGCTAGGATGGGATGTCAGGGCATCAGGCAAAGGGAAACATCGGAAGTTCGACCCCATATGGTTTGGTCCATTTAGGATGGCAGAGGTCAAAGGCAACACTAATTTTGCACTGGAGAATTTGGAAGGAGACACGCTCAAGATGCTTGTCAATGGAAAATTTCTCAAGCCTTACTTCAAGCACTGATAGCGGGCTATGATGGCCCGTTTTAGATATCCTCAAAGTGTATATATACCATTTTTCATTTCTCCATGAATTCCTATTTTGTTTTTAGTTAAAGCTGCTTGAACATGTTTCTAATGATGAGCTGAGGCACATGAAGAAGAACACAAGCAAGTGGTCTGCGAGTTCTCGACACACTCGAACGAGTTCGTCATCCCCAATGGAGCCAACATTGGCTTGTGGTTATTTTGAACAGAGAAGTTTGTATCATACGTTAAGCTAAAGAAAAGCAGTAATGGCTAAATAAAATGACAAACACTCCAAAAACGCGTCAGGAGGATGCCCCATAGTCAAAAGGTGAAAGAGCTCTTATCATATGCGTTTTCGCATTTCCAACCTCTCTGCCCATCACAAATTTCACTTCTCCATCCATACCATTTACCCTCCACTTGCTCATAACTAAAACTTGCGATGTGCAATCTCCGGGTGGCCTCACTTTCGCTATGCCACCTCATTCATCACCCATTGCACATCACTCCCCACAACTCTTAAAACATACCCTTCACATCTCACATATAAACCTTGCGATTTGTGATCTGCGGGCAACCCCAATTCTACCACACCACGTCATCCATATCCAATCACACATCACTCCCCGCAAGTCTTAATGCTTACCCTTCGCGTCTCACATATAAACCTTGCGATTTGTGATTTGTGGGCGGTCCCACTTCTGCCTCGTCACCCATTCTGCGCTCACTGCACATTGCTCCCCACAATATTTAACTCTTACCTACCACTCCTCATATGTAAAACCTTCCAATTTCGATTTGTGATGTAAGTTGGGCCCCCACCTCCACCTTGCCACGTTGCCTTCCCACCATCACACTTTGTGCTTCACTAACTATAATCTTTACTCCCACTTTCTCAAATTTTAACACTCCTGCTTGCGATTTTCTATATGATATTGGGCCTTACCTCCTTGCCATATCATAAATAGCTCCCCATGGTCATTGCCTCACTCTTTATAGTGTTTATCATCTCGCTAAGCTCCCCATCGCTTCCACCATGTCACCTTCATCTCTGCTCCCTATCAATACATATGATGGCTCATGATCTATTTCGGCCACCCTCTCACCTTCTGAAGATTAACACAGGGGGGCGAGGGGTCTGAAATCGCTGGTTTTTTATATCACCTCAAGTGCTATGTGATAGCCTACAGTGGTTTTGCACCCCCCCCCCCCATCCAATACCACAAACCATCCATGCCCCCCTCCGAAATCAAGTTTCTGGGTTTTTCAATTCAAACGCAACATGGATTTTAGCAGGGAAAAATGAGTTATGGTTTATTCATATGTCCAAGACATTCTCTGTCAAAGAGCGTGGCACATGCAGTGTGACTAACCATTCTGGTAACAGTTAGTGGAAATCATGAGAACCGGGAACTGGAAGTTTTCGACAGCATATGAAATAAAGTGGTGGAAACTAGACTGCCCACCTTTTTACGACCACTCCTCGCCATCCCCATGGAATATTCTAGGATTTGGCCTATGCGAACCATAATTTTTTTTTTTTTACTTTCTGATTATGATGTTTTGTTGGTGAAATCCCGATTTCACCTAATTCTGTTTTGATTTTCTGTTACAAGAGTGATTGATTGATGCACGCTCTACTAGTTTGTTAGGATATTTTGATTTTTACATGTCTGGGCAGATCATGAATGTTTATTTGATCGTAGACCCTCAAAGAGAGCTCTATATATAGAGAATTTAGTGATGAAACAAGGTTCTAAATTTTGGAGAAGTTTTTGCTGTATTTCTGTGCAATTGTGCTCTTTATGCTTTGAGATACACTTTTGGGAGAGATGTTTTGAATATAATCTGATATACAGATCTATTTACTTGGATTCCAGATGGAGAAATGAGTAGTATATATCTGTGTTCTCTTGTTTATTTGCAATCTCCTATTTATGTGTAATCATCTTTCATGTTCCGTTTCTTTGATTATTTGTGTAATGTAGCTTCCGGTGGTATGCATTTTTATTCATGAATTCGTTTATGTATAATGATCATGCATTAAAATAGCTACACTTCCTTAATTTTTGCTCCACGAATCTCTATTGTTAGTCATATTCCACTTACATCTGTTTCCTCTGAGTTCACGGGAGACAGATTCTTAAGGATTTTAAGCCTGTTTTTTGTGGATTCATCCTCCATTCTTCCTTAGCACCTCTACATATTTTGAAAGACTCTGCTCATTGTTTAATACTTGGCCCATTTGAAATCCATGCATCCATACAACCTCTTGAGCCCTCTTACAGTATAGGGAAATTCACATGAACCAGAATCCAAGGTCTTCTCCATTCCTGAAACACCAAAACCAGTATTTCTCTTGATCCATATTCTCTCAGAGATATCCTTATAATTTTCTACATTTAACCATTGATTTTAATATGTCCTAGCCACTGGTATTTTGCAACTTGAGGTTGTCTCTAGGAGCTACAACAATACTAACAACAACATCCTCTGAAAATACAACAACAAATCGAAGACCATTTTTCCCTGCATGGAGAATATTTTATTGGCATGTTGAAGGACATGAATTAAATGAAATTATGAGTGAGAGTACAAACTTCCCATTCCGCAACACATCAAGAAATTAAGAATAAATGGTAATTTAATGCAGGGTTGGTAAAAAATTATGGTCATACTTTTATTCCGCAAATGTTATTGATATTCTGAAACATCTTCATGTTTAGAAAATCATGTTTTAGTACAAGTGTCCATCCTAGGTTTTAAATTTTTTGTCTTGTCATGTATTATAATATTAAAAATGTATGTTTTTAACAAAACAAGTATGTAGAAGCATTTTCTATGTGGCGGACGTAAGAGAGAGAAGTTTTGGAGAGAGAATTGTGGAGAAATTTAGGGTGGGCACGTAAAAACAACTTAGTTATAGGGTTTTATAGTGAGTTACTCTGCAGCTCCTAGTAAAGCGTAAATCTCCGTAAGAACTCATAGTTTTACTTTTTTGAAGGAGATGCATCCTCCATTTATCATGATAATGTATTTTATTATTTTTTTAAATTATAATCTAAAGTATAGTATGTTACGATACCTTTATAAAAATTTCATGTTTGATTTTTACTGCACAAGCTCTCTCTCTATTTTTACTCTATTCTTTGAGCCTAAAATTTAAAGTTTTTTTTTTTAAATTTTTTTGCTACACAAGTCAATTGAGTGAATTAACCTCCACAACTGTTGTCTAAAAGAAATATATTTTCCTCGTATCTCATGTGATATCAGAGCAGGTGTAAACTTTTATTAGCGTGAGTGCAAGGGTTTTTATTGGGAGTTAAAAGTTGTTCTGAAGGAATTATTTTCAGAGCATATTTACCAGCAGGGAAAAAATTTTCTTTTACAGTAAAAATGGCAGAATCAAGCACAAACTTGAATAATCCTCAAATACCTAATTTAATGGAAAAATTGTGATTTTTGGGCTATAGCAATGAAGGCTATATTTTCTTCTCAAGAAATTTTGGACTTGGTGGAGAATGGGTTCCAAGAACCAGCAAATGCAACAACATAAAATGCTTTGACACAAAAAAAAGAAAAAAAAAAGAAAAATTGAGGGACAACAAGAAGAAGGATTCAAAATGTCTCTTCTACATTTTTCACTAATTTCATGAAATTATTTTCCCAAGGATTGCAACAGTGGAAAATTCCAAACAAACATGGTATACACTCTAGACATCCTACCTAGGCATGGAAAAAGTAAATACAACAAAACTAAATATGCTCAGGAGATATTTTGAGACAATTATATGAAAGATTCGGAGAATGTAGACTCATTTTTTATACAATCAATTGGACCGGTTAATCAAATTAGGTTTCATGGTGAGACGCTTGAGGAAAGGATAATATTTGAGAAAATTTTGAGAAGTTTGCCAACAAGATTTCATACCATTGTTGTGGCCATATATTAGACAAAGGATCTCTGACATTTTTCAATAGATGAGATTAATGCATCACTGATTTCTCATGAACATAGACTGAATAGAGAAACAAACTCATTATAGCATGCCTTGAAGACACAAGTTTCATTTGTTCATGGTAGAGGTAAGGGAATATCATATGCTAGATGAAGAAGAAGAATCCCACAGAGAGGTAGAATATGTAGCCCTTCAAGCTCAAGTGGAAGGGGAAGAAATCAAAATCCAAGACAAGACCCAAGCCAAAATCAAAACAAAGTGAGAGGTATGATAAATATCAAGTTCAATGTCATTATTGTAAGAAGTATGGTCATTATGAAAATGAATTTAGAAAGAAGAAACATGATATAAGTAACAAACCAAGTGAAAATTTCACAAAATAAAATAAAAACCAAGATAACATGTTTTTATAGCACAAGAAAAAAAAGGGATGTATGGTTTCTAGATTCAGGATGTAACAACCACATGACAGGTAACATAGAAATGTTTTCCAATTTAGATGGAAGTTTGAAATATGAAGTGACAATGGGAACTGATAACCAAGTCTCTGTTATGGGAAAAGGAATAGTGTTGTGAAGACAAACCCCTCTGTGGACAAATTCAATATCTCTAGCCCTAGAGTGGGTCTAGTAACGTACAAGACTATCTATTGGACACTTTATTAATTAATATTCAAAGTAGGATGAGTAAGGGGAAAGGACCTACCTCTTTTTGATGCTATGCTCAACCCTTTTATGAAGGCCTTCATCCACAATTCTTCAAGATTGATCCTCGCTACTTGTGGCATTAAAATACCTGCAAGAGATCAAGAGATAACAAAAAATGTGATCCAATACAAATCATGCATTGAAAATCAACTACCTAATAGATCAAAGAGCATCAGGATACTTGTATGGATAACAACAAAAATATATAAAGTGAAACACCAAATGTATTATTAATAATATAAAAGAGGAATATTACAATCGTGGCCTTGGTGTTGGAGGCCTCCATTTTCTATAGTCTGAGTCCAAACAAAATCTCTTCAATCGATCCTTATCCTGAATGGAATTTAGGAATTAGCACAGCATGGGAATTCAAAGGATTAATGTTCATACCAGCCCAACAATGACCAAACAGTAGTGGAGGGATGGGATTTAAATTATAGGAAGGGAGAGGGAGTTAGGATACCACAAAAAAGGAGGAAGTTCTTCTTCTCAAGGGAAAATTCCTTATTGATAAGATCAAGATCTCCGAATGAGAGAACTTGACCATATCTCCACTGAAAAATATCCAACTTGTCATTCTGGAAGCTTCTAGTGCACAAAGCTTCTCCTCTATTTTAGGAAACACTACCAAAAGGGATCATCACATTTTTTCCTATCAGAGGAGCATTGACAGCGCTAGGCCTGAACTTGCAACCTACCATCAACATGGGTAGACAACTGGCTTAGAGCGTTGACCCATAAATTTATGGTTTGAGCTAAGCTTCTTCATAAATTATTCAAGGTAGCTTTCTTTTAGCCTTCAAAGGATATCTTGATTTATTTTTCCTAGTTGGATATACTGCACATTATTCGTCACAGGGAAATTCAAGATCAGGGATGGGGAGTGATTAGGATGAAAAATTACTATGTAACAAATGCTATCTAAAGCATGAAGGCATAACATGGAGTGATGGGTGAAATTCTTTACAAACTAAGGCAAGGACTCATATAACCACCAGGAAACCTGCCAAATAAAACACAATACAGTATATAACATCTCTGATATGAATATGCCTAACAAAATATCTCTGAATAGGCATCAAATAACACATGAATCCACGGCCTGGTCACAGCCATCCGTATGAAAGAGAGCATGGAAATCGATCCACGGTAAGGTTGCAGCCATCTGTATATAAAGGATCGTGTGTACAATAATGAATAATAAATAACTCTATGCCACCTCGATAATAAAAGATGTGATCTAGGGTCTTTTTCGCAATCTCAATCTACCCAATGTATGAGTCTAACCATGTGAATATATGTGTTGATGTCGAACTTGGTAGAAACCACCCGATTACCGGTCAACGATGAAAATTGTTAACAAGCATGAGAGATACCACCAATAATGACGATAGCACTCAAGATACAACACCAAAATCTACAAGTGCGACTAAATGTGTTGAATTCAAACACTTGCAGAATCATCTAATCAAAGGTCAATGAGGTGAACCTGTCATATAACATGAAGAACTTGTCATTGAGGCATTCAAGCTCCAAGGTACTGAAAAGGAGTTTCTAAATCATCTACCTGGATAATGAGCCGAAGTCGACAAGAAGTGATTCGTCAAAGGAGGGTCATGGTGATTCATTCCCACAATATCAATGCAAAACAAAGGATTTATCAAGATAATAAGAGTAATTCAGGACTACTGCGAAGAGGGTCAGATAAGAAGAGGATGTTTGAATTTGACAAAAAGGACTTCTCTTCAAGATATCGGTGACACGACTATGGAGAGTGGAAAAATTTAACTCAAAATGGGATCAGAGGTCATGATGAAAAAAATGGTGATCAAATAAGTGGAAAATGGATTTCCCAAACCCAGGAAGGCAAGTGACAAACGAAGGATATCCCCAACTTGACACACAATGAAATGGAATTTCATGTTCAATAGCAACATGTTGCCTAATACATAAGACATGCCACTTTTAATTTTCCCTCATTAATTCTAATGAGTACCTCTTTGTTTTTTATAGCCAACATGAAGAGGATAGAATATGCTAAGCATATAAGTTCATTCTTAGAAATAATCCATCCTAGTATTATAATGAGCCCTAGGAAGGAGGAAATCGATCTAGTCATGGAGACAAGTCTTTCGTCGTTTAATATTTTATGAGTCCAACGAAAGAATAAATCAATTTAATTTTCATATTTATGGAGTTTGAAAAAGAAACAAAAAAGAAAAATCCATCAAGTCCCTTTTCGTAAGTCGTCCCTCGAATCCGGAAAGGTAGAAAACAATATCTAAGAGAACATCTTGACGATGTTCGATGAAGTTATTCCTTTTTCATAAATAGTTAATCTCATCCCAAAAGGGGTAAACCTATACTAAGACCATGTCAATTCATTTGCTTGAATGAGTTCGAAATGACAAGTACTCAGCAATATTTTCATTTTTCGAGACTTAGAAAAGAGTTGAAAGATGAATCCAAGGGTTTCCTTTTTCGTTTATTTTTTTTAACGAGTCCGAAAAGGAGATAAAATAAAACTCATTGGATCAATAAAAAATGATCACCATTACCATAAAAGATCCTATTGCTACAAAAAGAATGAAAAACATCACTGATATAAAAAATAAAATAAAATATTGGTAAAAATATCTTTAAAATATATAAATAGACCAAAATTAAATCATTTTTCCCATTTCACTTGGAGTAAATTAGAGAAGCACATTTCACCCCATTTTCCTCTGATCTTCAGACTAGTGGTGTAGTTTATTTAGGACATCATTCAGAAATCTGTTAGCTACAGATAAGAGCCCTATATTTTTAGATCAATTTGATTCCATTTTCAATCCATTTAACTTAGAAATTTTGGTATTAAGGGAGTATTTTCAAAGTTTAATATCACGGGCGTAGGTTTGACCTATTGGACACACATCGATCACCCTACCCATTATTCTAGTGCATCAACAACGCATTTTTAATTCTGACAGGTGCACTGAGTGTAGATGATATTTAAAAACATGAAAATAAACCTATTTTTAATGATTAATTTCAAATTTTAGTCCGACGAAAACTACTAAAATTCTATGTGTGAATGTTTTGCAAGTGTCTTCATATCACAAAGCCCTCCAAGATCTGAATTGTATAAATGTGTTAAGAAATTGCATATTTCTAAAGTTTTTCCATACCTCAGGACTCAAAGCTCAGTTGGAGCTATTAGAATATCTCATCGGGATATGGGACGTTGATCGCCAAATTTTCATCATTGGGGATCAAGAGCTCGAAATAGAATTCCAAACATCTACTTCATAACAGGATTTTCTAGGAGAGGGGAGAGGTTCCAAATCTCTAAAGCTCTTACTTGAGGATAGAGCACAAGAATTCTCATTCAGAGACATTGTCCTAGTTCTAGAAAGACAACTAGTGGAAAGGTGGGTAACAAAACCATCACCAATCTAGCGTTGAGGAAAATTTTACACTGTATGGCCCGTATAACTGGGGCCCAAATGTTGCATGAGGAAACAAAGTCCCAGTTCCAATACGTTGTAGATTTTCTTGCTGCCACGATGTTCAATTGGTGTGAGGGATTGTTGGATAAAATGAAGAGCCAACTAACAAAGTGCAAAATGGGATGACTGAAATGATTCAGATACAGATCCACCCTGGTCAATTTCTTCTTTGAGTGAGTGCCCTTGTTTCATTACTAGTGGCTTGAGGTATATGATCCAGCCTTGAGAGATCCAAGGATACTCAAATGGTGTGATATTATTCCTTGTTAGGGAGGGGGTCAGCAAATTCACTTCCCGACAACATTTTTTAGTTGGCTACATCATCAACTAATCATGGTGGAGGACTATGCATATGCCATCACCGATTTTAGAGGAGACCTAGATCTACCTCTTTCGTTAGGTGCACAATGGTCTGATGTAGGTAATTTTATTTTTTGGGGGGAATTTTTACTTTTTATTGATTTTTCTATGTATTCTAAGATCTAAACTTATGATATTTTGCATAAGCTGGATGAGAGAGACCAGTTGGCATGTCTCCAATTGTAATGAGGATAGCACGCAAAATTGAGGATGCTCCTTAAGAGGAAGGAGCAGACCCACTAGTAGAGGTGGAGAATCACCTGGCATGCCTAACTGAGAGGCATTCCAGAATACACAACTTTTGACAAGATACCACTACGCTTTCAGAGGAATACCACAGGAGTCCCAGGAAAACTTCGTTAGTTACTCTGGTGAGTTATCCAAGTATTCATGTGTTATCATGAGCACCATGTGGGAAGACAGCAGCCTTAGTTTATTTTTTTTCACTAATGTAGGCTCATGGAGCCATTATATCATGAAACACATATTTTTGAGATTTTGAGGTAACAAAATTTTATAGACTTGATATATATATATATGAATGTTTTCTATTGTTATGAAATGCTCTTATATCACGATGATGTGTTTGGTTTTTACATATGACACAAATGTCAATCTAAAACATAATTTTCTAATGTATCTATTATTGTATTTAAATCACTTGGAATGTGTTGATATCTGATCTAATCCAAATTCCTTTCCAATTATAAAACAAGTAAATACATGCACAAACTTTGAGGGTTTATTACTGATTAATTTCTGTTTAACTGTAACACAACAATTTGTGAGTCTAGTTTTACAACCAAGTCCTTGGTACTGAGGGAAATTACGTCTAATAGCATTCTGATTACTGCACTATATTCGAAAATATTATTAGTTGTTCGACCCAGGAAAATAAATTGTAGATTAACCAACTTGCCATCAGGGGAAAAAAGAGCCCATGCCATGGAAGATAAGTTCTGTGTGGTATGCTAAGCACCATCAACAAAATTGACATGATAATTGGATGACATCTGTAAACCAAGTGGAACACAAGGTAAGTAGAGTAAACATGTCTACAAAGCAAACAATCATACCAAAAAATATAAAAGCACACTATACAAACTACCATACTTCTGATCAAGCATAATTCTTCTTCAGATAGAGCTCATTCCAGGGCTCAGCCAACTGATTACCCTCATAATCGACTAGCTCATAGGGGCCTTTCTCTAATACACGCTGAACAATTTAAGGCCCATGCTACATTGGCTTGAGCTTTCTGAACCCTAATTTTTATTGGAATTGATCATAAATAAGGAGAAAGTCACCTTCAAATAAAAAACAAGGATTGATAGACTTATCGTATTGATATTTAACTCGTTTATTTTGTGCTTCAATGACTAAAGAAGTAATTTGTCGAGTCTCATAGAGACGCTCGAGATAAACCAAACATTCCTCTTCTGTCAAGGTACAAGGAAGCAGTTCGATATCTAGCTTAAGAAGGGATTTCACATTCAATTGTAAGTGTGGCCTCAAGACCATATGTCACACATCATTTTTTCACTGTCCTTGCATTCTCTACTCTAAATACTAGAGGAACATCATAGTGACCCCTATGTATTGTCACACATCATGATGAATTTCATTGCATCCCTTAACATGCTAGGAAAAAAATCCCTGTGGACCATTCCTGAAGTATAAATTTAAAAACATGTACTTTTGGGTCTGTGTTGTTGTGTAGTTATGGCCTCGTGCCGATGGCCATATTTTCACTAGCCCTCACGCCATGATCGCTTTGTCTCTGAAGAGCCCCCGCGCTGAGCTACTTTTGGAAGGTTTTTTAATATGGAAACGAAGCTTCTAATATCTAACAACTTCGTCAGTTGAAGCATAGATGTTTGTTCGACTGGATGTGGTCTGCCACTCCTATAAATTCCTCTTCATCCCATTGATTCTTCTAGCCATACATAGCTAGAATAGACTAAGAGTTGATAACAAAGAATAATCCATATTTGTGAGAGAGAGTTTGAGCCTTTCGCCTCTTTGAGTTGAATCAATGAATGAATTCTTTGAGACTTGACCGACTAAACCCGTCAAAGGAGGTATACAGCGTCAAGGCGTAGGTTGTAAACTCCCTTTTCTATATTAATATGACATGAATGATTGCTAGTTCCATCTTTCTCTATGTTATTATTCAAAGTTTCTGACTCTCCTTGAAAATTTAGATAGTCGTAGATGAATATGTATGCTCATATGATTTTAGTGCTTGTTTGATCTTTGTGCAGGTGTGTGGATGTCACTACTGAGACAATGCAAGGCTTGAAGGACAAAGATCGAGGGATCACTGCAACATACTACATCAAGAGAATTGGATTGAGTTAGGACATCTATTCCAATCTGTATTTCATTTCAGAACTAGGAAGTTAGAAACCAGCATGTTCCCTTGCTGCGAGACCCACCCTAGGGCTAGAGGGATCGCCTCTGTCAACAAAGGGGATTTTCTTGCTCAACAAGTTGGCAACCATAATGGGGATATGCTAATGCCTATTTTCTCTCATTTTTCATTTTGAATTTTTGATTACCTGTCCAAATTTGGCCAAATTTTCGTTTCTTTGTTGTTTTGGGCTTGTTGACTGCTTCTAGCCATTTACCCTTTCTATAGAGTGATAAGCCTTGTTGTTCTTAGCAAACCCTTTTTTTCCTTCCTTTCCTTGTTTGGTGTTACTGATTTTCTGACAGTCACGCCCATCAATGTGAGCTGTCTTTAACACAGGCGTTATTTTTCGTACTCGACGCCAAATGCTACTGAACATCTATGCCGATTCCTATAGGATTGGATTTTGGGCATTTTCCACTTAGTTTCCAGTGTGTCTTGTCCTTTAGATTGGTTTTTATTCTTAGATTGATCCATCTAGTTCTTTTCCTCTGACTTGGCTGTCTCATTCATTCCAATTTGCATTATCTCTCATTCTAATAGTGTGGCTTATCCACATTAGGTTTTCTAGGTGTTTTGAATCATTCGCTCGGTCACATGTTCGTTAGGTGTCTGATCTATTTATGAGTCGGTTTGGTCATCCATTTTTTAGCCTTTTTATGTGCTTTCTTGGCATTTTCAATTGATTGTACGTTAAGTAGGGTTGTCAAGCTTTCATTTAGTGTTTTATTTTTATTCTTCCTCCATCGCCCTGAGCATAGATCACTTTTCTCATTGACTCAACTTAAAATCCCTTTATTTTGCGTAAGGAGATGCACGAAAAATTTTGAGTCCATGTTTATGTTTTTCTTGAAGTTGATCCCTTCATGTGTTTATGCTTTCATTTAAAGCTACTGGAAGCTAGTATTTTTTTTTGTGTAGTATTGCATTGTTGCTTATCACTTCTATAAAAGAAGAAAAAAATTGCATTCTTTCTTCTCATTCGGAAATGAAAAGTTCTCTTTTGCATTATTAGGTTCCCTTTTCATTGGAAAGTGAAAGACAAAGAATTTTTTTCATTTTCTACTCTCACTATGGTAGTAGAATAGGGGAAAGTGTCATTATTTCATTTGCTTGACTGATACTTTGTTGCGAACCTCTATCCTTCACTTAGATAGATTTTCATCAAAATAGAACGGTATTATTTCTCTCATATAAGTTCACATTAGAGATTTGAGCTAACATTCGTTAGGGCCTTGAATTTGGAACCTAATTTCACAATGAACCATAAAATTAACTCAATCAACCTAAGGAAGCATTGAAACTTAACTCTCACACTTAGAGCTTTAGGCTAGTGATGTGTTTCGGCGTCATTAAATCTAGTAGTTGTCACTTGCAATCTTGCGTTAGATAGTGCTAGTATGGACTTTTTCTCCCCATACCATTGCGTATATAAAGGGATACCCTTTCAAGTTGCAATCCTTTATCCATAGGAAGCCGAGTCTACCACCCTGTAACCGTGATACACCGAACACAGAATTCAGGGAGACTACCTGCACATACATTAAGTCCTTGGTGATTTATCTTTCATTTGATCACCAAGGTGTATATTGCAGTTCACTGGAGCTTGGTACACCCTTTTGCCTAGATTTCTTGAGTATTCATTTTGATCTTTCTGTGACCCGTTAAATTTAAAAACATCATCGAGCGCTTGTCCTTCCAATCTCGTTCAAACTAAAAGTGATTAGAGTCACCTTTTCTCTTTTTTTGACTCTTAAAACATGAAAATGCGGAGTGTTGTTTAAACGTCATAAAATTAATTGGCCACGATAACATTTTACCCCTTCTCATCTCCTTATTTGATTTGAGGGTGAGATCAATGGAGGTAGTTCCTGAGTTTACCAACAAAGGAATCTCCTCGGATGGAAATCCTAGTCCTTTTCCTTTGTTTGGAAATGCAGGTGCTCCATATATGGAAATGTTGTCCCTCCCAAGATTAACCATTGGTCCGCCATTTTAGCTATTTTCAACCCCTGTGGTTTCAAATATACCAACTATCTCTCAAATGAGTTCTCCTCTGCCTAAACCATGTCAACCCCGTGTTGATCTTAAGGTTGACCCCTCACCTTATTCACCTATTTCTTCATCTCATTCTTCCTCTTTTCCTGGTCAAAGCATAAATTCTAGTAACTAGGTGGCTAAGAAGAAGAAGAATAATGCGAAGAAGAAGAAGGAAAATAGGCTAGAGGGAAAATCAAAAAATATTGCTACCCATGCAGCTAATATCGAGAAACCTCCCATTTCATCCCATAAAGTCAAATTCCCTTGAAATATATGTGAGGGTGATTATATCCTTAGAGACTACCTTGGTATTCCCAAGGTGTTGGAATTATGTTATGTTGGCCCAAATTGGCCTTTGTCATTAGCCTCTGGTGATGGTGATGGTGATGACCTTTCAGCTAGAGATTGTAAGACTCATATGAAACAAGCTAAGATCAAATTTCCCTGTAGGTGATGTGCAGGGATTCATCCCATTCACCTTTTTCCTAGTCTCGATGAAGCCTCTAAGGTGTTGGATACCATTTCGGCTTTTGAGTCTTGTCCTCCTATTGGTTACCAGAAGATTTCTTCGATTCCTTGGCTAGCTAATCAAGTGATTGATCGAGATTCATCTTTGGTCAATTCCAATCTCTCCAAAAGTCGGTCTCATGAGTCCATTCATGACCAATCATTGGTTGACGAAAAGGTCGACCCAATTCCACCTATGGTCCATCAGGTATTTTCCATAGAGAGTGGATATCATACCACTCAAGTTCTCTTTGTTTCCTCAGATTCCCTAGGATTAGAGGGAGATACTCCTATTCCCACGGTCGAGGAGGGTGATTTTTTGGCTCCCATTGTCCAAGAGGGTGATCCTCTTGTTCCCCTAACACAGGGGGATAGTCCTCCCATTCCTATGGTCCCCCCTCCATGTAGTTTTGTTGCTTCCATTGATTGGAGTCGACTGGCAGGATATTGTCTTCCTCCTTACGTGCCTTTTGAGATTACAGTACAGGCATAAAAGTGTCCATACCAAGCATGATTATAGATGAAGGCAAATTTGTTAGTATTATGTCCTAAAATACCTAGCAAGCTTTTAGTTCCCCACAACTTGTGCTCGTTACCCATAATCTATTGCCCTTTGACAGAGGAACGAGTCAACCATTAGGGATCCTTCCAAATTTTCCTCTTACTTTGGGAGGAAATATAGTCTATATAGATGTGATGGTTTTCCAAGGCCCCTTGGATTTTAAATTACTCCTAGGGCACGACTACACTTATGTCATGGGATTTCTTGTATCTTCCCTCTTTCATGTGATCTATTTCCCACATGAAGGCCGAATTGTGACCATTGATCAACTTTCGTTCATTATTCCCAACGTGACATCTAGTCTACTGTCATCCCTTAATGGTTCTTACCTACCCTTGGTATCTCCCCCACCACAAGTTAATTATGTGGCTACCTATTCCTTTCCCACATCCACTGACACTATCGTCAGTGATGTCGTGAATTATGTAATAGGGGTAATGGATCCTGATTTCAAAATCGCTTTCCTCCCATCAAATGAGAACTTCTTGGAAGTCGTGAACTCTTAAATGTCATGATCATATCTTTGGAGAAAAGTTATTTTCTTGTGTCACGCTCCTTAAAAATGAAACAAGATTTTTGGAGCAGAGTTCCTTTTCTTGTGTCATTCTCCTTAAAAAAATGAAATAAGGTGCCTTGAGGATAGTTCTTTTATTGTGTCAACCTCATTAAAAAATTAAACAAGTTCTCTTTCAATCTGAGACTTTGATTAGGTCTCATAAAATCCTAGTCAAATATTTCACTTGATCTCATAATTGAACCTCCATTCCATTCACCTCTTAGTAACAAACACTCTACTCCGGTGAATGCACTGAAGCTTGGGGGGCATGTACCTCGGATTGAGTCATAATGTTGGGGGCATGCAAAAAATTTTCAAGCATAGATTGTTTCCATTTCAAGCTTGTGTAAAAATGGAACCAACTTCAAGCTTTGTGAACAATTTTTCTTGCTTATTATGTATTTTCATACAATGTATATATTTGTCACTGCTTATGTTGGTTTCACTGATGGTGCCTCTCACAGTACCCAGAACCTATCCTCCATGGCTTGTGTAATTTATGATCCTAATAGTGAGCTAGTAGACCTTCAAGGCATTTGTCTAGGATGTACAACTAACAATGTCACTGAATACAGTGCAGTGATTGAACTTCCAACTGAAGTTATTGCCCACAACATCCATGAATTAATTGTAAACCTAGACTCTCAGCTTGTTGTTCTCCATCTCAGTGGTCATTATTATTTTAGAAACCCTCATATTTTAAGGATGTATTTACTTGTTCATTTGTTAGAAAATAATTTTGATTATATTTCATATCAGCATATTCCCATAAGAATGAATACGTTAAATGATGCAGTAGTTAATCATGTACTAGATAGACATTTGAGGAATTTGTAAAAGCAACCATCATCACATAGTAAGATTTAGACAGGAAAATAAGCACACACACACACACACACACACACACACACCTAGGTGCCATGTCTCTCAAAATATATGCAGAAATGAAACCTAGGAGTCTTATCAGCATGGTGCTCATGATAGTAGGTCACTACCCGTACGACACGTCTCAAAATTTGATGAATGCAGTTACAAATCCCCGCAGTGTGTCACTGGTAAGCACGAGGAATTTCCTAAAATATCATGTACTCTGGTATCCCGCTCGTGATTCCCTCGAGGTTGCATGCAATTTCTTCCTCGTCATCACCTCCCTTGCCATGAGGAGCCACTTCGAACTCTTTGGGGACCCTACGAGCTATTGGATACATACCCACAGGTCTCTCTGGTCCAACATCTACAACACATGAGAAAATATTAGAACACATATATATTAAAACCAAAAAACATTTTAATACTCATAAAAATAAAAAAAATGATTTCTTACCTCTCTCTCCTCATCCAAGTTGTCCCCTTCTAGAAGTGGAATATTTGGATCACCCCTGAAATCAGTACTAGTGTATGGTCATTCCTCTATCATGATGATTTTTTAGCTCAACCAGTTAAATATCTCTGGTCTTCGTGACATATGTTGCTCACCTCCTGATCGAGGCATCAACTCAACCCAACGAACCATCTGTGGCTCTCGTGCTGGTGGCATAGGTAAAATTACCTCTTGGCACTGGAATATCGATAACCATTCCAGGATGAACAGTATCAATATGGACCCACACCCAAACTACTTTAGCTTACCATTTTTACATTTGGTCAGTTGACACTTCATATTGATTGTCACCGCTTCTGCCCAATTGAAGATTTTAGGAGAAATGCAATCTATAGCTAATTGGAGTTGATTTTTTTTGGCTTCACGAGGAGCCTGAGATCCATAAACCCGAGTAATGGTGTGTAACACTACCATCAAAGGTAAGTCGGGCACTGTCTGGATATCTAGTTTCCTGCTCTTGTCTTCCTTCCTTTCTCCATGACAAGCTCTATGTATGAACATGGACATTCCATCTACAAGGATCCGAGTACCTGACATTCGTGCTCCTCTACCCTCTACAAAAATTCTGCCAAGAAGTAGATGTCGGGGACTTCTATCTCCAATTCCTAGTCATGAATGATGAATTTTTCTAGATCAATGTCCCATACACTAATCAAGTATTGCAACAGCTCTAATTGAGCTCTCGGACATGGGGTCATGAAAATTTTTCAAGAGCGCACAATTCCTTAGAGCATACAAGCATGCAACATTCTCTAAGTCTTATTCATCCTCTCCCCCATGCTCCCACTATTTCCATTCAATTTCCATTGCAAACTTGTTGATTCTTCCTGCAAAACTGAATACAAAGATTCTATTAGCCATATGTTAAAAATTGAATCGATTTGGCCAAGAATTTTTGGAGAAAATTGTGAAAAAATTGTGCGTGATTCTTGGTGCTATTTTTTTCAAGCAGATGTGCCGAGTGGCGCCTTCCCTATTTAAGAATTGTGGAGGTTGGTGTGACTCCATGCCAGGAACCAGCGCCGACCACCGCGGGTATAAATTTTTCAAATCCTCCCACAAAATTCATTAAAACATAAAAACATATAAAAAATGGATGAAATTTTAGGAGAAATTAATGGTTCTTACCTGGAACAATTCGATTTGTCGATGGCCTCCTAGATTGCCTGCAATCAGCTCCCAAAATTCACAGTGAAAACTAGTGAAAATGCTCACAAGAAGGTGAAAAGGTAAAAGTAAATTTTTTTCACTGTTTGAGTTATTCTATAGCCTTTTCTAACCCTAATTCTATTTTTAGACACATTTTCAATTCTTTTTTATTATTTTTTCTCGAAAATGGGTTTTACATTTGTTTCTTGTACAACAACAGGTCCTAAAACTAGCAGCGATGAGGAAACGAGTTTTATTTTATTACTTTTTCAGACTCGGTAAAAAAACAAAAAGGTCACCCCCTAAAGTTATCTTTTAGCTCTTTTGTGACTCTCAAAATTTGAAAATATTTCTCAGTTCTTGTCATTTTGAACTCGCTAAAGGTTTTGAAATGTCATCTGCACAGTATACGTTTACACCTTTTTTGATTTGGGACACATTATTTATGAAAAAGGAATACCTTAGTTGAATGTGGCTAAGAGGTTCTCTCAGATATTGTTTTCTACCTTTTTAGATCTGAGAGACAACCTACGAAAAGGGACCTTCTGGAGTTTTATTTTTTTCCTTTTTCAAAATCTCTAAGCATGAAAAGGCGTCGATTTTTCCCTTTGTTAGACTCGTTAAATTTAAATAACTCTTAGGTCCCTATATCACTAGTATAGTCCCTTATTGTTGTTAGTGTAAACCCCTTATTGTTATTATTGTACCCTTGTAACCCCCATTTTGTTATTATTGTGCCCTTAAATTATTATTGTTAGGTTAGCTAGGATTACATTGTGGCCCACTATGATTACATTATGGCCCCATGGACTCCTATATATATAAAGGAGGTTTTGTAAATTATATCATCCAAGAATTGTTCATTTATGTAATGTATTGGAGGTTTCCCCCTTGAATTGGCTTATTTTTAAGGCATTGATATCTCTTTTCTTCTATTTTTGAAGCTGATTACACAACATTTGGTATCAGAGGCTTTGGATTCTAGGGTTTTGCTGCTCCAAACAGGTCATTGGATTTGAGGCTTTGGATTCGAAGTTTCAGAAGCTGAAATTTTTAGGGTGCAAAGCCAAAATCCTGAGAAAAATTTTCAAAAAATTTCAGAGCTTGGTTCAGAAAATTTGTGGAGATATGATCTGTGGAAGTTAGGTATTTTTTCAAGCTCCTAAACAGGTCATCGTGGAATTTGTGCTATAAAATTTTTTCTACCAAGTGTCAGAAGCTGAAATTTTTATGGTGCGAAGCCGAAATTCTAAGGAACATTTTCAAAACATTTTAGAGCTTGGTTCACAATATTTTTAGAGATATTATCTATGGAAGTTAGTGCTTTTTCAAGCTCCTGAATTTCATCTAAAAGAGGTGATCGTGGGAAAATCTTCATAACTCTCTCTCTGAGCATGGGATTGGAGTGATGTAAAAAGTGGTCACAAGTACACGGACTGTAGTATCTTTTCTATCAATTTCAAAGCCAAATGATGAAACAGTGACACGTGGCAAGTCGTACAATTTCTCTCTACTGAACTAGTCCAAAATTGGGTCATTGTGGGAGATTGGACATAACTTTGCCTTGAAGAATCCAAATCATATCAGACCTATGGCATTGGAAAGAAGCTTCAGAGGAATACTACAAGGAATAATTTTAGATTTTGAGATTTCGCAATTATAGAGATAATTCAATTTCAATATCAAGCTCCTCAAAAGAAAGTAAAAGGTGTGTATTTTTTTTCTGAATTGCATAAGTCTTGTTTGAAGAATCAAATTGAATTGATTGAAAGGGCATATTGTAGAATAGATATCCGTATTGGGTTCTAAAATGGCCTCTAAAAATAATTAAACACCCATTAATCCTTTGGAAAGCTCTACTATGAATCATGAAGACGAAGAATGGCAACATGAAATATCAAAATTACAAGAGCAAGTGCAACAAATTTCTCTCTCGCAAAGAGCAACAAAAAATGACATGGAAGTTTTGAAGAAAGGCGTGTAAACTAAGATGGATGGTTTGAATAAAGGTGTGGAATCTAAGATATATGGCATGGAATCTAAGATAGATGGCATGGAGGCTGGCATGGAATCTAATATGGATGACATGGAAGCGAAGATCGATGAGAAAATGGAAAACATGAAGAATTTTCTAAAAGCAGACATGGAAGGTTTGAAAAAGTTGATACAAGAAATGTTTCCTAATGGTGAAAAGATAGTAGAAGAACCCCATGATGAGAAAAAAATGAATGTTAATCGTGATTTCATAAACTCTAATGTTGGTGAGAAGAACCACCATATTTGAAAAATGGATATGAGGAAGTTTGATGGAAAGGATCCTGTAACATGGATACTACAGATGGAGTAATATTTTGATCTCCATAACGTGCAAAACACACAAAAGGTACGCATTTCAACTTTAAATTTAGAACAAAATACATTTGTATGGTATCGATGGCTTTGCTCCCGTAAAAAAATTGTCACTTGGTCAATTTTTACGGAGGGAATGATAACACATTATGAGGATACAAAGAGCAACACCTTCTCTAGCCAATTGAGAAATCTCAAACAAAAGGGTTTAGTGGGGCAACACATTGAGGACTTCCAAAATTGAATATAAGGGTAACTTATATTCCAGAGGAACATAGGATTGATCTCTTCATAGGCACTTTAAAGGATAACATCCAACATGAAGTTCGAATTTTGGAACCTGATTCATTAGAGAAGGCATTTGGGTTGGGAAGAAAAGTTGAATGTAAAATTATGGCGACAAGGAAGCCTACCACTCAATTCTATAAAGAAGTATTGCTATGCCTTGATTTCCACAACCTACAAGGTTGACACCACAACAATTGGAAGAAAAAAGAGCAAAAGGGCTTTGCTACATTTGTGATTGAAAATACACTAAAGGTCATAAGTGTGTTGAGAAGAAATCATTTTACATAGATTATGAAGAAGAAGAATAAAATGAACAAGAAGAGGATATACACCAGGAACCAGCCCTAGAAGAGGAAGAAATGAATCCGACCATATCGTGTAATGCACTGGTAGGAATTACCACTCCTCAAACTCTCAATATAGAAGGACATATCAAGAAGAAAAAGGTAATAGTGTTGATTGATTCAGGTAGCACACATAATTTTATTCATTGTAAGGTAGCCAAGGAATTAAATTGTTTCTTATACCCAGCACCAGAATGTCAAGTGATGGTTGCAAATGGAGGAACTATAAATTCCTCTGGAAAATGCCATAATATCAAGCTAACCATGGGGGAATATGTATTGACTAGTCCAATGCTTTCCATTCCTATGGGAGGTGTTGATGTTATACTAGGAGTACAATGGTTACAATCTTTTGGGACGGTAGCTTTTAATTTTCAAGAACTTTTCCTGAAATGTTTTTCTGAAGGAAAGGAAGTCAAATTACAAGGTATTTTATGGAAGCCAGGAAGGATAATAAGCTCTAATGTCATGACAAATCTTCCAAAGAAAGAAAAACGGGGCGTAATTGCACAATTATGCTCACTAGAAGTTCCAACATCAAAATCATCTATTTCTACAGATCTCCAACAAGTCTTGGACAATCATTCCAAGGTGTTTGAAGCTTCCAAAGGACTCCCACCTATTCGTGATCATGATCATTCTATTCATTTGATTCTAGGAAGTATTCCTCCAAACATCAGGCCTTATAGATAGCCTTACGTCCAAAAGAGAAAAATTGAACGTATAATTGCATAAATGTTAGAGGCGAGTATAATTCAACCTAGTCAAAGTTCTTTCTCTGCTCCTATAGTATTGGTACACAAGAAGGATGGATCATGGCGAATGTGTCCGGATTATAGGGAGCACAATAAGCTCACCATGAAAGATAAATTTCCCATTCCTGTGATTGATGAATTATTTGATGAATTACATGGAGCAATTTATTTTACCAAGTTGGATCTTCGTTCAAGATATCATCAAATTAGAATGAAGACTGAATATATTACAAAAACAGAATTTCGAACTCATGAGGGTCATTATGAATTTTTGGTCATTCCTTTTGGCCTTACCAATGCACCTTCTACATTTCAAGGGTTGATGAATTCCATTTTCAAACCCTTCCTTAGAAAATTTTTGCTAGTATTTTTTTATGATATACTAATCTACAGCAGATCTTGGAAGGATCATGTTGAACATGTTGACAGGGTGCTCAAAATATTGTAGGAGAAACAATTATATGAAAAAACATCCAAATGTTTTTTTGGAGTACAAGAGGTGGAATATCTGGGTCATATTGTATCTCACGAGGGTGTTAAAGTAGACCCTAACAAAATTAAAGCCATTAAGGAATGGAAAGTCCCCACAACCATAAAGCAGTTGTGAGGATTTCTTGGGTTAACAGGGTATTATCACAAGTTTGTTAAGAATTATGGGATAATAGCAGCACCTCTAACAACATTATTGAAGAAAGATTCATTTTCATGGACTCTTGAAGCAACTAAGGCCTTTGAACATCTTAAAGAGGCAATGTGCCTAGCACCGGTTTTAGCTACGCCATACTTCACAAAAACCTTTATTGTGGAATTTGATGCCTCAGGAAATGGAATTGGTGTTGTTTTAATGCAGGAAGGAAGACCCATATCTTTTGAAAGTCGTCTAATCAAAGGAAAGTATTTACAAAAACCTATTTATGAGAAGGAAATGTTAGTAATACTACATGCACTAAATAAATGGTGAACTTACCTAATGGGAAGACACTTCAAGGTAAAAACTAATCATGATAGTCTTAAACACTTTTTGAAACAAAGACTATATTCAGAAGAGTAGCAAAAATGGGTCACAAAGATGTTGGGTTATGACTTTGAAATAATATACTAAAAAGGAAAGCTTAATGTTGTTGCAGATGCACTCTCAAGAAAGAATGAAGAGGTGGAAGCATTGCTTTGTGCCATTTCTATTATCCAACCAGATTGGATAACCAAAGAAAGAGATGAATTTAAGAAGGAAAAATATGTACGGACATTCATTCAAAATTTGCAACAAGATCCTAGTACATCTGATACATTTAGTTGGAAAAAATATTCCTTATGGTACAAAGATCGCTTATATCTTTGTAAGAATTCCCAACTAAACAAAAGATTCTTCTTGTTACACCATTTTTTTGTCATCTAACCTATTACCATTAGATGGACCCAAGTACACCATGTAAGACCAATTTTACCCTAAGTAAAATTGCCTTCACTTTGTTAAATAACTTAATAAACCACATTTATTAGGTTGTTTATGGTCTAAACAGGAAACCCCAAAAGGAAATATTAAACAAACCTATATTTGTTTGATTTTCCTCATGGAATAATTAATTAAACCATAATTTAATTATTATTCCCAGTTATGTTTAACCCAAAAACAAATAAATTAATTAGATAAACCTTTATTTATCTTATTATTTTCTAGGAATAATTATTTAAATCTTATTTAGATAATATTCCTTGTTAAATATGACCAAATCACCCACAAATAATTAAATAAATCATTATTTATTTAATTATCCTTCAACCACTTCCTTAAAGAGATAAATAAATCATTTATTTATTTATTATTAACAAATAAAGGGATTTGACCCAAGTCAAATACTTTTTCCCTCCAACAAATATAATAAAATATTCCATGAAAGGTGGATCTAGATTTGGTTAACATTATTTTAATCATGCACCAAGATCTAGAATGACCCAATATTTTGTTATAAATAAGAGGGTTTTTCCTACCATTCCTCACATTTTGTTGCCTATTAGATCACTCTGGATCTATACACTTGGTCACATTTTTCCATCATTTGCTGTGTGAGCTCCCATTGAGCTCTATTCTTTGCATTGGGTTTTCTACACCAACAAGAGAGAGAAATCTTAGATCTGAAGTGCGAGGACTTCCAAGAACCCATCCCACTGAGGAGAATTGGATACGCCTTCTTGTTTTCCTCCCAGGTGCCCAATTAATACAAAAATTCTTTCAAAAATTGTTCTTGTATTGTCTATTGGTATATGGAGCAAACCCTTGTTTTTACTGCTTAATGTCTTTCCATGCATAGATCTGGTTTTTTGCAGCTCTTTTCTTGTTCAACTAACCGCAGATCTGAAGATATTGGCAGCCACTTTTGTTGTTAGGGATATTAGTTATGCGTAGCTAAAGTGGTCCTTTTTCGTACACTTCGACAAAGGATTCATACTAACAAATGGTGACTCCACACGGGTTTTAAATTACGACCGCTGTCGTTTTTCATATTCTTGCATATCCAGCTACTTCAGACCCTAGGGTTTCTTTTCAGCTGTTTATTTTTCCTATTTTTATGTTGTTTTTCTCACATAAAACCCTAAAACATTAAAATTTCTAACTTCCGTGTGTTTCTGGCCCTATTGCGCAGGTAAGCGACATCAGCCGCAACTGAGATGGCAACTTTTCCGAAAATCTTCCGCCAAGACAATCGGAATGGGAGGTCGCACGTTTTGGCCCAAAAACTACGACCTGGACCTCCAGGTCACACTTTTCAACCTCTTTTCTGCGACCTGCACTGAAAACAAGTCAGAACTTGTGACCTGCCAATTTTTCAGTGGTTTTTCTGCAATTTTTCTGGGTTTTGCTGAAGCTTCTATCAGGGTTTTCCAGCCTCTGTCTCAGCCCGCTTTGACCTAGTTCTGATATGTTTTTACTCATCTAAGTGGGAACCTAGCCCCTAGGGCTTCAGTACCCTCCACTTTTTGTGGAATATTTTTAGCTGTTTCAGCCATCTGTTTTTCTGAGTTTCAGCCTTCCATTTTTCAGATCTGATACCTCCTTTTCAGATCCCTTTAAATCAGCCTTTCTTCCTTTCAAATCACCTCTTGTCGTTTTGTTTGGACCTCTCTTTAGGACCTCCTCCCTGTCCTTTCCGCTTTTTGCTGATTTCCTCCCTTTTTTTTTTTCCAGCCACCTTGCCTCTGTCTCTTGGCTGTGATCTACACCTCTTTTCAGCAGCTTTATCCTTTATATCCTTGTCCCTTTTGACCTTAGATCTATTGGCCTCTTTTCAGTGTGTTTTGACTAGATTTTTTCCCTTTTTTTAGACTAGTTTTGAGGGACCCGCCTCCTTGGGTTAGATAGATGCAATAGTAGCTGTTAATTTTCTGTTATTTCAGCATTATATACTATTATCTGTAGATTTATTTTCAGTTACACAGCACACTTTTTTCTTGCTCTCAAAACGGAAAGGGTTTAAAAATTAAAATTAACGCACGCCACACACTGACCCTAAGTGAAGAAGCACCTGGTTAACACCGCCTGGAAAAGACTCTAAAATCAATTGTCACTGCACATTTTCTGCCCTTGACCTCACTTGATTCTGTCCCTTTTTTCCCTTGTCGGTTTCCTTCTTCCTGTCATCATTGCACCCCCAAGGCGCCTTTCCCGGAGACTTCTTGGCCTTCACCTTCAGTTTCCAGTCGATCGACCTACTTCGTCCCACCGTCGTAGAGCCAGTCCTCCTCTGAGTCCGCACTCTGACTCCTCTTCTAATTCATTGGGTTCTCCTTCTCCTCCTGGTTCTCCCCCTGTCACCTTCACTATGTCTGGTCCAGGGCCTAACGTTAGTGGTGCTCCAGGCCTTAATGCCGGAACCACTACTAGAGGAACCGCCACAGGAACTACCTCAGCCATACCCTTGCTGTCGTACATTGCAGGCCTCATCCTCCCCGATTTCAATCAGTTGATCAATGACCCTATCCGCCACGATGTTGGTTGGCCTGATATGCCAACCAAGCTCCCCTCTGACATCCCTAAGTTCTAAGGCCTTGCTGGAGAAGATCCAACCAATCATGTTTGATCTTTCCACATGTGGTGTTCCTCCAATTCCATTACCGATGACTCCATCCATCTTCGTTTGTTCCAACGCACGCTTACCGGCGAAGCTTCTAAATGGTATGTCAACCAAGCCACCTCTTCCCATACCACCTTTGCAACCATCACCCAAGCCTTTTTATCTTACTTCCAGCTCCCTCTTCGATACGATACCGGTATAGAGCTCTTGACTTCCTTTAAGAAAACATCTTCGACCCGCCTTTCCACCCATTTTCAGGAATGGCGACGTAGACGCAGCTTATGTCGAGCTCTCCCCTTCGAAGATCGGATCTATATGGACTGGTTCCTTCGCTCTCTCATAGCTCCCATCGGCAAAGATGTCGCCTCCCATTTCCCTCAAACCGAAGAAGCCGCCCTCCAAATAGCCTTGAAATATGACCTGATCTATGACCAGTCTGGTTATGTTTATACCGTCCTTCCTGACCTCCCCAGGCCCGGTGGTGCTAACGCCCCGAGGGCATCTCATTCCGCTGACGGTATCATTGGAGCCCTTTCCCATTCGTATGCTCAACCTCCTATGGGCTACGGTCTCCCTCACGGAGGGGCCAACACCTCTAGCACTCTTCCCCCTCCCGGTAGCATGTACCCAGGATACGGCATGCCTCCTCCTTTTGCCCAACCTCCTGCTTACCTCAATGTTTCCCAACCTAACCATTATCCTTACCCTCAGCCTGGTGTGCCAGCTCCTCTAGCATGTGCGCTTCCACCTCCCTTGCCTCCTCAACCCCAGCAGCAGCACCTACAGCCCCCTTCAGGGCAAGTATTTGCACAGCAGGGTGCGACTAATCCCCCTTCTTCTCAACGAAGGCGGAGATTCAATCCAAATCAATATACCCCTGGTACTCGTGGACCCAATCCTCAAGGTTTTGACCCTAACACTGCTAACCAGCAACAGGGCACTCAGCCCAAGCCGGATAGGCCTCTTCGTACCAACAAGCCTTGTTCATGTTGCGGTTTTTACGGTCATTACACCCACGATTGTCCCATTTTACCACAGATGCGGTAGATGTGGGAGTCTCAAGCCACATTGCACGGACAACATGCCTCCCCTCACGCTCCCCCTAATGTGGCCACTACTCAACCAACTGTGTTTACTGATCCTTTCCCTCAGCAAGGATTCATGGCTACCCAACCACCTGACGGGCGGGTCTCCACTCCACCCTCCATTTTTGGTTCCTCCGATTACCAGATCCTCATGATGACCTCTGATCCATCCCCAACCGTCGATCTTCACCTTCAAACTCAGTCTCGCCAGTACCCCAAGCCTCCTGCTCAGTCTGCCATTGAGCCTCCTTCTTCAGGTTCTACAGAGCCTCTTTCGACATCCAGTGGCCCCTTACATATCCCTCAACCCAAAGTTGAGGTTCATACCAAGATTCCTAAGGGACCCTTACCTCGAAACGCTGCTTCCATTCGAGCTGCTCATTCGTATAGCATAGTAGATGATTTGGCGCAATCTCCTGCTGCCATTTCCACACTGGAACTCCTCCAGTCACGCCCTTCCCAAAAGAAGACTCTACTATATGCCATGGGCGATGTAGATCTTGCTGATGACCAAATAATTGTTTTCGACGCCACTCAATTGGACCATCCTCCTCTTCCTCCTTCCGTCACCTTCCAAATCCCAGTCAAAATCTGGAACGCCAACATTTCCCAGTGTATAATTGATGAGGGGGCATCCACCTGCGTGATGTATGGTTCGGTTTGGAAGCAACTCAGATCCCCTGATTTGGCCCCTTCCACGATGAACCTTTGAGCGTGGGACGGCCATGCCTCCCAGCCCATTGGCCTGTTTCGTAATTGTCCTATCACCCTCGCTTCCTCCGTTGCAACTGTGCCTCCAGCACCTCCACAGGACCCTTCTCCTGTCGTGACGGCTCCCGGGAAGAAAAGAAAATCTCGCAAGGGGGCACCCAAAGACAAGACCACCCCAACTGACCTGGCCTCTCCTCCACCTGCAAAGCCCTGTGCCTTATGTGATGTCGTCGGCCACGCCACTCATGCTTGTCTTGAATTTCCCCGTATTCAACCCATGGTTAAAGTCGCGTTCCCCGAGTCTACGGCCCCTGAAGCCTCCATTCCTTCTTCATCCGTAACCAAGAACCCCAAGACTCTTCGCACCAACCAACCCTGTGCTTTGTGCGGTGTTCATGGCCATTACTCCCACCATTTTCCTCACCTGACGCATTACCACACCTCTTTAGAGGTAGTCCAAGAGTATGAGGTTGAACAAAATCAATCCGCCTCTCCCATACTCGCGCAGTATGCTTCGGGTTAGCCTGAGGATCCCCCCGCTCCCATCGACATTCCCCCCCCTGATGTTCAGACGATGGAGTCTACTATGACCATTCTTTACCTATCCTCCTTTGCACGACCCTTGGATCCCATTCCCCCTGCATCCTACCCTGTTGTTTCGCCTGACCCCCTCTTTTTTACCCCTACACGAGATCACTCCACCCGTATCTCTGTTGACCTCCGCAACCCGAGTCCTCACCACCCTTCCGATAGCCCTCATATACCACCCTCTAGTTTGTATATGAGTCATAGTCATCCTGCTCCTTGCACTCCCTCCCGCAGTTGCCGCTCGATGTCATAATGTCTACTCACGCTGCCGTCATTGTATCTCCTCCCCCCATTTGTTGTCTTGTGACACCATTCTGCAGGACCTCCCGTCCTCACCCTTATCGGTTACGCCGATGGTGCAAGTCGTTACTCCTGGAATCTAGCCTCAGCAGTTTGGGCCATTTTCACCCCCTTGCATACCCTTGTCCTCTCTAACGGGGTCTGCATTGGTGCTGCCACCAAAAATCAGGCCGAATATGATGCAGTGCATGGTCTCTTAGCCGATGCCCTCTTTCATCACATCCTCCATCTGCACATTCGTTTGGATTCCCTACTTCTTGTCATGCAACTAAATGGTGTTTATCGTGTGCATAACCCTGTGCTGTTTAGATGATATTTACGAGTGAAACTCTTGATACATGAATTTGAAACCATAACTTTCAACCATGTACCTCGAGACCAGAATCACTATGTAGATAGTATTGCAAACCATGTTCTAGATTGGCATTTATCACACACATTTCATACAAGACAATAACATTTATAATCATTAAAAACCGATGCATATCCATAATATGTGTCGCAAAACATGTGTTTAGAGTCCATATACTCTGATACATATGACATGCCCATAGCATGTTACAAAAAAATTAAAACTGGGGGCACCACCTGCCCCTACATACACACTAAGGGGCACCACATTCCCCACACCTACTTACTATTTGGTGGATCCCGAGCCAATGGCTCTGCCCCTGCAGCCCGTAGATCACGTATGCCTTGACCAGCCATCGCCATGTGCCTCATGACACCTCGCCATTCCGAGGGAAGACCAATGCATGCCTCCACGTACTAGTCGTCTAAGTCTTGCCACCTACGCTCTGAAACTTTGGTCAGCAACTTCTCGCATCTACGGTGGATGTCCTCCAGAAGGGCGGCCGCATCCTCATTGCGCGCTGCTCTCGACCCACTCAGCCCTACAGCTCCAGAGGCTGCCGGGCATCCCATATATCCAGCCGGTTTTACCGGAGCTATATCTGCATACCAAAAGTACATGAATCAGTACCATGTCTACTATTCAATCACTTTAACATTCCCATACAAGAATAGTTACTTATCACTTACCATTGGGCCCCCATACTCAACCAGGCGGAAGTGGTAGGTCCGGATCCCCACAATAACTCATCCCACTATAGGGATAGTCGTTTATGTATAATGGCATCTAATCCCAATGGGCAAAGAACTCAGGTCGAAACACTCGCCCAACCGCCCCTCCTCCTCCTTTGCACAGTAGCCAACCCCACCAGCGCATCCTGGGCTCTCTCGGGCCCCCATCTGGGAGCTGTATACGAGGCTGCAAGGTCGGGATCTTCTCAAAGAAGAAGGCACACAATAAAGTCCCATACGAGAAATCATGGTTCACTTGCCACTTGCAGAGCGACAACTGTCGCTTTAGCGACACCAGCATCATTTGGGCCCACCCATAGTAGGTCCCACTCAACACACTCTCCACAATCATCATCTGCCCCCTAGTGATGTGATGGAGCGCCTGGTTGCCTAGGATACGCAGCACCGCTGCAGCCACTGCACGGGTCTCTAGCCTCTCTAGATCCCCGATCAGTATCCGAGTCCCCTTGACTTGGAGACCCGGTCGACAATGTCACTCCACAAACTCCATGATATGCCGCCCCCTTGGTAATACTGGCTGCGTGTTTCCCACCATCCCAAGTCACGGGAGACCTGTCAAGAAATACACATCCTGGACTGTCAGTTCGATCCTGTGCCCCTGCACTACAAAGACCTCATGATCTGGATCCCAATAACTGATAATCCGGGCCAAGAAGGGCTCTCCAGCTCTCATCAAAGGGTTCTCCAAAAACTTTAGAACCCCAAACCTGGCCAACACACGACAGGCACCCTGATCTACCTGGATCTCTGCCCGTAATGTACCCAGGTCTCCCTCTCTCCAGTTAACTCGTATATCTGCCATACCTGCACAAAAACATCATATTTTTCAGCATACAGATAGGGAATACCATAACCAAAAACAAAAACCCAACTCTCAGCCATAAAATAGCACTAAAACCCCCTCATCTCCCAGGTCGCAGTTTTCTGCCCAATTCTGGGACAGGTCGCACTTTTTGCCCTGAAACCTGCTTCCCAGGTCATAATTTTTGGCCCAAAAAGTGCGACCCAGCCATAGAGATGAAGGAGGGTCTGTTTCTGAGAATTTGGCCCCTAAACTGAACTTTCAATCCATCAAAATGAAAGAGTAAGGTTAGGCCTCTTACCTGCAACTGACGGATCTCGATTCCAATGGTCGTTTTGTCCGCTATGCTCGCCGCAAGATTTAGGGCCTTCTCTCCTCTCTACGTTGACCATAGCAACAATAGCAAATGAGTGAATTTGGAGGGAAAACTGCCTTATTGAAAGAGAACCCCTATTTCTTCTTTCGACTGCTGTGACCATACCGTAGCCCCGTTCGACAAACCGTCTGCACCATTGGAAAGCTCTCACCAAGCCCTCAAATGGGTATCTGTTATTTTTTTGTGATTTGATACTTCACTGGGACACATTTTGTCCAAGAAGGGTCACTTCACCCCTCCTTAAAATCGAATTTCCTCACTTACGACACTTGTACTTGGGGCACCATTTTGCCTCCTTACTTGTCTTTGTTCGTGTCGATTTTCATCATGAGTTACCATCTTGTACTCATGTTTTCATGGTCCCCCATTGGGCCTTTACTGTGTGGCAGAACCATTGAGTCGCCCTTGTTTAGAGCATCCAAGTTGAGTCATCATCACATTCATGGAGTCTATCCCGAGTCCCTTTGTACCCCGCTATAGCCCTCCATCCTTCATTGCTTAGTCTCTCTCTTGTGTCGCACCTTATGACCTTTAGTCCCACTGTCCCCTATCCCTTATGATATTGTGTCAGTCGCTACCATGTCATTCATGCCCTTTATGCTCTAACAAGGGAAGTCGTCCATTCGCTACTCAGTCCTTTCCATTTCACCATCATCATTAGTGTCAGTCTGTCCGTCGCTCTACTATTTTCTCTCGTGCCTTAGTTGAGGATCTCTCATTGCCTCACCTATGGCGGACCTCCTTCTGTCGACATCAGCTCCTTCATTCCAGAAGACAGGTCTAGAGAGCGGTGTACCTTGGTTCCAGCTTCCACTCTTGTTCGGTGCCTCGGATCAGGCAAAGGGATCTCTCATTTCCCTTTGACTTGATTGTTTCTCCACTCCAGCTCCTTTCAGCATGATCGAGATCCGTATACTTGATGGTTCAGTGATACAGCAGCGGCTCTTGATGATTCCCGGGTGTGTGTGAGATGTCTCAACCCTCATGAGGGGGTGGCCCTGCAGGTAGCCCCCCACATGCCTGGATGACCTCCTCCTTGCAGCCTTCGATGTAGCTCCAGATATTTGATGATGTTGGCCTTAGCCACTTGCAGCGCCTCTTTGATTTGCATGTATCAGTCAGATTTTTTGAGCCCTTCCCCATTTACAGGGGGCATTTGGGTTGTATTTGTATCTCATGTACTCAGATATTATTGTACAAGTCCTGGCTGTTATCCCAGGCACAGCATGTATATGGGATTCCTCATTATATTTTTATCTGGCTCATGATTATGCCAGCTGTACTTTATGGTTCGGTCCCTTGTTTATTGGACACACTATTCTTTTGTACTTTGTCTCGGCGGGCATAGGTATGCCTCCCCCGCCGCCTTTAGCACAGGTACCCTCTCATAAAAAGAGACTTGTTGCACCTGTAAGTCTCGTCTCCTCAGGGTCTAGTTCTTCAGCACATTAGTCTACCTTACATCTCTCTCTCCGACTTCCCTTTTGATGTCTGGTGATTGAGTTCTTACAACGTACTTCGGTCATACGATTTGCTCCTAACACTCGCACGCTGGGGGGCAATCTGTTACACCATTTTTTGGTCATCTAACCTGTTATCGTTAGATGGACCCAAGTACACCATGTAAGACCAATTTTACCCTAAGTAAAATTGCCTTCACTATGTTAAATAACTTAATAAACCACATTTATTAGGTTGGTTTACGGTCTAAACAGGAAACCCCAAAAGGAAATATTAAACAAACCTATATTTGTTTGATTTTCCTCATGGAATAATTAATTAAACCATAATTTAATTATTATTCCCAGTCATGTTTAATCCAAAAACAAGGAAATTAATTAGATAAACCTTTATTTATCTTATTATTTTCTAGGAATAATTATTTAAATCTTATTTAGATAATATTCCTTGTTAAATATGACCAAATCACCCACAAATAATTAAATAAATCATTATTTATTTAATTATCTTTCAACCACTTCCTTAAAAATATAAATAAATCATTTATTTATTTATTTTTGACAAATAAAGGGATTTTACCCAAGTCAAATACTTTTTCCCTCCAACAAATATAATAAAATATTCCATAAAAGGTGGATCTAGATTTGGTTAACATTATTTTAATCATGCACCAAGATCTAGAATGACCCAATATTTTGTTATAAATAGGAGGGTTTTTCCTACCATTCTTCACCTTTTGTTGCCTATTAGATCACTCTGGATCTATACACTTGGTCACATTTTTTCATCATTTGCTGTGTGAGCTCCCATTGAGCTCCTTTCTTTGCATTGGGTTTTCTACACCAACAAGAGAGAGAAATCTTAGATCTGAAGTGCTGAGGACTTCCAAGAACCCATCCCACTGAGGAGAATTGGATACGCCTTCTTGTTTTCCTCCCAGGTGCCCAATTAATACAAAAATTCTTTCAAAAAATGTTCTTGTCTTGTCTATCGGTATATGGAGCAAACCCTTGTTTTTACTGCTTAATGTCTTTCCATGCATAGATCTAGTTTTTTGCAGCTCTTTTCTTGTTCAACTAACTACATGTCTAAAGATATTGGCAGCCACTTTTGTTGTTAGGGCTATTAGTTATGCGTAGCTAAAGTGGTCCTTTTTCGTACACTTCGACAAAGGATTCATACTAACACTTCTGGAATTGCACACTTCTCCTTTAGGAGGACACTCAGGATTTTTAAAAACTTACCACAGGATGAAGAAATAATTTTTTTTGGGATGGCCTTAAATCTGATATTCAAAATTTTGTGATGGAATGTTTGCTTTTCCAGCAGAATAAAGTTGAGACAATTAAGACCCCGGGACTTCTACAACGTTTATCCATTCCAAGTCAACGTTGGGAGGATATTTCAATGGATTTTATCACAAGTTTACCTAAGTCTGAAGGAACGAGTGTCATCATGGTGGTAGTTGATAGACTTACCAAGTATGCACACTTTTGTGCATTATCTCATCCATTTAAAGAAAGTACAGTTGCTACTACATTTATGGACAGAATTCAAAAGTTACATGGAAGCCCAAGGGTTATTGTGAGCGACAAAGATCCCATTCTTACTTGAAATTTTTGGACGGAGTTATTTTCTTGTTTGGGTACTCAATTAGCTCATATCTCATCTTATCATCCTCAATCTGATGGTCAAACTGAGATATTAAGTAAATGTTTGGAAGGATATATTCGTTGTTTTGTATCTGATAAACAAACACAATGGGTCAAGTGGTTACCTCTCGCTAAATGGTGGTATAACACTTCCTTCCATACTACAGCAAAAATTACCCCATTTATGGCAATTTATGGTTATCATCCACCATCCATCACATCATCTTTAAGGGAAAATTTGAAGGTTCAAGCAGTGGAAGATCACATTGAGCATCAGCAAGAAATTCTCCAACTCTTAAAGGATAACCTTAATTTGGCACAAAATCGAATGAAACAACAGGCAGATCAACATCACAGTGAGAGAAGTTTTGATGTAGGAGATTGGGTATTTTTATGGCTACAACCATAAAAAAAAATGTCCCTCAAGCAAGCTAAGAAGGATAATAAATTATCGCCAAAGTACTATGGTCCTTACAAGGCGTTGAAAAGATTGGTACTATGGCATACAAATTTGAGCTTCCTGCTTCTTCGCGAGTACATCCAGTTTTCCATGTTTCATGCTTAAAGAAGGTTATAGGTGAAAATATTTGAGTTCAAACAATATTGCTAGAACTTGATGAGGAAGGAAAAATCATATTGGAACCTGAATCAGTCATGGAAACAAGAACTTGATAGCTACGAAATCGATCAATTTTAGAGTATCTCATCAAGTGGAAGAACTTACCCACTGAAGATTCTAAATGAGAGGATGAGAATTTTATACATAAGCCCTCGAAGCTACACAAGTGTTGAGGACAACACTTTTTTGAAGGAGAGGGGCATGTTAGGTCCCTACATCACTATTATAGTCCCTTATTTTTGTTAATGTAAACCCCTTATTGTTATTATTGTACCCTTGTAACCCCCATTTTGTTATTATTGTGCCCTTAAATTATTATTGTTAGGTCAGCTAGGATTACATTGTGGCCGACTAGGATTACATTATGGCCCCATGGACCTATATATAGAAAGGAGGTTTCATAAATTGTATCATCCAAGAATTTTTCATTTATGTAATGTATTTTAGGTTTCCCCCTCGAAGTGGCTTATTTCTAAGGTGTTGATATCTCTTTTCTTCTATTTTTAAAGCTGGTTACACAAAAATAACATTGGAAGCCGTCTCCATGATGTTACCGAGTTCCTCCTTCCTAGGGCTTGTAAAATGTTCTAGGATGTATTTGTACGAAGGAAAAACTTACATGACAAGCATATTCTATCCCCTTCAAGCTTGTTTCCAAAAATAATTGGGGTACTCTCCAGAAATGGTGGGGGGAAATGGAACTAGATGCCAATTGTGTCAGCAGTATGTTGCTCTTGAACATGACACTTGTCTGCAGTGCATGTCAGGTTGGGGACATCCCACATTCGTCATTTTACCTCCATGGGTTGGGTTATCTGTTTTGAACTCTCATCTATTCTTTTCCTCATCACCATGACCTCATATCCCTTGATGTCAAATACTGCCAAATTCTAGAGCCATGTCACCAATATGTTCAGGAGAAGTTCCTTCTACAGTTTTCAACCCCTAGTACTCTATTAAGTCTTCATTCATTATCATCTTATTCCTCTGTCTCATGTTGATGATGTGGAAAAAATTATGGCCCTCCTTCGACCGATCACTTCCTGTCGACTTCAGCTCATTATCCAGGAATTTGATCTAGAGACTCCCTTCTGGCACCTTAGAGCTTGCATGCCTCAATGGTAATTTCTTCACATTCGACGATGGGTTCTCATCATTGTCCTTCGATCGAGTGATTTTGCGGATGTTTGACTCCGGTTCATTCTTCACATTATCTGGATTGTACTAGCAGTAACTTGAGAACCATTGTCATTATTGATGGTTTCTCTCGTGCCTATTAATAGCTTCCATCATCGGCTGGTAATCAAGAAACTTTATTTCATGTTCGACTTAGTCTCATTCATTCACATGCTTGAATTTGTACTTGTTTGGGTCAGGAAGGAACACAATACCTTGGGTTTTGTCTGATGAAATATAGGCTGCATGACGATTTATTTTATCATGACTGTATGCATGGCTCTTCTGATTGGATGGTTACGACCATACCTGAATCTACTTTATGATCCTTTTTCACTGGATTTTTATGTCCATACCATGGATATTATTACATGTTCTCTATTATGGATGGTTGTGCCCATAACTTGTACTCATGTATCAGAGATATCACTCGTACTTGATCTTGCAAGTCCTCAAACCACGACGTTTTAGTTTGGGGATGTTCTCATAAATCATTTCACCCCTCCCTCTCTCTTGGAATTCATTCTTTAGGGGTCATCTGTTACACATCATTTTTTCATCGTCCTCGCATTCCAAAGATAAAGGGATCACTACAATGTACTACATCAAGAGCATTGGATTGAGGTAGGACATCTATTCTAGTCCACATTTTGTTTATGAACTTGGAATTTAGAAACAAAGATGTTCCCTTGTTGCTAGACCCACACTAGGGCTAGAGGTATCACCTCTATTTGTAGAGGGGATTTTCCTACTCAACACCATACACCAACTGAAATGGTGTGAATCTGGTAGAAATATTAGAAAATTTTTGGTAAGCCTATAGAGCCGAGAATGGCATGAGGTGCCAATATATTTTGTGCTTCCCAATGGTTCATTGAAGGATCATCACTAGAAATTTGTTGACAGCCTTGACTTGGCCATTGTCCTATGGATAATAGGGAGTGGAGCTATCGTGGCATAGCCCCAGTTGATCAGTTAGCTTTTTCATCATACTATTTCGAAAGTGAGAGCCATGGTCAGTGAAAATGGATTTCAGGACATAGAACCAAGTTATTCCATGGTTTAAAATGAATTGTGTCATAGTTTGACCTTCATTACCATATGTAGGCATCACCTTTGCCCATTTTGTAAAATAATCGACAACAAAAATAATATAACGATGCCCCCTGGTCGAGCGAGGATTATAGGTCCTGTAATCTATGCCTCATTTTTAAAATGGCTTGGTTTTCACAATGGGATGCACGGGAGTGGGTGGGGCATGTTCTTTTATAGAATAAATTTGGCAATGATGATATTGGTAAACAACAAGAATGAAATATGTAAAAATAGACAGCAAAAAATGTCCTACTCGAAGGATTTTCTGAGCGGTAGCATAACCGTATATATGACCACTACAGGCCCCAGAGTGGTAGTCATTAAGTACATTCTCAACTTCCTAAATATTTAAGCATCAATAGAGGAAAAAATAAACACCAGTACTATGCAAAGTATATCCAACGATGCATTAGGGTCAGGACTAGTAACAAATCCATCGTCTCTTGGAGGGAGACAACACCGGTTGAAAGTTTTGTGTCTGGAGATAAAAAGTGATGTCTCCATACCAAGTATATAGACTGTTGATGAGAAATATAAAATCTTCGCAGGGTAGGATCAACTATAGCAGGAATATCGAAAATCAATTCAACTTAGTTGTAGAAAACTCTAAGTCTAACTCTTGGAGAATGAAAATCCATTTGCAGTATTTTCCACCAAGTAACTTACAATAATCATGTAAGTCACGGGGTTACATTCATAAATCACAATGGTATTATGTACGAGAATGTAATGGTGAAATAAATGAATAGAATAAACAATAGCGAAGACAAGTTCTTCTACGCGGGCATAACGAGGCTCAGCGCCAAAGAGATTTCGGCTCAAGTATTAAAAAACATGTTCATGACCATCACCATCATCTTGAACCAAAACCATACCAATAATGTTGTCGATGGCTTCTTAAAAGAGGAAATAATCACAATGATAATCAGGCTGATGAAATAAAGGAGCACTGGTAAGAGCTTTTTTCAAGGCATAGAAATTGGTCTAAGTAATTTCATCCCAAATGAATGGGTCTCCCTTCGTCAACAGACACGTAGATACTTTAGCAATTTCAGCATAATTCAAGGCGAATCAACGGAGAAATTTGGCTTTACCCTAGAAGCTTTGTAGTTGATGTAAAGAGGAAGGAGGAGGCAGATTGATGATTGCCTCGACTTTGAGAGGATCGATCTGGATGCCTTATTTAGAAATCATGAAACCTAAGATATGACTTTATTCGATGCAAAAGACACATTTATGAGGATTCAAAGGTATGTTATTGTGTCGGCAGTGAAGAAATATCGCTCCAATATGTTCAAGGTGATCTCGAGGTTTCACGGAATGAGTTGGAAGGTCATCAAGATATGGTTGGACTATGTTCTTAATATCAAGAAAATCATGGGACATATCCCTTTGGAAGGTAGCCCCGACATTTTTCAAAAAAAAGGGATATTCTTATAGGAAAAGGTTCCCCAGGGATAGATAAAGGCAGTCTTGTGTTGATTAGCCAGAAGAATATTGATTTGGTTGTAGCCAGAGAAACTGTCCATAAAAGAGAATATATCACTCCCTACACACTCGTCAATAATTTGATCTATAAAAAGAGTGGGGTAGTTTTCTTTAGGAAAATCTTGATTTATATTGCGATAATAAACATAGACTATAATGGTGCCTTCATTTTTCGTAACAGGGAAAATATTATATACCCAATCCATCAATGGTATCAAATAGATGAAACCAGCCTTGAGAAGTTTTTCGACCTTTCCCTTAATGGCAACAACCTTTCTTATATGAACAAGATGAATCCGTTGATGAATAGGCATGGAGTTCAGATACGTAGGAAATTTTTGCACCATAATACTAGGGTCTATGTCAGTCATTTCTTCATAAAACCATCTGAATACATCACAGAATTATTTAAAGAGAGTAGTGTAAATATTCACCTCTTAAGGAGAACAAGATGCACTAATATGTACATTCTTGACAACCACTAGTTTAACAAATATGTCGATTGGAATGGTGGAAGAAATTATACCCATGTTTCCTTCGGACATCACTTCATGAAATAGAATAGGATGTTGAAGTGGGACAGTAAATTTAGATGGAACACAAGCTTCCAGACAAGTAGAAATGTCATCCGTGCCTGGGAGAAACGAGGAATGATGATGACCATCATCCCAAGGGTTTTCTTTGAGAGACATAAATTCCACAATACTCTCGTTAGTGGAAAATATCCCATTCAAGGGATTCATTGAATCCCAAGAACCAAACTAGGGAGACTACTAATACGTGTCCAAATATGAAACTATATTACCATTGGCTTCGGAAGAAACCCTTGAAGAAAGAAGAATTATTTGATACATTTTTTCTTCAGGGATAAGGGGCATAACGTCACCAAAACTGTCAATCTAGTTTGGAATAGGAATAATCCATGGATCATCACCGAATTATATCATATTAACAGAGGCAATATTAGGAGGCGAGAGTGAGAAAATTCCCATTATGGACAAATATTTGAAAATACCCATCACAAGGTTCTCATAAGGAGTAGAGGTATTTGCAACATATGGAATGTTTTCAATTAAATAATCGGAGGAAAAGAAAACAAGTTGATCAATGGTGATGATCTTCCCCTGATGAGGAAAGTGGAGAACACAGAAAAGCGTAGAGACCATGCAAATCATGGCATGAGTCCAACTATGTCAAAGCAGAAGATTTTAATTGAGGCTGGAATCTACCGCCTCTACTTCTATGTCCATCATCTTACCATGCAACTGAATTGGAAAGGATTTTAGAATATCGTATGATCAAGAGCCTCTTCCATCAAAAGCTTCCAGAGTGTTAGGGTACTGACTTAATGGAGGAGATCCAATGGCTTTCCAACACGCAACACACATGATGTAGGTGGAATAACTTTCGTCAACGGAAATCCTATGGATGGTTTTACCCATAATAATGACTTGAATAATAAAATCCACTTGAGATGGGAGCTGAGGAACAAAATTATAAAGATCGAAAGTAATAAGGTTGGAATCCAAGGGATCGATCCTTACGATAGTAGATAATAGTGCCTTCCATTGTGATGGGCATGACTGAAGGAATTCCAAGGCCAAAATCACCGAAGGTTGTTGAGATAAATCCTCTACAATGTTATAGTGCTGAGAAGCTCATGCATTCAAATTATCAGATGACTTCCGAAGAACACCTTTTGGAGGTGCTCAGACAATGGAATCACTATTCGGTCTCTCAATTTGGAGAGGACCAAAATGAAGAGGAACGAAAGAGAAAGGGTTATTTGTAGTGTCCTTTTCCATGGGAGATTTCTAAGGATTTAGATACTCTTTCGATTGGGTGGAAACAAAACTGGGTTTTTTACTAGCCATAAAAACTGGGTTTTTTACTAGCCATAAAAACTTGGGAGCTTCCAGAAGATTGGGGTTTATCTACCATTTATGTTTGCGGTAAAGGGAATGGTTCTTTCAAGATATTTGGGGTATCAAATGTGCCCTTAAGAATATGGGAAAATTTTGTATGTCAAGGAAAAATCTTGGTGTAGTGGTCATCATCACATATCAAGCAAGGATACTTGGGATTACACTTGGAAGAATCATCGGTAGATGATTTAGCGGAATCCTGTTTGGGGGTGCCAGATTTTTCTTTACCTTTCCCCTTATTTTTACATTTTGAGGACTTGTCTGCTATGGTAGATTAAACAACATTAGCCTTAGATTTTTTACCAATATTCTTCGAATTTTTCAAAGGAGTGGAGGGTGCAATGGTAGAAGTAGAATTAGACTTTGAAGAAGCCTTCAGTGTATTGTTACCAGTATGGGCCGTTGTCCTAATGACACCGTCAATAGGGGCCATAGTAGAAGATTTGGATGATGTTGGGTCCGTAGAAGGTCATAGTGCATCAGGTAAAAGTTCATATAGAGTTCCAGATTAGGAATAGACAAAATCTTGATACTAAGCATGGGAGATTACTTCTCTTCCATCACACATCCACCCATAGCGAGATCATTGGTGATTTTAGGGACAAAATATCTTTTTAACCATTCAGTCAACAATTAGTTAGGGATTTCAAATTTAATAAGGCAACGCTTATGCCTCCATTCATGAATCTGATCTGAAATGTGAGTAGCAAGTGACTAATTGGAAGATGTCAGGAGATGGGTGCTAGTCTCATAGTGGACATGCAACTGGAAATGCATTAGGAAACCCATGGCTAAGGTATTGAAATTGTAGAAAATACCATGAGGAAGTTCAATTTACCATTTGGTAGCAACACCTATCAAATTGAACTAGAAAATACGTAGACTAATGGAATTGGAAACCCAAGAATTGAAATAGCACCATAAATGGTACGTCATGACATGGGCTTAAGGGTCTTCCCCATATTTTCCTTCAAACTTTGGAAAATCTCCAGGCATCTTAGTTGGAAATGGAGGCCAATTTTCCATGTGTTGGATGGGGTCATTTTTCAACTTCGACACATTAGGTAGTTCCAACATAGGCAGGAATGGAAACGGAGGATGATAAGGAGAAAAAATTATTGGGATGTTTCTCATCTAGGGGTTCCAACCTTGCTGGTACAGGTTTTGCCCCCATTGTGGATGACTCTGACCATACTAATAAATTTTTCCCACTGTTGTTGAAAATGTATATATCATTGATAGGGACATTGTTGTGGTTAGGGTCACTGATAAGTACCTGGTTGCAGTTTTTTTTGAACGTATTGTCTTTCTTGGGGTTGTTGATAAGGCCCTTGGTGAACATAAATACCTTGTTGGGGCTATTGATTGGGCCCCTGCTAGATGTAAGCTCCCTATCGGGGTT
Organism: Pinus albicaulis; assembly: GCA_034641835.2. Taxonomy (NCBI): domain Eukaryota; kingdom Viridiplantae; phylum Streptophyta; class Pinopsida; order Pinales; family Pinaceae; genus Pinus; species Pinus albicaulis. The sequence goes on along the minus strand of CM076578.1, from coordinate 959,083,965 downwards.
GTTGGAACTAATCTTGAGGAATTTTCCAGTATTGAGCACCGGGCTAATTAGGGTAAGGTCTAGTTTGACCTAGAGGATTCAAACCATATTGGATTTTAGAACAAAACTAAAGGTTGGTCGCAACTGCACCCATTGGATCTTTTGGTTTTTTTGGATCTAATTTTTCTATAAAGTGTTGGATCTTCTTTCCGTAGAATAAAGATCAGATGTTCTCCAAGTTTTGTGAGTTCAAATCATTGGTAGAGAAAGATATAGAGAAGAAGGTGAAGGCTCTAAGGAGCAACAATGGTGGTGAGTATATCTCTAATGAATTCAAGAACTTACGTGCCAAATAAGGATTTTAGAGCAGGGAAAATTTTAAGGATGGAAAATTATTTTGAAGTTTAAAAAATTGGCGAATCTCACTAGTACCTAGTATGCAAACTATAAAATGTTTATTTATGTATTTGTAAAATTATTGAAATCTATAATGATTTTATATATACTCTCTATATAATGTTGGCGAATTTTAAAATGAAATAATTTTATTTGTAAATATTACCCCATTTTTTGGTCATCTAACCTATTATCATTAGATGGACCCAAGTACACCATGTAAGACCAATTTTACACTAAGTAAAATTACTTTCAATATGTAAAATAACTTAATAAAACACATTTATTAGGTTGTTTATGGTCTAAACAGAAAACCCCAAAAGGAAATATTAAACAAATCTATATTTGTTTGATTTTCCTCATGGAATAATTAATTAAACAATAATTTAATTACTATTCCTGGTTATATTTAACCCAAAACAAGGAAATTAATTAGATAAATCCTTATTTATCTTATTATTTTCTAGGAATAATTATTTAAATAATATTCCTTGTTAAATATGACTATATCATTTATAAATAATTAAATAAACCATTATTTATTTAATTATCATTCAACCACTTCCTGAAAATAATAAATAAATCATTAATTTATTTATTATTTACAAATAAAGGGATTCGACCCAAGTCAAATACCTTTTCCCTCCAACAAATATAATAAAATATTTCTAAAAGGTGGTTCTAGAATTTGGTTAATAATATTTTATTCATCCACCAAGTCCTAGACTACCCTAATATTTTGTTATAAATAGAAGGGTTTTCCCATTCATTTGTCACCTTTCATTGCATATTAGATCACTCTGGATCTATACTCTTGGTCTGACTTTGAGCCACTATCATTGTCACATTATCCATTATTTGCTTTGTGAGCTCCCTTTGAGTTCTATGTTTGTCTAGGTTTTCTACACCAAGAAGTGAGAGAAATTTTAGATTTGAAATGCTGAGGACTTTTGAAAACTCATCCCATTGAGGAGAATTGGAAACACCTTTCTTGTTTTCCTCTCAGGTGCCCTTTAATATAAAAAAATCTTTCAAAAATATTTTTCTTGTCTTGTCTATTGGATGCATGGAGCAAAACTTCATTTTTACTTCTTAATGTATTTTTATCCATAGATCTGGTTTGTGCAGCTTTGTTTGTATCGACTAACTGCAGATTTGAAGATATTGGAAACCATAATTGATGTTAGGGCTATTTTTTATGTGTAGCTAAAGTGTTATTTTTCCGACAAAAGATTCATACTAATAGTAAAATTTGGGAAAATCATTTTTATAAAAAATGGAAATTAGCGAATCGTTTTTTTGGAAAAATCATGGAAAATTAGCCCACCTACGATTATTAGCCCCTAAAATTTTCCATGTTTTCAGAGAGAATTGATTGCACCTCATAACCAACAATAGAATGGGGTTGCAGAAAGAAAGAAAATAACAATTGTGGGAGCATCACGAGCTATGTTACATGATCAGGGCCTACCATTGCATCTGTGGGAAAAATCATGAAACATAGTGGTATTTGTGCAGAACCATAGTCCTCATTGAATACTTGGCATGACTACACCATAGGAGGATTTTTTAGGTAAGAAACTAGATGTTTCATATTTTAAAATTTTTGGCTCATATGTCTATTTCCATGTGACAAAAGATTCCAGGAAGAAGCTAGAACCAACAGTCGAGGTTGGAATATTTGTGGGGTACACTGATACTCCCCGCAACTATTGGTGTATTTGTAGGCTAACATGATGATAGTTGTCAGGAGAAATTTTTAATTTGATGAGGATAAAGCCATGTGATTTTCCTTTGAGAGGGACCTTAACATCCATACAGATCAGGAAATGTTAGTTCAAAAGGATGAACTTCAGAATATGGTGCAATCACAAATAGAGGATCATGGAGTGGAATAAACCACTCATTCAAATCCATCCACCAAAAATGGTAGGAAGCACACCAGAGAGGCTAACAGATTGATGCTAGATGCGACAGAGCATGTAGGTGCACCTACGTCAGAGCATAAGAAGAGAAGGTCCCCATAAAGGTATACTGGATACATGGCTCTTATGAGCGAGTGTATTGTGACAGAACAATCATGTTTTAAGGAAGCAATGCAACAACCAACATGGGTTGGTTCCATGGTTGAGGAGTATGAATCCATTATCAAAAAAAATTCATGGGAATTGGTCCCAAGATCAGTTGGGAAGTTAGTGGTTGGATCCATGTGGATCTACAAGGTGAACCAAGCAACATATGGGAGTGTGGATAAATACAAGGCTGGATTTGTGGCCCAAGGATTCTCATGGGTAGAGGGGATTGACTATGACGAGACTTTTGCACCAGTTACAAGGTACTCATCTTTTAGGCTTATCCTTGAAATCTCAACGCAGATGGGGTTGCAGATACATCATATGGATGTAAGGACATCCTCTCTCAATGCATTTATCGAGGCATAAGTGTACATTGAGAAGCTAGAAGGTTTTGAGACCTTTGACAAGGAGTCACATATGTGCAGACTAAAGAGAGAATTGCATGGGCTGAAGAAATAACCTCGTGCTTGGTGCACCAGGATCGAAAAATATTTCACTAGGTTGGGCTTCAAAAAGAGTGAAGAGGATGTCAACCTATATCATATTGTGGTTGATGGTAAGCTTTTAATTATTGTACTTTATGTTGATGATATTATACTGACAGGTGATGAGAAACTCATAAATTATTGCAAAGAGGATCTTGCAAGAGAGTTTGAGATAAGGACATGGGGCTCTTGCACTCTTTCCTTGGCTTGGATATATGGAAAAGAGATGGGGAGCTATTTGTATCTCAAGGCAAGTATGCCAAGGATATTCTGAGAAAGTTCCACATGGAGGGAATAAAACCTATGGAGACTCCTCTTGCAGGGAACGAGAGGAAGGAGGATGTTACCTCAGGTGAGGTAGTGGATGCTACTGTTTACAAGAATCTTGTGGGTTCACTTATGCATTTGGTGAACACATGACCAGACATATGCTACGCAATTAACCATCTTGGTCAAGCTATGGTTAAGCCTACCAGGATTTTTTAGAAGGCGAGGAAGCATGTGTCGATATATCTCGGGGCACTATGGAGTATGGATTATGGTACATATAGACAAAGGGAGTGAAGCTTTAAGGCTTCACCGATGCAGATTGGGTAAGTATTCCATCAGACAAGAAGAGCACATCAGGGGGCATCTTCAGCATAGGATCAGCAAAATTTTCTTGGTACAACAGGAAGCAGATATTAATTTCACTTAGTTCAGCTGAGGCAGAGTACATGGTAGCTATTCAGGCTACATGTGAGGCCATATGGATGAGGAAGATACTTGTTGGTTTTTTTGGTCATTAGATAGATCTGACGGTGATGCATTGTGATAACTAGAGTTGCATAAAACTATTGTTTAATCTATTATTCCATGACAGGTCCAAGCGTATTGACATCCAATACCACCATATTAGATATTGTGTTCAGAGTTGCATTATGTTGTTGCAGTACATTCCCAAGGAGGATAAGGATGCAAATATCTTGACGAAGGCGCTTGCAAAGAGAAAATTCAAATACCATAGAGGTAGGATCGGGGTAGCAGATAATATTTTTCTTGTTGAGAGAGAGTGTTGAAATTAAACAAGAAAATGCACACACACTAGTGTGGGATCTTAGCTCACACATGAGTGAAGGATTCTAGGGACACATTAGTGAGAAAGTGTGCAACCAATTTTTAAATAAATTGGAAAATAAATTGTAATCTTATCTCATAACAACTTGTAATAGTTAAATAAGTGTGATAGACTTAGTTATCACAATAATTTCGAGTTGAGGGTCAAAGGATAGGCATGTTGAGTGATTCTATTATTTACAGGGTCCAATTGCAGTTGTAGCACTATCGCGGTGTGAGTGTGATTAACTCACATTAATTGAGTTAAAATAATTTTAAATGGTTCTAACTGATTGATGAGCTAGTTTAAGATCAAGTGAATTAAAATAGATTTAATTCACAACTAATGATCTACCAAGTAACTGATGATTCACTATTAATAGTTACATGCATGTCAATTTTGGTGGAGACCCATTTGAGAAAAAAATTCAAGGCAAGTAAATTGTTAGTTGTATTTTTAGCAAATTGCCCAGGTGCAGTTATAAAACCACAGGAAGCCCATGATGGATTGCGCAATAAAGGAAGTCTAAATTTATTATTTAATAGGGTTTTATTTCTTTGGGGATTGTGTGAGAAAGGCAGGTTGATGGTAGGCTGATAATTGGCTGTGTTTGTCCAATTTTTCTTAGAAAAATGTGAAGAAATCGGTAGAATGTATGAGGTTGTGGTGAGCACACATGAATTGTATTGTTTCATGATTACTTGGTTGATTATACAATAAATATGGAGGGGATTTGAGCAGTTTCATTCCCTAGGAAAATCATGTGTTGTGCGATTGATTTACTTTCTTCTCTTATTTGCATGCGATTGAGCGATCGTGATTTATATTCCACAAATATTGTATAAGGATTAAGTGTCTTTTTTTAGTACATTTCATGATTGGATTGAATCCATTGGTGTAATTTCTACATGGTATAAGAGCGTCGAGAATCACAATAGTGGAGAATAAATTGAGTTTGTGTTGAACAATATTCAAATTTGCAGATACTTTCTTTGGAGCTAGAAGTGGATCAAGATGTCTTTCAATGGATCGAGACTCAAATATGCACTTGACGGAAGTTAAAATTATATTGCATGGAAGGAAAAAATGGAGGTAGTTTTGGAGGACAACAAGTTGAAAAAATTCATAGATAATGATATTCCCAAGCCCGCAAAAGTAGATGCCCAACTTCTTGATGCATGGCAGAAGAAGGTAGCAAAGGTGAGGAGGATCTTGTTAGAGGGAGCTCAAGATCATGTTGTCTCGAGTCTCCATGGAAAGGAAACTCTATATGCTGTGTGGAAGGGCTTGACATATTTTTTTCAAAGCAGCAGTGACCACATAAAATTGGCACTCAAGGACAAGCTCAGGTAAATCAAAATGGAGAAGAGCGACACAATATAGAAATGCTTGACCAAGTTAACTCAATTTCAAGATGAGCTTGGAAGTCTTGGGATTAACATATCTGATGGTGACTTGGTGAGCATATAAATTCTAAGACTTCCCAAGAGCTAGCATAGTTACCAAGACTCTGTGAATAGGAGGGAAAAGTTACCAGATTGGGAGCGACTATTGTCAGATTTGGTATAGGAAGAGTTTCGGTGGAATACTAGGGTTGGATCCTCATCCAAGACTGATGATGAGGAAATTTGTGCCTTGGATGGTAAGGCAAAGAAGGGTAAAGGGAAGAATTCCTATTACAAATCTGAGACCAGAAAAAGAGGCAAGAAGCATGACATGTCAAAGGTGAAATTTTTTCACTTTCATGATCATGGACACTATGCCACAAATTGTACAAAAAAGAAGAAGAATAACAAGAAGGCTCTGGGAGATGCATCAGGTGAATCTTTGGCCTCAAATTTTGAGTTGGAATTCTCTCTCATCTCATCCATGGCATTAATTTTGATGGAATCTATGTGGTACATGGATAGTGGAGTATATTTCCACATGACGGGGAAAAAAGAACTCTTTAGTAGCTTGGAGGAGAAGGATCTTCATATGCACATCGAGATGGGTGATGATGGGAGGTATAGTGCTACCGGGATTGGTACAGTTACCTTCTAGAGATAGTCAGGTAAAACTTTCATATTAAAAGATTTCATTCATGTACCAGGCTTGAAAAAAAATTAGTTTCAGTTTATATGTTCGAGGATCTTGGATATGATGTGGTTTTCAGTGACGGAAAGGTGTTCCTTCGTCACAAAGCAAAAACACAAGTAAATAAGACTGGGGTTTGTGTGAATAACCTATAAAAACTTGATGTATATGGCTACGTAGCATTTAAAATTAAAGGAGTGAAGGTGGTGAGCTAGGATACAGATGAGTTATGGCACAGGATATTGGGCCATCTACACCACAGTGCTTTGAGGATCATGCAGCAGATTTATAAAGGTCTTCCAAAGGGTACTCTTGTGCAGATAGACACATGCAAGGGATGTACCATGGGGAAGTATAAAAAGGCCACCTTTCATGAGAAGGAGAACTAAGCAGCGGAAATCCTTGAGAGATTTCAATCAGACGTGTGTGGAACATTCTCTACACCTTCCACAACAAAGCACATGTATTATCTGATTTTTGATGATGATTTTTCAAGAAAGTGTTGGATCTTATTTTTGAAAAAGAAATATCAAACGTTCTACAAATTTTTGTGAGTTTAAATCATTGGTAGAGAAAGATACATGGATGAAGGTCAAGGCTCTAAGGAGTGACAATGATTGTTAGTATATCTCTAATGAATTCAATAAATTTTGTGCCAAATAAAGAATTAAGAGAGAATTGATTGCACCTCATAACCCACAACATAATGGGGTTGCTAAAAGAAAGAACAAAACAATTGTGGGAGAAGCACGAGCTATGTTACATGATCACGGCCTACCGTTGCATATGTCGGTAGAGGCATGCAACACATCGATATTTTTGCAGAACCTTATTCCTCATCAGATACTTGGCATGACTACACTAGAGGAGGATTTTTTAGGTAAGAAACCAAATGTTTCATATTTTAAAATTTTTGGCTCATATTTCTATTTCCATGTGACCAAAGATGTCAGGAAGAAGCTATAACCAACAACAGAGGTTGGGATATTTGTGGGGTACACTAATACTCCCCACAACTATCGCGTGTATTTATTGGCTAACAGGATGACAGTTGTCAGGAGAGATATTAAATTTGATGAGAAGAAAGCCATGCGATTTTCCCTTGAGAGGGAGCTTGAATTGCATGAAGATGAGGAAATTTTAGTTCCAAAGGATGAACCTCAAGACATGGAGTAGCCACAAACAGAGGATCATGGATGTTGGAAATACTAAGAGGGAGGGTGAATCAGTATTCCTTTCAATTAGTATTATAATTAATATTTCAGAGCAATAGTTAATCTTCAATCATTATAAATGTTTGTACAATGATAGCAGTAAACAAAAAGAGAAAAAATGCACATAGTTTTTAAGAAAAAAACCACCTGAATGATTTTCTAAAAATTCTTTAATATTCAACTCCAATTGAAAAGAAAGCTCCAACTTCTTAGAATCTAGAAAATAATTCTTCTCCATCTCCCACTGGATGGACACTCCAACGCACAATATTCTTCAGTAGTCAACTAAAAATATGCCCCAACACCCAATGAGCTATAAATCACCCTAGCACCACCCTACCACCCTATAGAAGAATAAAATAAGATGGACTCTTGAACCAGGGAAAATGGTGCACTTTACAATGATATAGAATGATGTAGAAGAAGAAGACACACTAGACCATAACCCCAACTATGACACAACCACCTAATGATGATCTTAGACCTCCTGAAAATTCCTCTTCAACTCTTGGTAGATAAACACTTGTACAAATTTTACAATAACACTTTTACAATGACTCAGTACAATGTAGCTTTACAATGACTTTATACAGTGTTGCCTACTTGAAGACTTCATGTGGTGAAATTATCGCTATTTTTCTACACCTTGATTGTTGCTCTTGTCATGCTACCCTTTCTCACTCTTTAGAACATTAGATCATGCATCAAGTCTTATCTTGATGAATATGTAATACTTGCAAAAAAATTTCAAGGAAATACCCATGACCTGATAATAGAAAAACTTCATTATGCAGATCATATGTCGGTGCTAAACAAAAACAACAAATTTGAATACAAAGAACCCAAAGTAATTAAGAGATGAACATGCATATAAAAAATATACTTACCTGGAGCTTACCTCTGCTGCATAATTTTTCTACACCTTTCTTTTCTTTTTTTCCCTATAAAGTCTGGTCCTTTGCAACCCTTAACAACAAATGATTTAGATTTTTCTTGCCTTCTAGGAGATCAATTTTGAATCTGATGTATCTCTGTAATATCAGATCAGCAATATGTGATATTTAGTCCTGTAGTAGCCCTATGAATCTATTTTCCAATTCCATGGGTCTGACCCGATTTGGATTCTTCAAGGCAACGTTATGCCCAATCTCTCACAATGACCTAATTATGGAATAGTTCAGTAGAGCGAAATTGTACGGCATGCCACATCTTGTTGTTTCTTCCTTCAACACTTAAATTGATATACATAAAACTTCATTTTTTTCAATATCTGCCACTTTTTCCAGAATTCCAATCTGCTTCTCAGAGAGAGAGTTATGACAATTTTCCCAAGGTCACCTCTTTGAGATGAAATTTAGAATCTTGCAAAAAACCTAACTTCCACAGATCATATATCTGAAACTATACCGAACCAAGATTTTAAATTCCAACATGAGATTCATCTGGAAATTTCCCAAGTGGGTTTTTTGTTTCAGCATCTGAAGCTTTGTAAAAAATAAGTTATAGTGAAAATTCCACGATGACCTTTTTTTAGTAGAAAAATCCTTACATCAAGGGGATATGAGGGTCACAATTTATATAAATGATTAGGTTGAGAGGGTCTTCAAAAATTGAATGTTGGAGGGATTTTAGGAGCTTAAAAAATTATTAATTATTGACTATTCAATGACCACAACTAGTGATTAGTGTCATGCCACAACCCCATGAGGTTTTAGCCCACTAACTAGGCTTAATAAGTTCAAACACGAATATCTCTCAAACCGTGAAGAATTACATCATGTGCCATATATCAAAAAAAACATATTGAAAATTAGAAACCATCCCAAATATCCTTAACTGAGAATAGAGTAAATTTTCAAGTCAAAATTCCCATGCAATATTGGAGTATCCCTTGTTGCTACATGGGTTGACATCAATGACAACCATTGATCAACAATCTCCCCCTTTGGGATTGATGGAAACTACTCCCCTGCAATTATGACACCTCTTCCTACAACATTATCTCTCCCTTCAACATCAATGGCAAAAGGTAACCCCCTTTGACACACAACCATTTTTTGGACCTGTACACACTTCCACTCCCCCTTTATTTTCTGAATAAGGAAAATATAATGAGAACTTGGGAGAATCCCAAGATTCTGGCAAAGATATTCAAATTCTTCATGAGGTAAAGGTTCAATGAAGATATCAGTGATTTTTTCTTTTGTACCAACATATTCAAGTTTTATATTGTTTTCAATGACTTTTTCTCTAACAAAATGATATTTGATTAGAATGTGTTTTTTTTTTTTAATGCATGACAGGATTCTTGGAGATGTCGATGGCACTAACATTATCACAGAATATGGGAATAGGCTCACTGATTTGTAATTGAAGATATTGTAAAGTTTGTTTCATCCAAAGGAATTTAGTACAACAAGTTACCATTGCAATGTATTCTTCTTCCATTATAGATAACGAGATTGAGGTTTTCTTTTTTCTCAACCATGATAGGAGACAACCACCTAGATAGAATGCTACTCCACTAGTACCCTTACGGTCATCAAAGCTTCCTGTCCAATCTACATCTATAAAGGCTTGAATAATGAGATTATTACACTTGGGATACCACAAGCCATATTATGTTGTGCCACTTAGATATCGAAGAATTCTTTTAACATAAATAATATGTGATTATTTTGGTGTTGCTTGGAATGTTTCTACTTGTACAATTGCTTGCATAACATCTGGCCGAGAGGCTGTTACATATAGAAGACTAACAATCATAGATCTATAAAACCTCTAATCCACATCCTTATATGAGTCATCTATGCTCAATTTGCAACCTATTACCATCAGAGTAAGGACAGGTTTGCAATCTTCCATTTTGAATTTCTTAAGCATTTCCTTGATGTACTTGGCTTGACATATAAATATTCCTTTCTCTTCCTGAGATATTTGAAGCCCTAAGAAGTATGTTAGCTCACCAGGTAAAGAAATCTCGAACTCACTTTTCATATTTTTAGTAAATTTATTACTTAGTTGATCATCATTTCTACCAAAGATTATATCATCCACATACACCTCAAAAATTGTTAAATTATATTTATCTATTTGTACATAAATATTGCTATCAGAAGTACCTTTCTTCAACCCTTGTTGATGTAGATATCCATCAAGACAATCATACCATGCTCTGGGAGCCTGCTTGATACCATATAAAGTCTTCTTTAACCTGCAAACATAGTCTTATTTTTCAGATAGTATAAAAACTTTAGGGTGTTCGATGTAAAATTCTTCTTCTAATTCGCCATTCAGAAACGCTGACTTAAAATTTGTTGGAGCGGGGCTCCCTAAGCTGCATTTTTGGTATAATTTGTAATAGTTGGTCTTGCATAGGGCTTTCGGGGTGGGTCAAAGCCACAATGTTTTGTAATGGGTTAAAGGGTAAATCGAGGGTCCGCAAACCACGGTTTTCGGACCATAGGATAGGGAGGGCTGCAATGATATAAATAGATAGATAGTTGGGTCTAGGAAGTAACGAAGAAGCAAGATTGATGCTACATGAAAACTGTTGAGATATGTTTTGGGTAGTTTTTGGTAAGGACTCCTGTTGGCCTTGTGCATAGAGATCCTCAATCCTGCTATGTGTGGACCCCACTGGTTGTGTGCGCGGGCTGTGTTTTTTATTGTAATTGGGTTTTTGGATACTAATAAATGCAGAATATATTTGAAGTATATTTATGGTATCTGGATCAAGCGTGTTTATTACTGAAGTGCATTGATGATATTTATTTAAGCTACAAATGTACTTTTGATCTAAGAATTAGTTGCAATTATAATGTTTTGTGATAGTATTTGTTGATGCACACGTGGATGAAAATGTATTGATTAGATATGTTAGTGAAATAGCTTTGTTATGGTCATCTTCCAATTATACTATTAAGAACTCGTGAATAGACTCATTCAGTGCAAACTTGATAAGTTTCAACATAGATCTACCTTGAATTACCTACTCTTTCTTAGGGTGTGAAAACTTGGTTCCAACACTCTCCCATACTACTTCGGGTGAGACCTTGGCCTGCGAAAGTAGGTCATTGCCGAAAGGGCCAGTAGTATAGGGTTTTGTTGGAAAGCCTAAACCTCTGAACCTGGGTTAGGACCCATCAAGCCAAAAAATGGTTATGTTTCTGGGACTGGGAGCATTTTGAGATAGAGATCAGGTAATGCCATGAGACTGTTGGAGACCTGAGAAGTTGGAACTCGAAGACTAGCTTAAGCGACATCTTCAGGAATTTTCTGTAAAGGAGAATCACAGCATGAATCTAGCAGCTAATAAGTGGAAGAAGAATTAAATTTTCACCGAAGTCTATGGAATTTTCTTTGTAACCTTTGCGCATGAGCTTTAGGACTGGTTAGCAAAGCTCATAGAATTCCAGACGTGTTGGAAGGAAGATTAGGTTACGCAGTGGTCAACAGAATTAATTCACATAAGACTGACAATGTGATCACTCGTATGGTAGATCATTTGATGGATAGCGTGCTAGAAGGGTTTGTGACAAAATTCACAGTCGATCAGTTCATATCCTATTCTGAAGAAGAGTGGAGGTTCTTCAAAGGTTTCTGGGGTAAGTTCTTGTGAACATTTCCATTGTTAATTAAAATATTACTGTGTGAAAAGTGCATTCTATGCAGCCACACTGAATGAATGACCTCTGATTAGAGAGAGAGTAAAACACGAAGTGGGAAGTACCACTGAACCAACTGAGAAGGGGATAGATCCATGTATAGTCCACTAAGAGAATCGACTGCACATGCATGAAATAGTCCTCCAGCCACACTGCCTTCAAGTTAGCATAAGGGTAGGAACTCCCCCACACCTCTGCCACCACCAGAAGAATATATGCCCACAGACATGAAGCTACCCACCTTCAAGGGTGTAGGAGATGAAGATATGGACCGATTTGGTTTGTAGAAAAATCAGTATGGACTGTGCAGAATGTGGCTATCGATGTTGTAAAGAGAGCGCAGTTGTCCCTTGCCTTTGAAGGAAGGGCCTTGGACTGGTATATGGGATACATAAGCCAGCATGGGGATCTGTTTAAGAGATTAAGAAAGCTTTAAAACAACAATTTCAAAAGCCTAAGTCCTACTCGCAGCTAGTAACTAACCTAAAGGAAATATATACAGGGACCCACTAAGTCCATATGGGAGGTTGATCAGTGGTTAAAGAAGGTTATCAGAGATGGGGAATTTCAATATGATGATAGACATCACAAGGAACGGTTTATCGCTATGCTACTTCCTCACCTATGCGAACCTATCGGTCAACAGGAGATTGAGATGCAAGAGAAAGGCTTAGAGATTGCTATGAGGCTAGAAGCTATACCAAGAGATGATGCATAGTTTGGGGTGTAGTAGATCCAGGGATAGTTGGAGGAAATGCACCTTGAAATCTAGAATCTCTGGAAAGAGAGAGGAAAGGAAGCTAGCCCAGACATATGGTGCATAAGATGCAGGGTGTTCGGCCACACCAAGGACCATTGTCCTCTGCTAGAGGACTACATGCAGGCTGGGGGGCCCAGCCCATTGCAACCTAAAGAGGCTGCAAGACCAAGTGGTCCGACATTATGGTGTGTTGATTGTCATGTATCTGGACTACACGATACCAACCACTACCCCCATCTTGGTGCGTATGTTCCAGAGTTGAAGCAATAATGGTGCCAATTTTGCTCATCTATGGGACATGATGAACATAAGTGTCAGACATATGAATTAATGACAGACCAAGGAAACCTATACACGGTACAAGCTGACCCTTATTCACCATTGTCTCCCTTAGGTAGAGGAGGCTCCCCAGCCAGAGGTATGGGAGGGGGAAGGGGTGGAGGCATAGGTCGGGGAAGAGGGCAATTGATCTATTAGTATAGGGTACTTTGCAAGGGACTGTCCGAACCCTGCGCAAAAATCTTGCCGCTATTGTTGAAAATTGGACCATGTGATCGAAGATTGTCCAATCCTGATAGAAAAAATTCCAGAAAAACAGCAGACGCCAATGCAGAATGTACAAAGGGTTAAGGCAGAACCGCGTGATGAAGGACCAATTATTAATGTCATAATGTGCAGCGACATGGCTACTGGAGGAGCTGAGGAGAAAGTTTCAGCTGAATCCCTTATCCAGAAAGCTACCATCAAACAAGAAATCTTGGACCTACAGAAGGAGAAAGAAACCTTCAGTGAAGCTCACAAAGACTTTACTAAGGATGAGGCGTCTACTTCCAAGGCTCCAACAAACCTAAGAACGGACAACGAAGTTAAACCATTTCTACAGGCATGTATGAAGTTGCTATGAAACCAGAAGGCAGTGGGAAATCTTCAAACACTGATAGATAGTTGCACAGAGAGAATCGACCCTCCTACAGAGGTTAGAGATGTTCAAAAACTATACAAGCAGAAGAAGCACACTCGACGGGATTGCGGCTAACAACGGAGATCGGAAACTATGAAATGGATCAGGTCATTTTGGATCTGGGATCAGATGTGAACGTACTTCCCAAGAAAACATGGAAGAAGATGGGAGAACCCAAGCTAGAGTGTTCTACTATATAGCTGTGCATGGATAACCAACATAAAATCATACCATTGGGGAGGCTATCGAAGATTATGATCGATATCGCAGGAGTTAAGGTAAGCGCAGATTTTGAATTAAGTCAAATTGTGGAAGATGCAGACACTTATCCTATGCTCCTAGGGCTGGATTGGGTGATAGACATGGGAGGAATTATCAACTTAAAGAAAACGAGCATGGTTTTGTGAATAAGGGTACGACAGTGATATTCCCTCTAGACCCTATGGAAGGAGAGTGGTATATAGAACCAATCCGCGAAGGAGATGGCGTAGGTCATATTTATAAACTCACCACTCGGGATGAGGATTGGATTAATCCTACAACTGATGGTGTGATTTTCTGGGATAAAGACAGTGAATGCCTCTCTAACTCTGATGGAGAGTTATAAAATTGGCAGAACTGGTTACATGATGTATCTTTGTTGCGATGCCTTAGGATCACGAAGAGCTTCCGGTGTTCTCCTCAGAGGTAAGAGAACTTCCCTACTTTGATGGTTATGGTAGTATTAAGGATTTTTTGTGAACATTCAAAGCTGAAGTTCCAAGGGAGAAAATAATATGATCACTTAACCTAGCCATGTGTGCAACCCCTGCACGGTGGAGGGAACCTCATTAGGGGACGTTCCAGGATTGGAAGGAATGCCGCGAAATGATGATTCTACGGTTCGAACCCCCATTTCACCTACGTTTAGAGGCTCTCCTTGGTCAAGGATATCCACACAGACACGTGGTCGCATGGATGGAGGCATCATGTGAAAGGACCATGGACGAATGGGTCCACCTGTTTATCTATGCCTTGGGGCCAATTCCCATTGCATGGTATCTAGATGTAGAGCTACACCAATGCACATGCCAATGGGAGACCATGCGAAACGATTTTTTGGGGACGTTTGTGTTGATAGGTGGAACATAGGCATTGTATGAAGCTTTACAAGACATTGATGCCATGGTATTTGATGAATCATGCCCTTGTATGGAGTATGGGGCACCATCCTAGGATACACAGATGTAGGATATTGTCAACTACCACAACCTATCGATGGAGGAATGCGATGAAGACCCACAAAATATCACTATCCTAGAATTGAAGGGAGAACGCACTGTTGCTGGACCCCCATTGCATACCATTGATGTGACCAAGCCTCTTAAGTTAAGGGAAGTCAACATTGGAACAAAGGAGCAACCTAAGCTAGCTAAAATTGGGGACTATTGGGATTATGATACTATTGGGAAAGTTGCAGAACTCCTCACAAAATACCAGGACCTATTTCCTACGAAATTCTCAGAACTAAAAGGTATTACAGGGGACCTAGGGGTCATGCACATCACTTTAAAACCAAATGCATGCCCTATTAAGTAGCGCCCTTATCGATTGAACTCAAAGTATAAGCAGAAAGTCAGGGAAGAACTTGACAAAATGATAGCTGCAGGCATCATAGAACTGGTAGAACAGTCCGATTAGGTATGTCGATGGTGATCCAGGAGAAAAATACCAAAGGAGAAATAAGAATCTATGTTGACCTCCGCAAAATGAACGATGCTTGTGTTCACGATCACTTCCCTACGCCATTTTCTGATGAAATTATTGATAGCATGGGAGGGTAGGAAGCGTACTCATTCGTTGACGGGTTCTCGAGCTACCATCAAATCAGGATCGCACCGTGTTACAGATAAATTTTTCACCATCCCTGTAGTCCCTATTACTTGATCCTGGAGGACACATACAGTGACCCTTGTGTACTTTCCAAGCATGGAATACATACCCCTGAACCACACTTTGTCTGCCAAATGATCTCCCTTCACAAATTTTCTAGAAGATTCCTATAATAACCTTATTTTCAAGGTTGATGCTTTCTCTAGTGTTTGAACCACACCAATAGCAGATATTTACACTTAGGCTTGCACCGATCAACACTCTGTCTTAATATCAGACTCTCACTGAGCCTCTTTTCAAAAGTTGTTTAAATAGAAGCGAAGCTTCCATGACTAGACGCTTCGTGAGGCGGTGAGCTGGAAGATTTTTTTTGAGGATATGGTCGAGGAACTCCCCTTTGGGCTTGTTGTTCCCAATAAATAGGAACCACTCCAAACGAAAAGCTCTTTTTCCATTATTTAAGGGCCCGCAACCTCCTCTTCCATTGTTATATAAGGAGACCTCCTTCATCTCTATAGCTTTAATGATGATAGAAAGGAGAAGCAATTGTAGCTTCGGGAGAATAGTGTGGAGTGTGATTGTTTTTGTGTGTTGGGAACATAGTGAGATCTTGGACCTTTGTGTGTGAGGGTGTTACAAATGTGCTTAGATATGGACCTGCTGAATGAGAGCCTCAACATCAAGGCTTAGTTGTAAACTCCCCTTGTCTTTATCATAATAAAATGCATATTAAGTTTATCTTCCACTCTTGTTTACATTCATAATGAGATTTCTATCATTCCTTGATCAGTTAGATAGATTTTAATTGTTTTATGTTTGTTGTTATTTTATGCTTGTTGTGGTGTCTTGACTGTCAGTACCAGTAATTGGACATTGTTAGCAGCGTGTATCAAGCTGGAGAAGACCAATGCATCAAGAATATTTGACAAAAGACGAAAACTTAGCATCATAACAAGGTATTTCATCATCTTTGCTTTGAATTTCATTTAAAATCTAGGAATGTAGTTGTTAGTATGTTCCCGTAGTTGCCAGACTAACCCTAGGGCTAGAGGGATCGTCTTTGTCCACAGAGGGGATTTACCTGGACAACAGATTGGCGACTCCACTAGGGAGTTTACTTTGAGTTTGTCACTCTTTGAGGTCTTATTCATTCTACGAGTTTAATCGAACGACCATTTCCCTATTTGTTCCTATGTTTTTCATCAATTACGATCTTTTATTTTTTTCTTGAAGTGGTGAGTCTAGTCTAGGTTAGGAGAAATTATTTGTTTTTTCTTTTCCAAGAATTCGCACTTTTTTATTTTTCTGACAGTCACGTTGTTTGGTGCTAACTGTCAGTTATCAAGTCGTGCCAGTTGGCACTAGTTTCACCCACAAAAGTCGTGCCAATTCTAGGGTGTGTGAAAAATTAAGGTTTTTTCCTAAGTCCTTCACCAATGCGTCTTTCCATTCTAGTCCTTTTCTCTGTATGATTTACATGTTATCCCCTTCACTCAAGTGGGTTTGATTGGCTTGTTGGTTTTGTTTTTTGGTTGTTTTTCCTATTTGGACGTGCATCCTTAAATCGTAGTTTTTTAGGATTATGCATCAATTACCTGGTTGCATGCTTCGCGGGACATCACCCTACTGATTGAATCAGTCTCATTTCTTGGTGAGCCATCTCTAGTTGATTTCCTTTTTATATTTGGTTGATTGAGTTTTCAAGTTTCAAGTGTCTTTCCAAGTTCATTTGGTCCACTTGTTCACTTGTGAGCATAGACTACATTTCTCGTTGTTCAACTGAAAAGTCTTATGTCTATCATTGCTTCATGTAAAGGGGAATGAATGCCTTGTTTTGATCCCACACTTTGGAAGTCCTCTTTTTCTTGAAATCATATGTCTTGTATCCTTTTGAGGAATTTCATTACAAAGTGTTTAAAATAACGATTGCATTCTTAGTTTTTGTTTGCATCCCTTTTGCATTCATCCTTCATTAAGGAAATTTGCGTTCATTTAGTTTTTGTCTCAGATTTTTCTTTTCGTTAAAATGTATTAAATTACATTGCATTGAAAAGTATTTTTTGAGATCCATCATTGAACTTAGATTATATTGTTTAATGATTAAAAAATAAAAATCACTTTGAGTGCATTCTCTTTCATTAAAATCTCGCACTAAGTAGATTCTCATTTCATCAAAAAATTCATTGAGTGCATTCTTATTCTTTCAAAAGAAAAAGGAAATTGTGCATAGATTACAATTGCATAGTTTTCAAAAAAAGAGGATTTTGCATAGATTAAATTGCATAATTCACATCGTTGAATGTTTTTTATTACTTTTGAATAGTGAAAGTCATCTAGTTTGGAAATAATTTCATTCACAGTATTACTGTTTGTTGCATCATTTCTTAAGACTCTTCCCTTAACTAGATAGCATTAATCGAATTGAAATATTTCTTTTCTCATATAGTTGCATATAGGAGATTGTTATATGACATTCGATAGGGAATTGAAATTGAAACATTAATTCAAGATAAACCTTAAAATCAATTCAATCAATCTAGGGAATCATTGAAACTTAACTCTCACACTTAGAGGTCTAGGCTAGTGACGTGTTCCGGTGTCATTAAACCTAGTAGCTTTCATTGACCATCGGGCTTTAGACAGTGCTAGTACAGACTTGTGCTCCCCGTACTGTCGCGTATATAAATGGAGACCTCATAGGTTGAAATCCTTTATCTATAGGAAGCCGAGTCTACTGCCCTGTAACTATGATACACTGAACATGACATTGAGGGAGACTACCTGCACGTACATTAATTCCTTAGTCATTTCTCTTTCATTTGATCACCGAGGTGTATATGGAATTTCACGAAAACTTGGTACACACTCTTTTTTAGATTACATGAGCAGTCATTTCGATCTTTTTGTGACTCTTTAAAAAGAGAAGAGATCATCGCGCTCGTGTCCTTTCATGCTCCTTTACACCTGAAAGTGATAGAGTCACATTTTCCCTGTTTCTTGACTCTTAAAATATGAAACGACAGATTTTTGTTTCAATGTCTTAAAAAATTAACTGCCCACGAAATATTCCTGGTTAAAGTTATATTCCTCAGTGTGTTGTTTTAGGGTTGTTCTCAATGGCAACATTTCTAGAGTTTACCTATCAAGGAATCCCCTCCAAAGGGAATCCTGGTCCTTTTCCTGCTTTTGGAAATGTTGGTGCTCCTTATATGGCAACATTGTCCCTGCCTGGGTTAACTATTGGGTTGCCTATTTGGTTATTCTCAACCTCTATGGTATCAAGTGTTCTGTCCTCTGTACAACCATCTCCTCCACCTGAACAGCACCATGTTGATTCTAAGGTGGACCTCTCTCATTATTTGCCTATTTCTTTGTCCTCCTCTTCTAATTTTCCTAGCGAAAGTCTAGATTATAGTAACTCGGTGGCTAAGAAGAAGAAGAAGAAGAAGATGAAAAAGAAGAAGTTAGATAAGAGAGAGGCCAACTCTACGACTATTGCGCCTAAGAAACCTTTTCTTCATAAACCATCCAACCTTCCACTAAAAGTCAAATTCCTTTGCATGTTGTGCAAAGGTGACCACTTTCTTCGATATTGCCCTAGTATTCCCAAGGTACTTGAAGCATGGTCCAGCAGTCGTCCGTCGTTGCCTTTGGCTTCTGGAAGTCATATTGGTGGCACATCTTCGACTATCCATGATAAGACTCATAAGAAATAGGGTAAGATTACCAATCCCTGTAAGTTGTGTGAAGGGAATCATCCCATTCACCTTTTTCCATACATGAATGAAGCCATGAGAGTGTTGGGAAACCTCATTTTTTCTGCACCTTGCCTTCCAGTTGGTTACCAGAAGCTTTCTTCGATTCCTCTTCTAGTTGATTCAATGATCGGTTAAGAGTCATCCTTGGTCGATCACATTCCCTCAGAAATTAAAATTCATGAATCCATTCCCAACCAACCATTGGTCGTGGAATTGGTCAATCTAATCCCACCCATGGTTCATCAGGTATTTTCCATCGAGAGTGGATCTCATCCCTCTCATGTTCTTATTTTTTCTTCAGATCCTTGGACTTGGAGGAAGATCCTTCCATCCTTGTGACTCAAGAAGTGGCTCTTCCTACTCCCATGTCTGTGGTATAGGAGGATTCTCATCTTGCTCTGGTAACACTAGGGAAATACCATCTCAGTTCAATGGTAACCCCTCCAAGTAGTTTGGTCGCTTCCTTTGATTGGAGTCGATTTGAGGGATACCACCTTCCTTCTTATGTGCCTTTTGAGATCACAGTATAGGCCTTCGATATGGTCGTACCTAGCATAATTATAGATGAAGGCATGCTTGTTAGTGTTCTATCTTCGATTGCTTTGAATGCTTTTGGTTCTCCACAGCTTGTTCCTGTTACGCAGAATCTGTTGGCTTTTAACAGAGGAACCATTCAACCGTTAGGGATCCTTCCAAAGTTTCCTTTTACTTTGGAGGGAAAACCATCTATATATATGTGACGGTGGTCCAAGGTCCCTTGGATTTTAATTTACTCTTGGGATGTGACTATGCTTATGCCATGGGTGCACTTGTCTCTCCTCTTTTTTGTGTGATATGTTTTCCACACAAAGGTCAAATCGTGACCATTGATCAACTTTCATTCTTTGGTCCTGATATGGCAGCTGGCCCACCATCATCTCTGCCATATTTTTATCCACTGATTGTATCTTCCCCACCACAAGTTAATTATGTGGCTACCTATCCCATCCCCACATTTAGTGATAGTGTCGTTTTGCATCGTGTGATGGGGGCATTGGGTCCTGACTTCCAAGATGTTGTCCTTCCATCAGATGAGAACCCATTGGAAGCTATGACCTCTTATTCATTATGAAACAAGCTGGTTAGAGCATAGTTCATGTTCATGTGTCGAGCTCCTTAAAAAATGAAACAAGCTCATCGAAGCATAGTTTGTTTTCTTGTGTCAAGCTCCCTAAAAAATGAAACAAGCTCATTAGAGCATAGTTCGTTTCTTGTGTCAAGATCCCTAAAAAATGAAACAATATTTCATGAGGATAATTCATCTTCTATGTCAACCTTGTTAAAAAATGAATTGGGTCACGAGAATAGTTCTTCTAATGTGTCAACCTCTTTAAAAAAATGAAACACATTCATGTTCAATTCGATTCTTTGATACGATCTCGTAAAATCCCAGTCGAGTCTTTCTCTTGATCTTGTAATTTGAACCTTCACTCCATTTTCCTTTCATATGGACTGAAGCTTTGGGGAATGTACCTAGAATTGAGTCACCATGTTGGGGGCATGCCCCTTTTGCCCTGTTTTTCAAGCATATTTTATCTTTGTTTCAAGCTTGTGTAAAAATGAAACCAATTTTCAAGCATAGTTTGTTTCCATTTCAAGCATGTGTAAAAATGAAACCAGTTTCAAGCATAGTTTTCTACAAAGTTTCAAGCTTGTGTAAAAATGAAAACCTCAAGCAGAGTTTCTTGATTTCAAGCTTATGTGAAAATGAAACCATTATTATTTTACCTCTTGTGATTGTCATTTTATCAGCCTGTTTTCTATATCAACCTTGGTTTTTTCATTCCATCATTACCATCTACTTGGATGGTCATATGCCTTCACTTGATTGTTTTACCCATTCCTGAGGAACATCTGCAATGAGTGGTCTTGTTAGCTAACCTCTTTATCTTTACTTGTTATGAGCAGTTCTGTCATCACCATAACTAGTTTCTACTCTTTATACCACTCGTTCCTCCAGGAGGAGTCATCTTTCAACTCTTTTTTGACTCTCGAAAATTGAAAAGATTACCTAGACTCTTGTCATTTTGAACTCGTTAAATGGCTAAAAAAAGATATCTACCTAGTATACGTTCACCCATTTTTTGGGCTAGGATATATTATTTATGAAAAAAGAATACCTTAGCCTATATCGCTAAGAGGTTCTCTCAAACACAATTTTCTACTTTTTCGGATCTGTGAGACTACCTACGAAAAGGAACCTGCTGGAGTTTTCTTTTACGATTCTTTTAAAACTCTCTAAACATGAAAAGTTTCCAAGTTCTCCCTTTGGCAGACTCATTAAAATTAAATGACATCGGACACAGTCATCATGACATTACTGAGTTCCTCCTTCCTAGGGCTCGTAAAATGTACTAGGATGGATTTTTATGAAGGACAAACTTATATGACAAGCATATGGTATCCTCTTCAAGCTTGTGTAAAAATAAAAAGGTACTCAGCAGAAATGGTGGGGGAAAATGGATTTTTTTTCATCAGTTGTGTCGGCAGTATGTCACTCTTGAACATGACTCTTGTCTGCAATTCATATCGGGTTTGGATATTTTCACTCTGTCACTCTACTTCCATGGGTTTGGGAAATCTTTTTTCCTCTCATTCGATTACCAATTTTTTCAACATGACCTCTAATCCTATCTTAGTCAAATGCTGCCAAATTCCAGAGTCGTGTCACCGATATGTTCAAGAGAAAATCCTTCTGCAGTCTTTACATTCCTTGATCCTCTGTTTCAGTCTTGATTCACACTCATATTACCTTCTCTGTTTCGCGCCAATGATGTGGGACTCGTTATGACCCTCCTTCGATGGATCGCTTCCTATAGACTTCAGCTCATTATCTGGGAAGTCGATCTAAAGACTCCTTTTTGGTACCTTAGAGCTTGCATGCCCTAATGGCAAGTTCTTTGCATTTGACGACAGGTTCACATCATTGGCCTTCGATCAGATGATTTCACGGGTGTTCAACTTCAGCTCACTATTCACATTTCATGGATTATACTAGTAGTAACTTGAGAAACATTGGCATTATTGGTGGTATCTCTCGCGCCTGTTAACAACTTTCATCATTGGCTAGTAATCAGACGACTTTCTTGCATATTCGACTTCAACTCATTTACTCGCATTCTTGAAATTGTACTTGATTAGGTCATGACGGATTGCAAGACCCTAGATTTTATTCTTTAGAGTCCAAGTTGCGAGGCGATATGATTTTTCCATGATTGGATACATGTTTCTTTCAGATGGATAGTTGCAACCATACCATGAGTCTATATGAGATCTTTCTCAGATGGATGGTTGCGACCATACCATGGTATCCTTTTACGAATGACTGTGTCCATACCTTGATTCATGTATTTTCATCAGATTTTTCAGTTATGTATATGTATCTATGATTGATTTGAAAGTCTGTTGATGGCAGCGTCCGATTCCTTGCACGTACTTGTAAATAATTTCACCCCTCACTCATGTTCAGACTTCATACTTCAGGGGGCATCTGTTATAGAGCAATTTGTCACCGTCCCTATACTCCCTGTTCCTTGATCCTGGAGGACCCATATAGTGACCCTTATGTACTTTCCAAGCATGGAATACATACACCTAAACCACACTTTGTCTGCCAAATCATCTCCCTTTACAACGTTTTTGGAAAATTCTTATAAAAACATGGTTTTCAAGGTCGGCACTTTCTCTTAGTGTCTGACCTGTGCCGATAGAAGAGATTTACAATGAGGCCCATGCCAATCGGCACTCTGTCTTAATGTCGGACTCGTGTTGAGCCCATTTTGGAAAGTTTTTTAAATAGAATCGAAGATTCCATGACTAGAATCTTCACAAGACGGTGAGCTGGAAGTCTGTTTTGAGGATATGGCTGAGGAAATTCCCTTTGGGCTTCCAATTCCCAAGAAATAGGAACTACTCCAAAGGATAAGCTCTTTTCCCATTATTTGAGGGCCCATAACCTCCTCCTCCATTTTCTTATTAGGAGACCTCCTTCAACGCTATAATTTTAGTGATGATAGAAAGGAGAAGCAATTATAGCTTCAGGAGAATAGTGCAGAGTGTGATTGTTTTTGTGTGTTGGGAACATAGTGAGATCTTGGACCTTTGTGTGTGAGGGTGTTACAAACGTGCTTGGATACGGACCTGCCGAAGGAGAGCCTCAACATCAAGTATTAGTTTTAAACTCCCCTTGTTTTTATCATAATAAAATGCATCTGATGTTTATCTTCCACTCTTTTTTACATTCATAATGAGATTTCTAGCATTCATTGATTAGTTAGATAGATTGTAATTTCTTTATGTTTGTCATGATTTTAAGCTTGTCATGGTGTCTTGATTGTCTGTACAGGTAATCAGACATTGGTAGCAGCGTGTATCAAGCTGGAGAAGAGAAACACATTAAGAAGCTTCAACGGATGACAACATAGAATCAGGACAAGGTAGGTCATCTTCTTTTCTATGAATTTCATTTACAATATAGGAAGGTAGATGTTAGTATGTTCCCGTAGTTGCTAGACCCACCCTAGGGCTATAGGGATCATCTCTATCTATAGAGGGTTTTTACCTGGACAACGCACCTGAATATCGCATCAAAACTACGTTCGATACTAAATGGGGTTCCTTCCAGTACACTGTCATGCCGTTTGGGCTCAAGAATGCACTTGTCATCTTTTCACGGGTGGTGGTCACAGTATTCAAGGAGTTCATCCACAAGCTCTTAGAGGTGTATTTTGATGATTGGAAAGTGTTTGGTTTGGTAAAGAATCACGTCTCGAACATGAGCATGACGATAGACGCCTATAGGAAGCACGATATTTCCCTGAATATTAAGAAGTGCATCTTTTGTGTACCTTTTGGGATCTTGCTAGACCACATAGTCTGTCGGCAGGGACTGATGGTTGACCCCACCAAGGTCACAATTATCACCAACCTAGGAGTCCCTATAACTGAGAAACAAATATTCTCTATCCTAGGACATATAGGCTACTACAGGAAGTTCATTCAAGGGTACGCACTAATCACAATGCCCATGGAGAAGTTGCTAAATAAGGACGTTTCATTTTTTGGGATGCATAGTGTCAGACGAGCTTTGAGTTACTGAAGGAGAAGATGGTCTCTACACCTATCCTCATATTGCCTGACTGGGTGAATATTTTCCATGTACATGTAGATGCTTTAAGGATCACCTTGGGAGTTGTGTTTACGCAGCCTGGGGAAGGGGACATCGACCATACAGTTGCATTTTCTAGTATAAAAAACTCAAGTGAGGAGCGCAAATACTCCACTACTAAGCACGAGGGGTTGGCCATGGTATATGCCCTGTAGAAATAACGAAATTATCTCTTAGGAGGGCACTTCAAGATTTTTACAGATCACTCGGCTTTGAAGTACCTAGTGAACAAGCCTATGTTGGGGGGGGGGGATATTTGCTGATGGATGCTGCTATTTCAAGAATATGATTTTGAGATCATCATGAAGCTGGGAAAACTAAATGTTGGGCCAGACCACTTATCCCAAATTGAAAGTGTTGAAGAACCGACCAACCTAGAAGAAGGACTTCCTGATGCATAGCTGTTTTCTATTAAGATGGTTGATGCGCACTTCGCCGACATCATTCACTTCTTAACTACAGGGATGGCACCTACAGAGTATTCGTTACAATAGAAGAAAGAGTTGGTAACCCATGCAACAGACTTTACTATCATAGCGGGCCACTTGTATAAGATGGGAGCTGATGAGGTTCTACGAAGATATGTTTTGGAGCATGAAAGACACACCATCTTAGAAAAATCCCATGAGGGCATAGAAGGATGTCACTATGCACGAAAAGCGATGACACAAAATATCTTGAGAGCTGGGCTATGGTGGCCCAAAATGCATAGTGACTCTCACGACTATTGCAAAGCCTGCAGCACATGCCAAAGGACAGGAAGATCATCACGCAAAGACAAAATGGCCTTGCAACCACAGATGGCCCTGCAAACATTTGAAAAATGGGCCATATAATTCTTTCTACCCATCAACCTGCTAGGGAAGAAGACAAGTGCACGCTACATCATCATTGTAACTGATTATGTAACTAGATGGGCTGAAGCGCAAGATATGAAGGATTGTACTGTAGATACCACTGTGCACTTTATTTTTTAACATATTCTAACCGGGTTTGGTTGTCCAAAGATATTGATGAGCAATAGAGGTATGCATTTTTTAAATGAAACAATACAGGCCTTCACTGAAGAATTTCGGATCCACCACGCGAAAAACATCTCGTATCACCCATAAGAAAATGGACTTGTAGAATATTTTAATAAAATCTTGGAACACGCACATACCAAGGTCTGTAATGTTGGTCAAAGTGACTGGGACATGCACATCCCATCGGTCCTTTGGGCCTATTGAACCACCTACAAGAAATTGACAGGGGAAACACCGTTCTGGATGGTTTATGGAAAGTATGCTATTATGCCCATGGAAAATATTATTCCTAGCCTGCGCATCGCAGCCTTTACCAACATGGCAGAGCCTGATATCATGGAGGAGTGTTTAGCGCAATTTTTTTCCTTGGAGGAGGACCGATTCATTGCTAAATTCCATCAACAAGTTCAAAAGGCCCTAGAAAAAGCATGGCATGATTGACATATTTGGCAAAAGATCTTTCTAGAGGGAGAATTGGTCCTGTTATAAAATAGATAGTTCACAAAACACCCAAGGAAGTTCCATCACCACTGGCTAGGTCCCTATATGGTAAAGGGAATTATTAATGGAGGAGTTGTCTGGTTAGCCACACTACGTTGCAACACTATCTGAGGGTATGTTAATGGTAGCCGACTCAAACCATACTGGACCAAATGAATATATGGCTGACGTAGCTGTATTGGGTGGCATACACATAGGATGGAAGAAAACCATAAGAAAGCCTATTATATTTCCAGGGGTCATTTGCAGGTCTAGAAGCCCAAGGAGGAACGCTACGAGCACAACGGTCGATCGCAGGTCTGGAAGGACGGAGAGGTGCACTAGGAGCACAGGTTTCGATCATAGGTTTGGAATCCCAGGGAGGTGTTCTAGGTGCACAGGGGTAATACACAGCTACAGAAACTAGCCATTGGAATAGTAAAAATGGGTAGAATTCAAATTTTACTGTTGAAATAAGCGGGTGGCCAAAAATTAATGAGGCGATTTCCGAAGATTTTTTACCATTTTCTTGATGGTAAGTTTAAGCTAAACCTCACCCAATCATTGGTCACTACCCAAGGCTATAAAATCAAGGGGGAGCTCAAAAGAGGGTTCCATGCATTCTGAAAAAAAATTGCCTTGCAATTTTTAGCAACTATTATACTTTGTTCATGTCTGGGCATGCTACCCCCTCTGATAGTAGAAACCTTGAGTTCATCTTATGCGTAAGAATGAGTATTTCCAATCCCACTAAATCTTCATAGATTGTAGCCTTAACAGAGAAATAATCTGATGAAGTACTCGAAATCACCCCTGAAGTTGAGGAGGTTGTGTCCACAACGAGTAAGGGAAAGAAAGTGGAGAAAAACAAGGGGAAGAGAAAATGCCAGTAGCAAGGGCTGAGGAGGACTGCGAAATGGGCTGGGTTGAAGCCACATACCTCCCCTTGAAATGTGAAATCCCTGCGAATTGTGCCGCAGGCACGTTTCCGTAACCCATCAAAGAGAACTATGTTTGCTCAGGAAGAGGAGCGGATCGCTGAACCAATAAATTGGCTACCACCCTATGTTCAGCCTCATAGACCCTCGATGTGCATGCCCAATAATATTGATGGAATACATGCCTATCTGCATATGCCTCTAATTCTGGGCGAGGTCTCCATAATTGGTGAATCCTTTGGAAAGCTCCACTCGATAAAATTCGACGATCATGACCTAGCCAAACTAGAGGCCTTCCTCGAATTGGCACCAGAATTATATCTCGAAAGTGTATTGGAGGATGACATGCTGAAGGTAGTCCCCATGTCATGGGAAAGTGGGTTGGTTGGTTCTGGGTTATTAAATCTGTTGTGGATGCCTCATTTTGGCCACTACAATATCATCGACCGAATTGAGTGACAACTGCTAGCTTTGGTCCATGACAACTGCTTGTGGATCCAAGACTGCATTCCCATTGATGTAACGATCATTCACCATATTACTGGTCTTCCCATGAAGGGGTTGAATCCCATGGAGTACATTGGTACAAAATATGAGCAACAGTTTGCCGATAAGGTGTGCGATGACTACCACGTTGAAGGGAATACTAGGTGGTTCATTATCAACAGTATTAGCGACCCTAGTGCGTGCATGGGCACCTTGTTGTTAGCATGAAAAATGATGCGCAAATTCCAGGTTTCCATTGTCCCCGCGTATGTAATTCAGTTGGTTGGCCACTGCGAAAAACGGGTCCACTTCAACTACTCCCTGTTCCTATGTAATGAATTTATGGAGAACGTGTGCAATTCTCAGGATCATGGAAGGGCATTCGTTTACTCCTGGTTGCTACTCCTCATCACATTGGTCGCCTCGGAAGCCCCGAAAGACTCAGTCCTTCTAGAGCTCGAGCCGAATATGTGCAAAGGGGCATGGTATGCAAATCTGTGGGACTCAAAAGATGAGCAGCGCATCGAGGATAACAAGGTCTTCTAGGTCCTATTTCAAAGTGAGCTCGCAGCAACAATCCACTCCCGGTTGCACTTGTCACCAGCAATCTATGAAAATTATAAGAGCATCAAAGTGTTCCAAGTCATGATGAACAATGTGCAGATTCGAGGCCATAAGGATCCAGCGTGGGTATCACTACCATATATGCTCATTGATAAGGAAATCGACCACCTCATTACCACTTGGCCACCATACTGGAAACAGGGCTTCAAATCAGGTACAACTAATACTGTAGGTACGAGTGCCAATAAGACCACCCCGTCGGATACCACCAAAGAGATAGAACGACATATCAAGGACATTGAGAAGGGTGTGGAGTAGGATTCACATCAGGATCTTAACACAAAGGGTCTCGATGTGCAGGGTGTTAACTCCCCGCGTGGTACGAAGCGGACTGCCAACCCTCTTAAAGTCCAATGAAAGAAACGAAAAGCTACAAGGCCAGGACGGGAGACTAAAGTTACTCTGACAGAGGAAAACCTCGAGCAGATCGCAAATGCAGTCACCCTCGCCTTAGAAGATAAATGGTTGGCTTTGGAAGAGTAGCAGAAGGCCATAGTTGCTACACTCTAGTCTGAGCTCTGAGCTCTGCAGCTCAAAAATAACACCCTGCAGGAAAGCATGATTCATACAAGGTTGCCCCTAGTAACTAGCAGTGAATTGATCATCACAACTAAAAGCCTCCTCTACCCCCTACCAGGTGCAACATTCATTCTGAGCCCGCAATCCGTAGGAGCATAAGTCCAGGTCTGCACAAAGGTGCAATTGGATTTGGCCCGACTTCTACATGAACCACTGTAGGTCCTCCACGCATCCATTTTCGAGGAGATTAAACACAGAGACCATTGGGTGCACCAGTAGCTTAGTACAGCTGAGCAGAAGATCATGGAGAAAACTGCCGAGGTGTCCTAGGCATAGGTTGCATGCACCCTTGCCACCACACATAGACTGAGTTGGAACGCCTAATCAGTAGGCTATGCACAGAGGTAACTAAGGATATCCCAGCTTCTACTACCACCTAGGCCAAGATTTAGGGGCTTGTTGTAGCACTAAGGGCTTCTAGGACTGAAATTCAGACTGTCAAGACAGAGATGGAATAATAGATTTTTGCCTTACACACCAAATTGCAGTCAAAAACTCCACCTGAGGTAAGAGCCCAGCGAGTGGCACAAGTCACAGAGGCCACCAATGCTATTATAGCTCAGATTGCTCAGGGTGAAAAATTGTTGGAGACATCTAAGAAGTTGTGGTCTAAGGTACAACGTGACCCTCTCCTATGTGATTTTACTCAAGAGTTGTGCCAGAAGGAGGAAGCGTTTGAACAACTCGAAGCTACTATGTCCACTTTGATTCCAGCTCAATGCCTAGCATGACTGCGTACCGGCCACACACTTAGAGATGACATTGAGGAGCTCCTCCACAAAAAGAAGGTTCTCAGTGACCACCTCAAGCCTTGGGCTGATGAAGCCCTTAAGATATCTCAGGAAGTGGATGTCGTGGTTAAATAACTAAACCAAACATTGGAAAGTGTCATGGCTGCTATCGAAGGCCCAACTTCACAGAAGTTGGTGGATATTGCACAAAATGCTATTGCGCAGAGCAGAGGAGTGTTGCCCCTACTGGTTGATGTGATCATGTATCTTCAAGTGAAGATGCAAACCCCAAAGCCGCCGTGACTCGGGATGAGGCACAAGATTGTGTTGGGGGCCTATTGGAGTGGGGCTCCCTAAGTTTTGTTTTTGGTGTAATTTTGTAATAGTTGGTCTTGCATAGGGGTTTTGGGGTGAGTCAAAGCCCCAATGTTTTGTAATGGGTTAAAGGGTAAATCTAGGGTCCATAAACCATGATTTGCAGACCATAGGATAGCAAGGGTTGCAATGATATAAATAGATAGATATTTGGGTCTAGGAGGTAACGAAGAGGCAAGATTGATGCTACGTGCAAACTGTTGAGATCTATTTTGGGTAGTTTTGGGTAAGGGCTCATGCTGGCTGTGTGTGTGGAGATCCTCTATCCTATTGTGTGCAGACCCCATTGGCTGTGTGCGAGGGTTGTGTTTTGGGTTGTAATTTGGTTTTTGGATACTAATGAATGTGTAATATATTTGAAGTATATTTATGTTATCTAGATCAAGTGTGTTTATTACTGAAGTGCATCTGTGATATTTATTTAAGCTGTGAATGTACCCGTGATCTAAGAATTAACTGCGATTATAATGTTTTGTGATAGTATTTGTTGATGCGCATATGGATGAAAATGTATTGATTAGATATGTTAGTGATAATAGCTTTTTTATGGTTATATGTTGATTATAATATTAAGAACTTGCGAATAGAATCATTTGGTGTGAACCTGATAAGTTGCAACGCAAATCTACCTTGAATTACCTACTCTCTCTCAGGGTGCAGAAAGGTAGTTCCAACACCCTCCCATACTACTGCAGGTAAGACCTTGGCCTGCGAAACTAGGTCATTGCCGAAAGGGCCAGTATTATAGGGGTTTTTTGGAAAACCTTAACCTATGAACCTAGGTTAGGACCCCTCAAGACAACAACATCCATTTGGTAGACTTTGATTTTTCTTGAACATGCATAGGCAAGAAACTTCCAGATGTCTTCCATTTTGGCAACAGGTGCAAATGTTTTGTCAAAATCAATTCCTTCCACTTGTGCATAGCCTTTTCCGACCAATACTTCTTTGTTTCTGGTAACCTATCCATCTTCATTCAATTTTTTCCTGAACACCCATTTATTCCCATTGACATTTTTATCTTTTGGTCATGGAACTAATGTCCACGCGTTATTCTTCTTGATTTGATCCAATTCTTCATTCATATTTGTTACCCAGTGTTCATTTTGGCTGGCTTCCTCAAAACTACTAGGCTCAAAGGTTTCTAGAAAATTAATGTGAGCTTTTTGTAATGAACGAAGCTGTGGACCTTAATTTATCTCACAATGATTTGATTTGATGGATGGTTCTTTTGAATCCATTCTTTTTTTCTCTTTGAAGGAGCTTCTTGTTGTTGTTCCTATATATATTGATGAGAATTATTTACTTCCTCATGGTTGACATTTTCTTCTTGTTCTATAATTTTTTCTGTGTCTTTTTCATCTTCAGTCTCAAGTTTCAAATATTCTAGATCCTCATCATTATTCGTTATAACACCATCTTCGTAAAATGTAACATTTATGCTCTCCACTATCTATTTTAATCTTAGATTATAGCATTTATAGGCCTTTCTTTTGCATGAGTAACCAAAAAAGATACCTTCGTCAACACGTGAATTCAAACTTACCCAAATTTTAATCTTCTCTTTTGATATAACATTTTCTTTCGAAGATTCTCAAATATTTTACATTAGCTGGTTTTCCTTTCCATAATTCATATGGGTTCTTGTTGCAATTATTTCTGAGAAGACTTGTCACTTCAGATGATAATAAAGATTGTCGTATCAATTTCTTGAACCCAAAATGTTTCATCCAATTTTGAGTCCTTCAGCATTGTTCTACCCATTTCATGTACGGTTCTATTCTTTATTTGAGAAACTCCATTTTGTTGAGGTGTTCATGCTATTAAAATTTGTCTTTTTATTCCATTTTAGTCATAGTATTACTGAAATAATGTGGAAGTGAATTATCCTCCATTATATGATATTAGACACTTTATTTTCAAATCAATTTCATTTTTTACCAACTTCTTGTAGATATTAAAGCACTCAAATTTTTCAGATTTTTTCTTTAGGAAACTGACGGTTGTCATTTTGGTATAGTCATCTATCATTAACATGAAATATAATTCTCCATCTAAGCCTTTCATTCTCATAGTACCACATATATTATTATGTATCAATTCCAATGGATGTGATGAAAAGTGTTCTTTTGTTTTAAATTCGAATTTTTTCTACTTGCCGTGCCGACAGGCCTCACATAGTGTGTTGGAAGGCTTTGAGATTTTTGGCATTTATCATACTTCTTCCTTTTTTCTTATACTGACAATATTGTAAAAGTTTATGTGACCCATTCATTTGTGCCATAACCAGCTTTCATCTTCTTTAGCTAGTAGACATGCTTTAGTTACTTCATCCAGAGCATATATGTCATTTGGAGATTGACTTGCTGTAGCCACAATTTTACCATGCCCGTCTTTCATGATTTCACATTTTGTGGAGTTGAATAGCATTGTGTCCTTGATCACACATTTTCCCAACACTGAGTAGATTGCGATTCATGTTTTCAACCAATAGAACACTCTTGGCTAGAGCATATTTTCTTTTGAGAGTGACGGTAGCATTTGAAGATCCATCATTTCCAAAGGACACAGTTCCATCCTTATTCTCTTTTAGAGATAGAAATTTCTTTCTATATCCATTCATATGCGTTGAGAAACCGCTATCAACATACCACACATTTTTTTTTTTGAGCCTTGAGAGCGAGAGAAAAATTATCAGTCTTCTTCTTCTTCCATGTTCATTCGTTTTGTGGCTTTGAATATTATTCTGGAGGATTTTCAAGTCTGCAGTATCTGGCTATGCATCCAAAGTTTTGAAATTCGTACCATTCAATATTATTTCTTAAATGTTCAAATCTATTGATGTTTCGTTGGGCCCTTGGATGTTCATATTTGACAGATCTCCTGGAATTGTATTGGTTCCTAGGGTATGTATGACATTCTACAGTTGTATGACCAAATTTACCACATGAATAACAATAGCCATGAACAATATGTTGGTACCTAGATGGAAATCTCTGTCAAGGAATTGTCTTCCAAGGTTGTTCTTGCTAATCTTTTCCAATGAAGTCTACATGCATGTCATATTTCATAGGTTCATTGTATTTTGTTGTAGAAGGTCCTGCTTCTTATTCTTTTCAATCGAGGTCATTTTTGTCGTTGTAATATCATTGATTTTTGCTGATTTCTTCCATTTCCCTTAAGTTATTGGCATAGTTTTGGATAGTTTTTCCCTTCTTCACATCCTTATGCAGCGAAACTAATTTGGCTTTTAATGCTTCCCTTTCTTATTTTATTTCTTCCAACTTCTTTTGAAGTGAATCTTCAATGCATTTGTGTTCTTAAACTTAAATTTTGAGATCTTTAACTTGTTCTTCAAGAGTATTGGAATGAATCTTCTTAGCCTTGAGCTAGTTTATAATCCTGATTTCCTCCTTAGAAAATTCTTTTATGTTCAACCCGTCTTCTTCGTTGTTTGATTCCTCTTGTTTATTGTGCTTGGCCATAAAAAATATTCTCTCATTGGCTTCTTCTTCATTATCACTCCCTTCCTCGGATGATGAGCTATCTTGTTTAGATAGAAAGTTCCTTTTGAATCCTTTATTCTTGCCTTGCTTGTTGAATTTATTAAAGCCTTTCTTTCCTTTTGAGTTGCCATCACTTCTTTTTGGAAATTTTTATGCGAAATGCCAAACCTCACCACAGCCGAAACATATAAATAGAAGTTTACCTTTGAATTTTCCCTTAGAAATTTTTAGTTTTCTCGTAAAGTAAGTATATTCTCCATATGAATGACCTTCTTCATTATCTTCCTTTTCTTCACACTTGTAGGTGCAGGTCTTTGCCTTTGAAGTTTGTTTGTCCTTATTGTTTTTCTTAGATGCAGTGAACATAGTTTCTAGATGCGAAGTACCCTCTTCTTTATCAAGTCTCATTTCATAAGCTATGAGAACTCCATGTAATTCCTCTTTGCTGTGTTTGTCCATATTTGAATTGTATTCTAAGACCGATACCTTTGAGTTGAATCTTTGTGTTAACGCTCTAAGAATTTTTTGTATAATATTATTCTCATCAACAGGCTCTCCCAATCGTTCGAGAGTGTTTTTTATTTCATCAACGTGTTGGAAGAATGCAACAGTGTTGTCATCTTCTTTAATTTTGAGTTGCTCAAATTTTTATCTATATATTTGAAGCTTTTATTCATTGACATTTGAGTCACCTGCATATATATTCTCAAGCTTGTCCCACACATTTTTGGTAGTTTTACAACCCAATACCTTACGATAAGAAGATTCAATAAATCCAATGATAATAATATTCTTTTCTTTTGCATCATTTTCCAAATTCTTCTTACCTTGTTCATCTGCGATTGGTATAAATCAATTTTGAATAGTTTCCCATAATTCGTAACCTTGCGCCAAGAGATAGACTGTAATATCCCAAAATGGGAACAACAACAATATTGAACAATACTGCTTCAGAAATAACGTAGTTCAACAAAGTAAGAGTAGGAGGCCAATATGGAGGCTCAAAAATTAGATTTATATCAACAAATCAGATTTAAAATGGGGCCCATACAATGTATAACAAGACATAGAAGACTTAAATAGGAAGAAACCCTCAAAAAAAGGTGTTGCAATCACATATAATCACTGCAAAGGCTTGACAACGTTATTTTATTGAGCATACAACAGTTGAAGATTAAAAATTATATCTAGAGCATATGAGTGCATAAAACATCAGATCTATAACAGATCCATACACTATAGAGGCTCCTCTTTCAATCCCCTTAGGAGTTATGAGCAAAACACCATGTACATGAAGTAGATCTAAGATATAAGTTACAGATCTATAGAAATATGTAATGATTTAGAAATGTAAAGCAGTATTCAGATCAGATCTGATAAGAACATGTATTAGATCTTCTCTAATAGATCTCAAAATATGATGGGAAGATACCCAACACATGAAGCCCAACTCTCCAAATTATGTGCTCAAACACCCTGCAACATTACCTATAGGATAAATGCAGATCTAGAAGGGAAACTATGTTGTAGTCTTCAGTACATGATTGGCTTGATGCCAATATCTAAAAATGTAGCTCCAAAGGTCCAATACACTCTTTCTAATGGGATAGAAGACTCTACCACTGAAAAGAGGAACTAGAATGGTCTAGATTTGAGTAGATCTATCCTCCACTTGTTGCAGATTTCAAAGACAACCAAACCCTCAGCAGGATCTGTGTTGTAGTTGGAAGATGAAGCTTGGAAAAATGCCTGATAGTGGACAAGATCAACAACACTCTTCCAAGAGGCCTCTCAAGGAAAGAGGTGGGATTCTCGAACAGGAACACGTAGTGCTAAACAACACTATTCTCGGCTAAACAGAAAGAGAATGATATATGTCTAAAAAGAAAATATATTCAGAAATATAATCAAATAAATAACCCTCTCATGTGGTCCTCCTCTTCCTTTTATAAGATAGAAATATTGCAAAACCCTAAACCATCTCAATGATTTATCTTCTTTCACATGTGCCACCTCCAACTAAGATTGTGTTGTGCATCAATGAGGTTCATCCCCTCTAGACAGCATTGTTGATCTGGTCATGGTTGACCCAGTCAAATGTCTTAATCCCTTTCACACATAAGGGTGTTTTATTCAGATGGCCCATATTTATCTTTGTTCACATGGGGCATTGATTTATTCATTGTTTTAGGAGTTTTTATTGTCCTCCTTTACACATTTATTCATGCAACAGGAAAATGAAACAAAATTGTATATTCCCATTAGCTTGGGCTAAATGGGAATATTACAGTCCTCCCCTCCAAAATGTTGCTTTTCCTCATGCAACTAATAGGGTTAGTGTTGCAACACTTCTCCTCCTCCATTGGTGACACCATCATGAGTTAATATTTCTACATAAGCTAAGTGTTCACCAATCCAAACCTCCATGAATTGTTCCTCCAAAGTCATTATCAGATGTGTATATTCCATCCCACAAGAAGTCAAGAACTCAAATGAAACAAACATGATTGAACCAATACTATCCCTGAAACAGTGGCACTAGGTTCATAGTGAGTCTCCATCCCATGTGGTACATGCAAGCTTCCCATCCTCCCTCCATACATACCCATAAAAAGTACAACTATATCATCAAGGTATGGAAGCAAAAATACATATAAACAAATAGAAATTTGAGCACGAGGAGGTGGGTCATAGTCCCACATATGGTACCAGCGTAGTGCATCTCTTGCCTACATCAAATCAAGGTGTGGTAAGTGGTTTCCCCACCACTTACTTGCTGCACATGTCATCTCACCATGGCTGAAAGTGTGAGATACGTTTGGTGCCTTTGGGAAGCACCCATCATGAAAGAAAATCTCCCATTGAACATAAAGGGAGTGACAAAATTCAAAAATTTTAGTGGCCCAATGTTTTCCATGAGATTTACATGATACATCACTCCTCCTTAGAGTCATGGCCTACATAAACATGGTGAAATAATATGAAAAATCATAAAATTAAACTTTCTTTACATGATCAGATTCTTCACCAACATTGCCTCTCATACAGATGGAGTTGTGCATGGATCTTTCTCCTCTTGCCAAAGAAGGAAGAGATGGCTGAAATAAATCTTTTATAGAGTTACATGGCTACCCCAACTCCACATAGTTCATGCATTCTTGAAAATGCTGATGTATTTCTTCTTTCAAGCCTTCCCAATCAAATCTCCTCATGATGATCGTGTGGATCCTTATGGAATACATATGGCTGGAACAAAACTCTTTGTATGCTCCTTATTGTAACTTCTGCTTGAGCTTAAAAGCTCTAGACAAGAAGATCCTACCATGATGATAGATGAACCTTCCTTGGACTAAGTAGCCTTCTTCATGCAGCTGGTCATCAATTATCATACAAGTCTGAAGATCTTTGGAATAATACACTTGCAGTTGGGATTTCCAATACAAATCTACACTGCTCAACAATGACAGTGCTGATGATGCATCAACAGAAATGTCTATCATGTTGCTGCTCTTCTCCTTGACACTTCCTATGAAAAATGTGTGTGTTGGAAGGCTATTCCTTCCCTTATTCTCCTCCCACAGTGCAAATCCAGAAATGAGAGGGGGTGATGATGATGAGGGAAGAAAATATGCCTCCTCCTTGAGCTTATCCAAGCCTCCTAGCACTGTAGCTTTGTCTTCAAGTGCGCCAATCCCTCCTAGATATAAGTTTGGAGTAGAAACTTGTGAGGTATTCCCCACAAAATATGAATCAGGTGGCCTCCCAGGTGGTTTGCCACAAGATAAGAGTGTCCCATGCAGAAATTTTATGAGCATAATAGATGGGATAGTGAGGTCCTTTCTTCCACTGCACAAATCCATCTCTTTTTTCTATGTGGAAGTGTTATGTGAGGGGTATGTATGCATGCCTTTGATCATTTAAGATTCACCACTCTTCTTTTCCACCCATTTCATTTGCAAATACTCCCAATCGGTTGTGACTTTCCCCAATGTAATTAGCCATTGAACACCCAAAATAACATTAGTGTCTAGTATGTCAACCACAAATAAGTGATCCACCAAGGTGTAAGATCCCATGGTGACTGAAAGTGATGGGACATAATGCATGCATTGCATTTTTATATCTTTTGGGACCAAAACAGAGAGTCCCTCAAAATTATCAGTGGGTATTTCCCTCCTTTGCACAAGGTGGGCATCAATGAAGTTGTGGGTAGCCCCACTGTCAATCAATATAGAAACCCTCTGATTCATGATTGAACCTTGAAATATTAAGGTAAAGTACTTAGGTACTCCTCTAAAATATGCAAGAGTTCCTCCAATAGAATAAAATGCTCCATTCCCATCTCTTGATGGTGTTGGATCTCCTTCAAAATTGTCAGCGTTGTGACCCCTTCTTGGTTCATCATCTTCATCTTCTTCAAGATCTAAGAAGACCTCTATATAATGTGCTTTACCAGCAGCACATCTATGTTCAGGTACCCATGGTTTTTGGCAAGTGAAGCATAGCTTATTTCTCCTTAGATCTATCTAGACTTCATCATCAAGAGGCTTCTTGTATGAGCTCTCCTTTGAAGGAGAATCTTTCTCTTACTTTCCTTTAGAAGGAAAAGAGGGCTTGTTTTGAAATTTTTCGTTTGCTTTTGGCAAGGCATCTTGAAGGTCTCTATCCCTCTCTATGGAATCATGAAAGTTATTGGGCTTGGTATATTTTACCAACCCATGAAGAGGTTAATCTAGACCATCGATGAACATGTATGCCCTTCTTGCTACATACAAGTTAGGAACCATAATAGATAATCTCAAAAATTCAGAAATGTAAGACTCTGTATTACATGATTGATTCAACTTTGCAAGGCTCATGAAAGGTGCCTCTGGATATTTTCTGTTAAATATTTCCACCATCCTTCTAGTGATCTTAGAATAAGAAATCACATTGGCATGACCCATTGTATACAAGCTGTTGAGTCCCGAATTTGCATCTTTTCCATACACTTTTCCATACCTTTTTCACTCACCTAAACCTCCAAAATTGTCAATATCATGTGCAAAAGGGTATCTAACATGATTTTTAATTATGTTTTTGTGTTTTCTATTTGATCTAGATTCTGTTCATACAGCTGCGGAAACTTGTCACTTTCCGCAGCTGCTGCAACTTTCCGCAGCTATTTTGTGGAACTATATGCTACAGGTGTCTACAAAGGAAACGAGCCACATGGGCAGGCTAGGAATGACGAGGACATGGTTCGTGTCCTATTGGTTCAAGAAAAATCG
Source organism: Pinus albicaulis (assembly GCA_034641835.2). Taxonomy (NCBI): domain Eukaryota; kingdom Viridiplantae; phylum Streptophyta; class Pinopsida; order Pinales; family Pinaceae; genus Pinus; species Pinus albicaulis. Next base: position 959,045,406 of record CM076578.1, on the reverse strand, counting down.
TCCAAAGAAGCCGCGGTCAAAGCCATCCACGTGGAAGTCAACTATGGAGTTTCATGTCGGCTGGACTCTGTTTCGTGGCAAATAAACATCCATACGGCCGTTTCTAAGCTTGCGGAGGTTAAATCGACATCTGTGCAGAGTTCTGGAGTTGAATTCAAGCGTTTTTAATTATTTTTTTGTGTTTTCTATTTGATTTAGATTTTGTTCATACACTGCGGAAACTTGCCACTTTCCGTTGTACCGGGGCCGCAACTTTCCAATGCTCATTTTGTGTTCATGCTGGCCAGGTGTCTACAAGGGAAACGAGCCACATGGGCAGGCTAGGAATGACGTGGACATGGTTCGTGTCCTACCGGTTCAAGCAAACTCGTCCAAAGAAGCCGCGGTCAAAGCCGTCCACGTGGAAGTCAACTATGGAGTTTCATGTCGGCCGGACTCTGTTTCGTGGCAAATAAACATCCATACGGCCGTTTCTAAGCTTGGGAGGTTAATCGACATCTGTGCAGAGCTCTGGAGTCGAATTGAAGCATCCACCTTCCGTAGATCCACTTTCCAACACGGCCATACTCCTATATCCATGGACAGAGTGGTCTACGTGCTCTCTGCTATCATAAACTTCAGGAGACAGTTACAGTTTATTGTTTTATATAGAGCGTTTGCATATGCACATAAAGTTAGTTGTGAGTTGTTAGTTGATAGTTGATGTTCGTACTCTGTTATGTTTGCTTTGTAGTGATTACGCTGCCTTTGAAGCCGTAACACTACCATTCTGTAATGAACCACTTTTTAATATGAGAAGACTGTGTTTTTCAACTTAATTCGTGTTTGAGGATCGTTACCAAGGCTGTGTAGAGGGCCCCTGCTCAGCTAAGGTTCTGTGTATTAATGTATATATTTCTCATTTCATTTCTTTTAAAAGTCATTGTATCATAATCCATCATATGTTCATATTTTGTAGTTGTTTCATTTATGTTTATACATTTTCATAATTTCCATTTCATTTCTGTCTTTCATGTTTTTATGACTGTTAATCACTGATCAGTTTTCTTGTGCAGGTTTTAGGTAGACAACCCGGGCATTTTTATAGCATTTTTATAGCATTTTGACTAATGACATGAAACTAACATTGTTCTGCTGCTAGTTTGCTTTTTATAGCTTTTTGTTTAACTTCAGTCTTGCTTTGTACATTTCAGTTTTGCTTATCTGATTCAGTAGTTAAATTTAGATATACTAAGCTGTTCATATCGTCTTCAGTTGCCTCCGAAAGCCACAGCTGGACTGATGGTGAGGGACTGCATTATGAAATGTGTAGTTTAGTATTAGTTTCTTTTCTGCAAATTTAGATATACTAAGCTGCTCATAGCCAAGCCAATTGCCTTGGTGTTGAGACCACTGACTGATGGTGAGGGACTGCATTATGAAATGTGTAGTTTAGTATTAGTTTCTTTTCTGCAAATTTAGATATATAAAATCATGTATGACATCTTCAGTTGCCTCCGAAAGCCACAGCTGGACTGATGGCGAGGGATTGAATCATGTGTGTATGGTTTAGTATTAGTTTACTTTCTGCAAATTAAAAAATCAGTTACACAAGTTGTTTATGATTACTTCCGCAAGTCATAGCTGGTCTAAAGATGAAGGGTCAGAAAATGAATTGATGTAATTCGATTTAGATTTATTTTGTTGCAATTTCAAATTTCACATAGTTTCTTTTGTGTTTAGTTGCGCAAGAATAGTTTGGTTTTCATAATCACTAGTTTATTGTTTTGATTCATTAGATTAGCAGCACCTTTTCATTTCAGCAGTACATTTTTATTTTCTTTCAAGTCTTGTCATTGTAATTTTCAATTTGCTTTTAAAGTTTCAAGTTGGTAAATCATTATAGGGGATATCACTTCTTTGAACAAATATAACCAAACTTGTTTTCATTTTAGAACTTCCATTCCACCTTAGAAAGACCAAAAACGACAAAAGTTAAGAAATAGGTTATCTTGCACATATAGTGTGCCGCACTTCATCAGCTTACGATTCCCGGATTGAAAAATTAAATGCAGCAATTTAGGACACACTAAATTGACCAAACATTTTGGCGCCGTTGCCGGGGAAGTGTAACTAGGTAGCCAATTTCTTAAAAAAGAACAATAAAAAGAAGGGAAAAATTGATAACTTCTTGAAGTATGCTCTCCTCTTGCACCTAGTGTGATCTGGAGGATCAGAAAAGAGAGTTATTGGTTCAATAATTTCTTAAGTATGCTCTCTTCTTGCACTTAGTGTGACCTGGAAGATCAGAAAGAGAATTATTAGCCCAACTTAAAAATTAAAAAATGACATGCATAGAGCAAGAGATTCTAGGGGAAGGTTTATAGCTAGAGCCAAGAGTTCGATTTTCACAACTCCATCTTCTTCAAGACATAGACAAGATTCACCACCATATACCCCTAGCCTTAAGATTCCTGGAAGTCAAAGAACAATGACTAGAGGATTCTCCTATACCACCTACTAAAACCCACTTAGAAAACAAAGAGACTTTCTCTCATCCTTCCTTGGTAGAAGAACTAGAGGACTATAAGGACTCTAAAGAAACTATCATGGCGTAGGAAGTAATAGATGGAGGTGGAGGTAGAAGAGGAGGAGAATGGAGATAACAATGAAGGAAATGATGGTAGAAATAGGGACAATTTGCTTGGATTCCCTATAGTTGATGAGGAAACTCATGCAACAATGAAAAATATCTCACCATCTGTTCTTCCTAACTTTTATGGATTGCGAAGTGAGGATCCTGAAAAATTTCTGTTTGAGTTTGAAGTAGTGTGCCGAACTTATGACTAATATGGAAGATTCTCAAAAACTCAGATTGTTTCCTTCAACATTGAAGGGATCTGCTTTGAAATGGTTCATGGGATTAGCCACTCAATCTATCAGGACTTGGAATGATATGAAACAAACATTTTTGGATAGATATTTGGATTATTGTATGCCCACCAATCACAAGGATGAGGTATTCAAAATGATGCAAAAAGAAGATGAAAATTTGAAAGACTTAATTGAAATATTTCAATACAACTTGAAAAGAGCAAAGATGAGCAACTTAGATAATGAAACCTTGAAAGCCCTCCTATTAAAAGCCATTAGAGATGAATGGATAGACATTTTAAACATGATGGGGAAAGGAGATATTTCTCACCTTCCATTTCGTGATATAACAGAACTATGTATCCATCTCTCAAGGGGAAAATCTAAAACTGGAAAAGGGCCTAGGGATTCTTCTCTTATTAGGGCTAACAAATCTGCAACTGGATCAGTAAGTAGGGCAGAGATTGGTAATATGCTTTATGAGTTCAAAACTGATATCTTAGGGAGCCTTAGTGAACAACTAGACACCCTTAAAATCCAAAACAAGAAAAAAGCAGAAACAGATGCTTTAGCCATCTTTTGTCCGAAATGTAGAAAGAAACATGCTTTAAGGGAATGTCCCTTGGATGCAAAAGTTGTAGAAACATGTATGATTTTCTCAGAAAATCATGAGATCAAGGATTGTCCTTCAATCCCTGGACTCAAAGATGTTTTTCAAGAAGATCCAAATTCAATAGAATCTCTCTGTTTTGTCGCAAGGAGACCTTGGCAGGGACAACAATCTCAAGGGTTTAACAACCCTATGAATCTTCAAACCCCACCAAATTGGAATCCTTGGCAACAACCTTGGCCCCAACATCAATATTCATATCAGCCATGGGTACAAGGGATGCAAAATCCTTATGGGAGATTTGCTCAATTTTATCAATATCCTCCATCTTTTCAAAATCAACAAGCTCTACAATTTCCAAGCCAAAATCCACAACAACTTTCATTGCCATTTCCACAACAACAACCTTCTCAACAAAATACAAATCCTCAACTCATGCTCCCATACCAACAGAAGATAAATCAACTTCCAGCTCAGCCATTGCCAAATCCTAACAATAAGAATCCTCAAACTACTTATATGGTAGAAGGACAACAATTTCCTACCTATATGATTGTTCCTCTCAACGATGTACAACTCAGATCTGGTAGAGTTTTAGAAAAACCTTCTATAGATATTCAAGAGCAAGATACCTCTGAGAAGGATTCTCTTCAAGTCAATAAGGGTTCCGAGGAAGAATCTCTTCAAAATTCAAAAATTCAAAAAGAAAAAGAAAAGCTAACACCCACAACTCCTATAGTTGAGCAACCTGCATCTTCATCTACACCTCCTTTTCCGGAAAGACTACAAATTGATAAGGGGGTGGAAAAACAAATCTTGTTGCCTAACTATGACTTTCTAGATGAATTGAAGAATGCTTGTATCAAGATTCCATTGCTACAAGCCATTCGAGAAATTCCTATTCTAGCAAAAACCATAAAGGAGTTGAGTTTCAAAAGACCAGGAAGGAAGCTAAAGGACACAAGAAGAATCCACCTGGTAGGAAAGATTGCAGACATTATGATGGGAAAAATTACCATGCATAAGTATGTAGATCCAGGAAGTCCAATTGTCAAGACACATATAAATGGGATAGAAATTCCAAACACATTGATTGACTTAGGGGCTGCTATCAACATTATGAGTAGACAAACTATGGAACAGTTAAAACTTCCTAACCTTCTTTTTACACCTACCTTATTGCAACTTGCGGATCGATCGGTTATTAAACCATATGGTGTATTAGAAGATATTTCAGTCTCCTTAGATTCTTGGGAATATCCAGTAGACTTTATGATTTTGACTCCCAAAAGTAATCTAGGAGGACATCCAATTATCTTAGGAAGACCTTGGCTGGCCACAACTGATGCTTTTATTAGTTGTAGATCTGGAGACATGTACATTTCAAATGGTAATTCGACAAAGAAATTCAATTTGTATCCTCCAGCAAGAGCAATCACAGAAATAGGAGATAATGAATGGGTCGATGATGAGAACACTATACAACCTGTCTTTACCATCTCTAAAATTAGTGAGGATAGTCAAATTCTGAACACATTAGAAAATTTTGAGATAACTTCAGAATATGACCCCACACAATTTCAGTTGGAATCTGACATAGAATATTTATCATCAAGACAAATGTCTCTTTAATCTATGGAAGAATTTGGTAATTCTGCTATTGAGATTTTTCCAGAAAAGACATTGAATATCAATAAACATCTGGAGAAGTCACAACAAGAAGAACTAACCAGAATCTTGCAAAAACATTCTACTGCATTTGCATGGGAGTATACTGACATGAAGGGTATTGATCCTATGACTTGCATCCATCATATCTATATTGAGGAAAACAGTAGACCAATCAGACAACCTCAAAGAAGGATGAATCCAAATCTTAGGGAGATAGTGAATGAAGAGCTCCAAAAACTTCTCAATGTAAACTTCATTTATCCAATTTCAGATAGCCGATGGGTTTCTCCTTTGGTTATAGTACCTAAAAAGAATGGTAAATGGAGGGTATGCATTGATTACATGGAATTGAACAAAGCAACTTTAAAGGATCACTTTCCTTTGCCTTTTATTGATCAGGTATTAGATACATTAGCAGGTAAAAAGTACTTTTCATTTTTGGATGGTTTTAGTGGCTATAATCAAATCCAGGTAGCACCTGAAGATCAAGATAAGACCACATTTACTTGTCCATGGGGAACTTTTGCCTACCGAGTGCTTCCTTTTGGGTTATGTAATGCACCAGCAACATTCCAAAGAGAAGTACTAGGAATTTTTTCTGATCTAATCCATGATTGTGTAGAGGTTTATATGGATGATTTTACAGTTTATGGTAATTCATTTGAAGAAGCATTAGAAAATTTGGAAAAAGTTCTTATAAGATGTAAAGAAACAAACCTTTCATTAAGCCATGAAAATTCTTTATGATGTTTACTGAAGGGATTGTTTTAGGACATCATATTTCAGGAGATGGGATTAAGGTTGATAGATCAAAAGTTGAAGTCATCTCCAAGTTGCCTATTCCAAATTGTCAAAGAGATGTTAGAAGTTTTCTAGGATTTACTGGTTACTATAGAATATTTATAGAAAACTTCACTAAAATAACATCTCCACTCTTCAAATTGCTTACAAAAGACTGTGAATTTAAATGGGATCCTGATTGTCAATCAGCTTTTGAAACTTTGAAAACAAGAATATCCGAAGCACCTATCTTGAGAGGACCAAATTGGAAACTCCCTTTCCATATTTCTACGGATGCTTCAGATACAGCTCTAGGAGCTGTGTTGGGTCAAAAATATTTAATTCCTTATGCCATTTATTACACCAGTAAAAATTTGACTCCCACAGAGTTGAACTATACTGTGACTGAAAAAGAGTTTTTAGCTGTTGTTCATGCAATTAATAAGTTTAGACATTACATAATAGGCTATGAAACTTTTATTCATACCGACCATTCTGCAATTAGATATTTAATGAACAAACCTGTTACTAATGGCAGAGTGACAAGATGGCTCTTACTTTTGCAAGAATTCAATATTACTGTGTTGGATAGACCAGAAAAACAGAATACAGTAGCTGATTTCTTGTCTAGGATTCAGAATACTAAAGAAGATTCTCCTGTAGAGGATAAGTTTCCTGATGAATACTTGTTTGCAGTAACTATTAAGACCCCTTGGTATGCAGATATTTCTAACTATTTGGTTACAGGGAAACTACCTTCACATTTATTTCCAAGTGAAAAACAAAAAAATATTCAGGAGAGTTCAAAATATTCATGGATTTCTAACGAATTGTTTAAAACAGGGCCAGATCTTGTGATCAGAAGATGTGTCAGGGAAGATGAAATGCCTGATATTTTTAAGGCATGTCATGATGAACCATGCGGCGGACACTTTGCGGACAAAAGGACGGCCTATAAAATCCTTTCTTTGGGATATTATTGGCCTTCCCTCTTCAAAGATGCAAAACAATATGTCAAAAGGTGTGATAGCTGCCAGAGAGTAGGGAAACCTACCCTTTCAAATGAAATGCCATTGCAAACACAGGTACTCATTGAACCCTTTGAAAAATGGGCTTTAGATTTCATTGGACCGATTAATCCACCATCGAAGCAAAAGAAGTATATATTGGTTTGCACTGATTATGTTACTAAAGGGGTAGAAGCTAAAGCATTAGTATCTGCTACTGAAAATTCAGTTGTTCATTTTCTTTATGAGGATATTTTTACTCGCTTTGGTGTTCCAAGAGAAATTGTAACAGATCAGGGGAGCCAATTCACATAAAATTTGGTGGAGAAGTTGATGGAAGAATACAAAATCAAGCACAGAAAATCTACTCTTTACCATCCACAAGCAAATGGTCAAGTGGAGTCCACAAACAAAGTTCTTGAAAGTATCATCACCAAAACTGTTCATCTACATAGAAGAGATTGGGCAGAAAGGCTTCTTGAAGCCTTGTGGGCCTACAGAACTACATGGAGAAATACAACATGACATTCTCCCTATGAACTTGTTTATGGGAAAGAAGTCTTGCTCCCCATTGAGTTCCAAGTCAAGACCTTCAAGATAGCAGTTCAATTGGGGATGAATTTATCAGAAGCCCAAAAGCATAGAATGGAGCAGTTAAATGAGCTAGATGAGATCAGACAAGAGGCAATTCTAAGAACTGATCTAGTTCAATATCAAAGAGCTAAATGGCATGACAAGTACATCAAAGAGAAGAAGTTTCAAGAAGGAGATTGGGCATTGTTATTTGATTCCAAGTTTAAAGATTTTTAAGGAAAATTTCAGACTCATTGGCTTGGGCCATATGAGATTGACAAGATCTTTAGCAATGGAGCGGTAAGAATCAAGACCATTGATGAGTTTCAAACTCCTCTTATTGTGAATGGCCATAGATTGAAAGTTTATCATAAGCCACTCTCTAAAGAGGATTTTGTCAAGTTGTTTCAAGAAAGTTCTGCAATCAGGCTGGAACAGAAGAATTCTTCTTCTCCACCAGCCTAGCTTTTGTTTTTCAAGTTTAAAAAAAAAAAAAAAAAAAAAAATGGTATAAGCTCCTAAAACCAACTGGTCAATGGGTGAAGCCTTATACAAAATATGGAGTGAAAATCGTGGACACCTGACACTCTATATTTTCCAAAAAAATCTGTCTTTCATTTCATTTCATTTCACCACCCACTCCATTTCATTTCATCTCATTTCATTTCATTTCACTTCACTCCACTTCATTTCATCCATTCCACCAATAAAAATCTTTTTTATGACCATTTCCACCTGGTCATCTGTCATTTGTTCATTTCTGCTCACCAAGCAATAACCGTGCCGGGCTTCCGTGTACCCGACATCTCGTTTCCGTTAGCTCGACTCCGCTTCCGGGCAAAATTTGCGCATTCCGCAGCTACTACTCTGTTTTCAAAGAGAATGTACAGTCAGTTGTTATTTTCATAATTATGAAATAAAATGCAGGAGAGAGGATCAATGGAACATTCAAGACACCAATGGAGATCAATCAGTTGAAGACCAAGGGCAAAACCAAGGATTCCAAAGGTATGAATAAAGTTTATTTCAAATAGTATTGAAAAACACATTTTTATATAGTTTTAAACCATGAGCTCTACCCATTACGCGCAATGATTATATTGACAGTTCCGTAACCTGTCACGATCTCCATGTTATTCTCTTGCATTTATTCACAAACGGTTTCATCATTGAAATTCCGACTCTAACTCATGTTCAAATATCCCACCGTAGATAATGATACGTATTTGAGTTGACAAAGGACTCTTACAAGCCGCATAACTTCATAACCGTTTATTGAAACATGTTTATATTTATTACACAGCCACCAAAATTCAAAATGTGGCCGAATGCATTATACTTTGTTAACCTCTTTGTCGTGTCTCTGTCATGTTTACAAAACCCCGCTCTACTCATTCTCACTCCCTGTTTCACTCCATTTCGTTCCTTTTGCTCACTCTCACTTCCGTATATCTACCCACAGTCTTACTCCATTCTGTTTATGGTACTCATTCTCATTTTATGATAACATCCCCACAGACAGTTCTAAACTGCAGAGCCCCATTGTTCCATTTCCACTTAAACCCTCACAGAGGCAAACTTGTGAAGCACAGAGAAGTGAAATGGGAAAATTATTAAGGGCAGAGCCGGAAGGACCGAAGTTTATAGAGGGATATCCACAAGCAAAAGAGATTTTGAGGAAAGCTAAATGGCTGCGTTTTATTCAGAAATTCAGGGGTTACCACAGAGATGTTACAAAAGCGTTTGCAAGATCATTTGATGGCTCGGAAGCAGAAGTGGGAGACCTCAAGTTTTTGGTCAATGAAGCATTCATTACAATGCCCATGTAGCTTCTTCGTAGCGGGGAGAACGTGTCTGATTTACTACTAATTGTTCAGAAATTTATTACATGTGAAGGCCGTTTTGGCTCTATGTACATGTACCACCATCTACCCCTAGCCTGAAGATTTTTGGAAGTCAAAGAACATCTGAATTAGAGGATTCTCCTATACCACCTACTAAAGCCTACTTAGAAAACAAAGAAACTTTCTCTCATCCTTCCTTGATAGAAGAACTAGAGGACTATAAGGACTCTAAAGAAACTATCATGGAAGAGGAAGTAATAAATAGAGGTGGAGGTAGAAGAGGAGGAGATAATGGAGATAACAATGGTGAAGGAAATGATGGTAGAAATAGGTACAATTTGCTTGGATTCCCTATAGTTGATGAGGAAACTCATGCAACAATGAAAAATATCTCACCATCTGTTCTCCCTAACTTTTATGGATTGCGAAGTGAGGATCCTGAAACATTTCTATTTGAGTTTGAAGTAGTGTGCCGAACTTATGACTATATGGAAGATTCTCAAAAACTCAAACTATTTCCTTCAACTTTGAAGGGATCTGCTTTGAAATGGTTCATGGGATTAGCCACTCAATCTATTAGGACTTGGAATGATATGAAACAAAAATTCTTGGATAGATACTTGGATTATTGTATGCCCACCAATCACAAGGATGAGGTATTCAAAATGATGCAAAAAGAAGATGAAAATTTGGAAGACTTAATTGAAATATTTCAATACAACTTGAAAAGAGCAAAGATGAGCAACTTAGATAATGAAACCTTGAAAGCCCTCCTATTAAAAGCCATTAGAGATGAATGGATAGACATTTTAAACATGATGGGTAAAGGAGATATTTCTCAACTCCCATTTCATGATATAACAGAACTATGTATCCAATTCTCAAGGGGAAGATCTAAAACTGGAAAAGGGCCTAGGGATTCTTCTCTTATTAGGGCTAACAAATCCGCAACTGGATCAGTAAGTAGGGCAGAGATTGGTAATATGCTTGATGAGTTTAAAACTGATATCTTAGGGGGTCTTAGTGAACAACTAGACACCCTTAAAATCCAAAACAAGCAGAAAGCAGAAACAGATGCTTTAGCCATCTTTTGTCCAAAATGTAGAAAGAAACATGCTTTAAGGGAATGTCCCTTGGATGCAAAAGTTGTAGAAACATGTATGATTTGCTCAGAAAATCATGAGATCAAGGATTGTCCTTCAATCCCTGGACTCAAAGCTGTTTTTCAAGAAGATCCTAATTCAATAGAATCTCTCTGTTTTGTCGCAAGGAGACCTTGGCAGGGACAACAATCTCAAGGGTTTAATAACCCTATGAATCTTCAAACCCCACCAAATTGGACTCCTTGGCAACAACCTTGGCCCCAACATCAAAATTCATATCAGCCATGGGTACAAGGAATGCAAATCCTTATGGGAGATTTGCTCAATTTTATCAATATCCTCCATCTTTTCAAAATCAACAAGCTCCACAATTTCCAAGCCCAAATCCACAACTTTCATTGCCATTTCCACAACAACAACCTTCTCAACAAAATACAAATCCTCAACTCATGCTCCCATACCAACAGAAGACAAATCAAATTCCAGCTCAGCCACTGCCAAATCCTAACAATAAGAATCCTCAAACTACTTATATGGTAGAAGGACAACAATTTCCTACCTATATGATTGTTCCTCTCAACGATGTACAACTCAGATCTGGTAGAGTTTTAGAAAAACCTTCTATAGATATTCAAGAACAAGATACCTCTGAGGAGGATTCTCTTAAAGTCAATGAGGGTTTTGAGGAAGCATCTCTTCAAAATTCAAACATTCAAAAAGAAAAAGAAAAGTTAACACCGACAACTCCTATAGTTGAGCAACCTGCATCTTCATCTACACCTCCTTTTCCTGAAAGACTACAAATTGACAAGGGGGTGGAAAAACAAATCTTGTTGCCTAACTATGATTTTTTAGATGAATTGAAGAATGTTTGTATCAATATTCCCTTACTACAAGCCATTCGAGAGATTCCTATTCTAGCAAAAACAATAAAGGAGTTGAGTTTCAAAAGACCAGGAAGGAAACTAAAAGACACAAGAAGAATCCACCTGGTAGGAAAAATTGCAGATATTATGATGGGAAAAATTACCATGCAGAAGTATGTAGATCCAGGAAGTCCAATTGTCAAGACACATAAATGGGATAGAAATTCCAAACACATTGATTGACTTAGGGGCTGCTATCAACATTATGAGTAGACAGACTATGGAACAGTTAAAAATTCCTAACCTTCTTTTTACACCTACCTTATTGCAACTTGGAGATCGATCGGTTATTAAACCAGATGGTGTATTAGAAGATATTTCAGTCTCCTTAGATTCTTGGGAATATCCAGTAGACTTTATGATTTTGACTCCCAAAAGTAATCTAGGAGGACATCCAATTATCTTAGGAAGACCTTGGCTGGCCACAACTGATGCTTTTATTAGTTGTAGATCTGGAGACATGTACATTTCTAATGGTAATTCGACAAAGAAATTCAATTTGTATCCTCCAGCAAGAGCAATCACAGAAATAGGAGATAATGAATGGGTCGATGATGAGAACACTATACAACCTGTCTTTACCATCTCTAAAATTATTGAGGATAGTCAAATTATGAGCACATTAGAAAATTTTGAGATAACTTCAGAATATGACCCCACACAATTTCAGTTGGAATCTGACATAGAATATTTATCATCAAGACAAATGTCTCTCTACTCTATGGAAGAGTTTGGTAATTCTGCTTTTGAGATTTTTCCAAAAAAGACATTGAATATCAACAAACATCTGGAGAAGTCACAACAAGAAGAACTAACCAGAATCTTGCAAAAACATTCTACTGCATTTGCATGGGAGTATACTGACATGAAGGGTATTGATCCTAAGACTTGCATCTATCATATCTATATTGAGGAAAACAGTAGACCAATCAGACAACCTCAAAGAAGGATGAATCCAAATCTTAGGGAAATAGTGAAAGAAGAGCTCCAAAAACTTCTCAATGTAAACTTCATTTATCCAATTTCAGATAGCCGATGGGTTTCTCCTTTGGTTATAGTACCTAAAAAGAATGGTAAATGGAGAGTATGCATTGATTACAGAGAGTTGAACAAAGCAACTTTGAAGGATCACTTTCCTTTGCCTTTTATTGATCAGGTATTAGATACATTAGCAGGTAAAAAGTACTTTTCATTTTTGGATGGTTTTAGTGGCTATAATCAAATTCAGGTAGCACCTGAAGATCAAGATAAGACCACATTTACTTTTCCATGGGGAACTTTTGCCTATCGAGTGCTTCCTTTTGGGTTATGTAATGCACCTGCAACATTCCAAAGAGCAGTACTAGGAATTTTTTCTGATCTAATCCATGATTGTGTAGAGGTTTATATGGATGATTTTACAGTTTATGGTAATTCATTTGAAGAGGCATTAGAAAATTTGGAAAAAGTTCTTATAAGATGTAAAGAAACAAACCTTTCATTAAGCCATGAAAAATGCTTTATGATGTTTACTGAAGGGATTGTTTTAGGACATCATATTTCGGGAGATGGGATTAAGGTTGATAGATCAAAATTTGAAGTCATCTCTAAGTTACCTATTCCAAATTGTCAAAGAAATGTTAGAAGTTTTCTAGGATTTACTGGTTACTATAGAAGATTTATAGAAAACTTCACTAAAATAGCATCTCCACTCTTCAAATTGCTCACAAAAGACTGTGAATTTAAATGGGATCCTGATTGTCAATCAGCTTTTGAAACTTTGAAAACAAGAATATCTGAAGCACCTATCTTGAGAGGACCAAATTGGAAACTTCCTTTCCATATTTCTACAGATGCTTCAGATACAGCTATTGGAGCTGTGTTGGGTCAAAAAGATTTAATTTCTTATGCCATTTATTACACCAGTAAAAATTTGACTCCCACAGAGTTGAATTATACTGTGACTGAAAAAGAGTTCTTAGCTGTTGTTCATGCAATTAATAAGTTTAGACATTACATAACAGGCTATGAAACTTTTATTCATACTGACCATTCCGCAATTAGATATTTAATGAACAAACCTGTTACTAATGGCAGAGTGACAAGATGGCTTTTACTTTTGCAAGAATTCAATATTACTGTGTTAGATAGACCAGGAAAACAGAATACAGTAGCTGATTTCTTGTCTAGAATTCAAAATACTAAAGAAGATTCTCCCGTAGAAGATAAGTTTCCTGATGAATATTTGTTTGCAGTAACTATTAAGACCCCTTGGTATGCAGATATTGCTAACTATTTGGTTACAGGGAAACCACCTTCACATTTATTTCCAAGAGAAAAACGAAAAATTATTCAGGAGAGTTCAAGATATTCATGGATTTCTAACGAATTGTTTAAAACAGGGCCAGATCTTGTGATCAGAAGATGTGTCAGGGAAGATGAAATGCCTGATATTCTTAAGGCATGTCATGATGAACCATGCGGCGGACACTTTGCGGACAAAAGGACGGCTTATAAAATCCTTTCCTTGGGATATTATTGGCCTTCTCTCTTCAAAGATGCAAAACAATATGTCAAAAGGTGTGATAGCTGCCAAAGAGTAGGGAAACCTACCCTTTCAAATGAAATGCCATTCCAAACACAGGTACTCATTGAACCCTTTGAAAAATGGGCTTTAGATTTCATTGGACCTATTAATCCACCATCCAAGCAAAAGAAGTATATATTGGTTTGTACTGATTATGTTACTAAATGGGTAGAAGCCAAAGCATTAGTATCTGCCACTGAAAATTCAGTTGTTCATTTTCTTTATGAGGATATTTTTACTCGCTTTGGTGTTCCAAGAGAAATTGTGACAGATCAGGGGAGCCAATTCACATCCAATTTGGTGGAGAAGTTGATGGAAGAATACAAAATCAAGCACATAAGATCTACTCCTTACCATCCACAAGAAAATGGTCAAGTGGAGTCCACAAACAAAGTTCTTGAAAGTATCATCACCAAAACTGTTCATCTACATAGAAGAGATTGGGCAGAAAGGCTTCCAGAAGCCTTGTGGGCCTACAGAACTACATGGAGGAATACAACAGGACATTCTCCCTATGAACTTGTTTATGGGAAAGAAGTCTTGCCCCCCATTGAGTTCCAAATCAAGACCTTCAAGATAGCAGTTCAGTTGGGGATGGACTTATCAGAAGCCCAAAAGCATAGAATGGAGCAGTTGAATGAGCTAGATGAGATCAGATAAGAAGCAATTCTAAGAACTGATCTAGTTCAATATCAAAGAACTAAATGGCATGACAAATATATCAAAGAGAAGAAGTTTCAAGAAGGAGATTGGGCATTGTTATTTGACTCCAAGTTTAAAGATTTTCAAGGGAAATTTCAGACTCATTGGCTTGGGCCATATGAGATTGACAAGATCTTTAGCAATGGAGCCGTAAGAATCAAGACCATTGATGAGTTTCAAACTCCTCTTATTGTGAATGGCCATAGATTGAAAGTTTATCATAAGCCACTCTCAAAAGAGGATTTTGTCAAGTTGTTTCAAGAAAGTTCTGCAATCAGGCTGGTACAGAAGAATTCTTCTTCTCCACCAGCCTAGCTTTTGTTTTTCAAGTTTTAAAAAAAAAAAAAAAAAATGGTATAAGCCTGAAAACCAATCATTGATTGGCAGTCTTATACAGAAAATATGGGGTGAAAATCAGGGACACCTGACACTCTATATTTTCCAAAACAATATGTCTTTCATTTCATTTCATTTCACCACCCACTCCATTTCATTCCACTTCATTTCATTTCATTTCACTTCATTCCACTTCATTTCATCCATTCCATCAATAAAAAAATTTTTATGACCATTTCCACCTGGTCATTTGTCATTTGTTCATTTCTATTTCAGCCAAGTAATAGCTGTGTCAGTTTCCGCAGCTGACATCTGTTTCCGCAGCTGACTCCAGTTTCCGCAGCCAGAAGCAGATTCCGCAGCTACTACTCTGCTTTCAAAGAAAATGTACAGTTAGTTGTTATTTCCATAATTATGAAATAAAATGCAGGGGAGAGGATCAATGGAACATTCAAGACACTAATGAAGATCAATCAGTTGAAGACCAAGGGCAAAAGCAAGGATTCCAAAGGTATGAATAAAGTTTATTTCAAATAGTATTGAAAAACACATTTTTATATAATTTTAAAATATGAGCTCTACCCATAACGCGCAATGATTATATTGACAGTCCCGTAACCTTCCACGATCTCCATGTTATCCTCTTGCATTTATTCACAAACGGTTTCATCATTGAAATTCCGATTCTCACTCATGTTCCAATATCCCACCGTAGATAATGAGACGTATTTGAGTTGACAAAGGACTCTTACAAGCCGCATAACTTCATAACCGTTGATTGAAACGTGTTCATATTTATTACACAGCCACCAAAATTCAAAACGTGGCCGAATGCATTATACTTTGTTAACCTCTTTGTCGTGTCTCTGTCGTGTTTACAAAACCCCACTCTACTCATTCTCACTCCCTGTTTCACTCCATTCCGTTCCTTTTGCTCACTCTTACTCCCGTATATCCACCCACAGTCTTACTCCATTCTGTTTATGATGCTCATTTCCATTTTATGATAACATCCCCACAGTATTGTGCTCGATCCTGTGTATTCCATTGTTCCATTTCCACTTAAACCCTCACAGAGGCAAGCCTGTGAAGCACAGAGAAGTAAAATGGGAAAATTATTAAAGGCAGAGCCGGAAGGACCGAAGTTTATAGAGGGATATCCACAAGCAAAAGAGATGTTGAGGAAAGCTAAATGGCTGCGTTTTATTCAGAAATTCAGGGGTTACCACAGAGAAGTTACAAAAGCGTTTGCAAGATCATTTGATGGTCTGTTGTATAAGGAGACCTCAAGTTTTCTACCAATGAAGCATCAATAGCAACAGCCTACGAGCCTTCTTCTCAGAAGGAGAACGTTGGTTCACTTTACTACTAATTGTTCGTAAATTTATTACATGTGAAGGCCGTTTTGGCTCTATGTACATGTACCATACTAGGCTATTGATGAATTTTCTTGAAAACTAAACTCTCAACCTTCTTATTTTCTATTCAATAGCTAAAGAAATGGCTGTGACTGTTCAAAAACACTTGGGAGATGTAGAGCCTCATCTTTATCACCACGGCCTTATAAAAATTCTGATTGAAAAGGAGCTAAAGGAAAGAAAAGATACAAGGGAACAATTCCTAGTTAGAAACTTTTTTGAAGAACCTCAGGAAATTCCTGAAGGTAGTTCAATTAGGAGGAGTAGAAGAAAGAGAATGAATGTTGAAACCCAAATTTCTCCTACTCAGGAAATTCCCGCAGCTAGCACAGCAAAAAGAAGTAGAAGGAAAAGAACAATAGATGAAATCCAAAATACTTCTACTACTACTATGAAAAAAACTGATAGGGAAGAGAGATTGGTAAAAAGGAAGAAGAAGGAAATTAAAACTAAGAAGCCAATAATACCAAAAGGGAAAGAAATTATTGAGGCTGTCCATAAAACTCCTTCTTCTGAAGAAGAAGATCACCAAATACTATCTGAAAGATTAGTTTTTCTTCAAAAACAGTCATCTATATCCAAGAAGGCAGAGATGAAAACAAGAACAAAAGGCGTGTACCACAAAGATGTGAGGAGAAGCAAAGCAGGCTTGGTGAAAACTTGAGAAAACACAAATTAAGGGTCCTCATTTCATTGATTTGGGTGAGGAGACATCTCGAATGTACTTCTAAATTACCATAGTCCATTTCGCCCGCTAGTGAAGTCGGGTTGCACATCCTCCCAATCGACAATGAGCATCAGATGTCTTATTCTCAAGAAAATATTGATGTGTTCTCAAGCGTATTTTGAACATAATTTCCCTGCGCATTTTGGGGACAACCCAATGAAAAAGACACCGGAAGTAGATCCCAAGCAGCAGGAGGTATATGACTATATAGAGTCCTTGGAGAAGGCAGCCACAGGTCCAAGTACCTCTTCCATTCAACCTCATACATTGCAGGATGATTTAGTTCAGTCATTAAAACAGGGAATTTTTGAGCTTGAGCTTTTGAATCGGCATATCAAAAATGAAAATGAAACACTAAAAGAACAAGGCAAACTGAACAAGATCATCCATGATAATACTATGTTACATTTGGGTATTTGGCAAAAGAAGAATAAGAAATTAAAAAGGAAATGCCAAAAATTGAGCAGAGCACTTGTGAATATCAAATTTAGGTGCTTAATGAAGAAACCCAGAATGATGGCAGTACCAAAGAAGAAGAGAAGGGGGTTGGATGTGATGGCTGAAGTATCAAGGCACATGAACTGAACAAAGAGTATCAAAATTTTGGTTGCATGAGGACATGCAACACCTTCACAGTGGGGGTATGTTGAGTCCCGAATTTGCATCTTTTCCATACACTTTTCCATACCTTACTCACCTAAACCTCCAAAATTGTCAATATCATGTGCAAAAGGGTATCTAACATGGTTTTTAATTATGTTTTTGTGTTTTCTATTTGATTTAGATTTGTTCATAATACAGCTGCGGAAACTTGCCACTTTCCGCAGCTGCTGCAACTTTCCGCAGCTATTTTGTGGAATTATATGCTACAGGTGTCTACAAGGGAAACGAGCCACATGGGCAGGCTAGGAATGACGTGGACATGGTTCGTGTCCTACTAGTTCAAGCAAACTCGTCCAAAGAAGCCGCGGTCAAAGTCGTCCACGTGGAAGTCAACTATGGAGTTTCATGTCGGCCGGACTCTGTTTCGTGGCAAATAAACATCCATACGGCCGTTTCTAAGCTTGCGGAGGTTAAATCGACATCTGTGCAGAGCTCTGGAGTTGAATTCAAGCATCCACCTTCCATAGATCCACTTTCCAACACGGCCATACTCCTATATCCGTGGACGAAGTGGTCTACGTGCTCTCTGTCATCATGAACTTTAGGAAACAGTTACAGTTTGCTGTTATATATAGAGCGTTTGCATACGTACGTAGAGAGAGTTGACAGTTTTTAGTTGATAGTTGATGTTCATACTCTGTTATGTTTGCTTTGTAGTGATTACGCTACTTTTGAAGCCGTAACACTACCATTCTGTAATGAACTGCTTTTTAATATGAAGACTCTGTTTTTCAACTTAATTCGTGTTTGAGGATCATTACCAAGGCTGTGTAGAGGGCCCCTGCTCAGCTAAGGTTCTGTGTATTAATGTATATATTTCTCATTTCATTTCTTTTAAAAGGCATTGTATCATAATCCATCATATGTTCATATTTTGCAGTTGTTTCATTTCTGTTTATACATTTCCATAATTTCCATTTCATTTCTGTCTTTCATGTTTTTATGATTGTTAATCACTGATCAGTTTTCTTGTGCAGGTTTTAGGTAAACAGCCCGGGCATTTTTATAGCATTTTTATAGCATTTTGACTAATGACATGAAACTAACATTGTTCTGCTGCTAGTTTGCTTTTCATAGCTTTTGCTTAACTTCAGTCTTGCTTTGTACATTTCAGTTTTGCTTATCTGATTCAGTAGTTAAATTTAGATATACTAAGCTACTCATAGCGTCTTCAGTTGCCTCCGAAAGCCACAGCTGGACTGATGGTGAGGGACTGCATTATGAAATGTGTAGTTTAGTATTAGTTTCTTTTCTGCAAATTTAGATATATTGAGCTGCTCATAGCATCTTCAGTTGCCTCCGAAAGCCACAGCTGGACTGATGGTGAGGGACTGCATTATGAAATGTGTAGTTTAGTATTAGTTTCTTTTCTGCAAATTTAGATATATTAAATCATCTATGACATCTTCAGTTGCCTCCGAAAGCCACAGCTGGACTGATGGCGAGGGATTGAATTATGTGTGTATGGTTTAGTATTAGTTTACTTTCTGCAAATTAAATAATCAGTTACACAAGTTGTTTATGATTACTTCCGCAAGTCACAGCTGGTCTAATGATGAAGGGTCAGAAAATGAATTAATAATCTGATTTAGATGCATTTTGTTGCAATTTTGAATTTCCATAAGCATAGTTTCTTTTGTGTTCAGTTGGCAGCAAGAATAGTTTAGTTTTCATGTTCACTAGTTTCCTGTTTTGACTCATTAGATTAGCAGCACCTTTTCATTTCAGCAGTACACTTTTACTTTCTTTCAAGTTTTGTCATTGTAATTTCAATTTGCTTTTAAAGTTTCAAGATTGGTAAATCATTATAGGGGATATCACTTCCTTGAACAAATATAACCAAGCTTGTCTTTCACTTTAGAATTTCCATTTCACCTTAGAAAGACCAAAAACGACAAAAAGTTAAGAAAGAGGTTATCTTGCACATATAGTGTGCCGCACTTCATCAGCTTACGATTCCCGGATTGACAATTAAATGCAGCAATTTAGGAAACACTAAATTGACCAAACATTTTGGC
This sequence comes from Pinus albicaulis, assembly GCA_034641835.2. NCBI lineage: Eukaryota > Viridiplantae > Streptophyta > Pinopsida > Pinales > Pinaceae > Pinus > Pinus albicaulis. Next base: position 959,025,609 of record CM076578.1, on the reverse strand, counting down.
GCCGTTGCCGGGGAAGTGTAACTAGGTAGCCAATTTCTTAAAAAAAAAACATAAAATCATAAAAGAAGGGAAAACTTGATAACTTCTTGAAGTATGCTCTCCTCTTGCACCTAGTGTGATCTGGAGGATCAGAAAAGAGAGTTTTTGGTTTAGTAATTTCTTAAGTATGCTCTCTTCTTGCACCTAGTGTGATCTGGAAGATTAGAAAGAGAATTATTAGCCCAACTTTTTAAAAAATAAAAAATGACATGCATAGAGCAAGAGATTCTAGGGGAAGGTTTATAGCTAAAGCCAAGAGTTCAATTTTCATAACTCCATCTTCTTCAAGGCATAGACCAGATTCACCACCATCTACCCCTAGCCTTAAGATTTTTGGAAGTCAAAGAACAACTGAATTAGAGGATTCTCCTATACCACCTACTAAAACCCACTTAGAGAACAAAGAGACTTTCTCTCATCCTTCCTTGGTAGAAGAAATAGAGGACTATAAGGACTCTAAAGAAACTATCATGGCAGAGGAAGTAATAAATAGAGGTGGAGGTAGAGGAGGAGGAGATAATGAAGATAACAATGGTGAAGGAAATAACGGTAGAAATAGGGACAATTTTCTTGGATTCCCTATAGTTGATGAGGAAACTCATGCCACAATGAAAAATATCTCACCATCTGTTCTTCCTAACTTTTATGGATTACGAAGTGAGGATCCTGAAACATTTCTGTTTGAGTTTGAAGTAGTGTGCCGAACTTATGACTATATGGAAGATTCTCAAAAACTCAAACTCTTTCCTTCAACATTGAAGGGATCTGCTTTGAAATGGTTCATGGGATTAGCCACTCAATCTATCAGGACTTGGAATGATATGAAACAAACATTTTTGGATAGATACTTGGACTATTGTATGCCCACCAATCACAAGGATGAGGCATTCAAAATGATGCAAAAAGAAGATGAAAATTTGGAAGACTTAATTGAAAGATTTCAATACAACTTGAAAAGAGCAAAGATGAGCAACTTAGATAATAAAACCTTGAAAGCCCTCCTATTAAAAGCCATTAGAGATGAATGGATAGACATTTTAAACATGATGGGGAAAGGAGACATTTCTCAACTTCCATTTCGTGATATAACAAAACTATGTATCCATCTCTCAAGAGGAAAATCTAAAACTGGAAAAGGGCCTAGGGATCCTTCTCTTATTAGGGCTAACAAATCTGCAACTGGATCAGTAAGTAGGGCATAGATTGGTAATATGCTTGATGAGTTCAAAACTGATATCTTAGGGAGCCTTAGTGAACAACTAGACACCCTTAAAATCCAAAACAAGCAGAAAGCAGAAACAGATGCTTTAGCCATCTTTTGTCCGAAATGTAGGAAGAAACATGCTTTAAGGAAATGTCCCTTGGATGCAAAAGTTGTAGAAACATGTATGATTTGCTCAGAGAATCATGAGATCAAGGATTGTCCTTCAATTCCTGGACTCAAAGCTGTTTTTCAAGAAGACCCAAATTCAGTAGAATCTCTCTGTTTTGTCGCAAGGAAACCTTGGCAGGGACAACAAACTCAAGGGTTTAACAACCCTATGAATCTTCAAACCCCACCAAATTGGAATCCTTGGCAACAACCTTGGCCCCAACATCAAAATTCATATCAGCCATGGGTACAAGGGATGCAAAATCCTTATGGGAGATTTGCTCAATTTTATCAATATCCTCCATCTTTTCAAAATCAACAAGTTCCACAATTTCCAAGCCAAAATCCACAACAACTTTCATTGCCATTTCCACAACAACAACCTTCTCAACAAAATACAAATCCTCAACTCATGCTCCCATACCAACAGAAGACAAATCAACTTCCAGCTCAGCCATTGCCAAATCCTAACAATAAGAATCCTCAAACTACTTATATGGTATAAGGACAACAATTTCCTACCTATATGATTGTTCCTCTCAACGATGTACAACTCAGATCTGGTAGAGTTTTAGAAAAACCTTCTATAGATATTCAAGAACAAGATACCTCTGAAGAGGACTCTCTTCAAGTCAATAAGGGTTATGAGGAAGAATCTCTTCAAAATTCAAAAATTCAAAAAGAAAAAGAAAAGCTAACATCCACAACTCCTATAGTTGAGCAACCTGTATCTTCATCTACACCTCCTTTTCCGGAAAGACTACAAATTGATAAGGGGGTGGAAAAACAAATCTTGTTGTCTAACTATGACTTTCTAGATGAATTGAAGAATGTTTGTATCAAGATTCCATTGCTACAAGCCATTCGAGAAATTCCTATTCTAGCAAAAACCATAAAGGAGTTGAGTTTCAAAAGACCAGGAAGGAAGCTAAAGGACACAAGAAGAATCCACCTCGTAGGAAAGATTGCAGATATTATGATGGGAAAAATTACCATGCAGAAGTATGTAGATCCAGGAAGTCCAATTGTCAAGACACATATAAATGGGATAGAAATTCCAAACACATTGATTGACTTAGGGGCTGCTATCAACATTATGAGTAGTCAGACTATGGAACAGTTAAAACTTCCTAACCTTCTTTTTACACCTACTTTATTGCAACTTGCAGATCGATCGGTTATTAAACCAGATGGTGTATTAGAAGATATTTCGGTCTCCTTAGATTCTTGGGAATATCCAGTAGACTTTATGATTTTGACTCCCAAAAGTAATCTAGGAGGACATCCAATTATCTTAGGAAGACCTTGGCTAGCCACAGCTGATGCTTTTATTAGTTCTAGATCTGGAGACATGTACATTTCAAATGGTAATTCAACAAAGAAATTCAATTTGTATCCTCCAGCAAGAGCAATCACAGAAATAGGAGACAATGAATGGGTCGATGATGAGAACACTATACAACTTGTCTTTACCATTTCTGAAATTAGTGAGGATAGTCAAATTCCGAACACATTAGAAAATTTTGAGATAACTTCAGAATATGACCCCACACAATTTCAGTTGGAATTTGACATAGAATATTTATCATCAAGACAAATGTCTCTCTACTCTATGGAAGAGTTTGGTAATTCTGCTTTTGAGATTTTTCCAGAAAAGACATTGAATATCAACAAACATCTGGAGAAGTCACAACAAGAAGAACTAACCAGAATCTTGCAAAAACATTCTACTGTATTTGCATGGGAGTATACTGACATGAAGGGTATTGATCCTAAGACTTGCATCCATCATATCTATATTGAGGAAAACAGTAGACCAATCAGACAACCTCAAAGAAGGTTGAATCCAAATCTTAGGGAGATAGTGAAAGAAGAGCTCCAAAAACTTCTCAATGTAAACTTCATTTATCCAATTTCAGATAGCCGATGGGTTTCTCCTTTGGTTATAGTACCTAAAAAGAATGGTAAATGGAGGGTATGCATTGATTACAGGGAATTGAACAAAGCAACTTTGAAGGATCACTTTCCTTTGCCTTTTTTTGATCAGGTATTAGATACATTAGCAGGTAAAAAGTACTTTTCATTTTTGGATGGTTTTAGTGGCTATAATCAAATTCAGGTAGCACCTGAAGATCAAGATAAGACCACATTTACTTGTCCATGGGGAAATTTTGCCTACCGAGTGCTTCCTTTTGGGTTATGTAATGAACCAGCAACATTCCAAAGAGCAGTACTAGGAATTTTTTCCGATCTAATCCATGATTGTGTAGAGGTTTATATGGATGATTTTACAGTTTATGGTAATTCATTTGAAGAGGCATTAGAAAATTTGGAAAAAGTTCTTATAAGATGTAAAGAAACAAACCTTTCATTAAGCCATGAAAAATGCTTTATGATGTTTACCGAAGGGATTGTTTTAGGACATCATATTTCAGGAGATGGGATTAAGGTTGATAGATCAAAAGTTGAAGTCATCTCCAAGTTGCCTATTCCAAATTGTCAAAGAGATGTTAGAAGTTTTCTAGGATTTACTGGTTACTATAGAAGATTTAGAGAAAACTTCACTAAAATAGCATCTCCACTCTTCAAATTGCTTACAAAAGACTGTGAATTTAAATGGGATCCTGATTGTCAATCAGCTTTTGAAACTTTGAAAACAAGAATATCTGAAGCACCTATCTCGAGAGGACCAAATTGGAAACTTCCTTTCCATATTTCTACAGATGCTTCAGATACAGCTCTTGGAGCTGTGTTGGGTCAAAAAGATTTAATTCCTTATGCCATTTATTACACCAGTAAAAATTTGACTCCCACAGAGTTGAATTATACTGTGACTGAAAAAGAATTCTTAGCCGTTGTTCATGCAATTAATAAGTTTAGACATTACATAACAGGCTATGAAACTTTTATTCATACTGACCATTCTGCAATTAGATATTTAATGAACAAACCTGTTACTAATGGCAGAGTGACAAGATGGATTTTACTTTTGCAAGAATTCAATATTACTGTGTTGGATAGACCAGGAAAACAGAATACAGTAGCCGATTTCTTGTCTAGGATTCAGAATGCTAAAGAAGATTCTCCTGTAGAAGATAAGTTTCCTGATGAATACTTGTTTGCAGTAACTATTAAGACCCCTTGGTATGCAGATATTGCTAACTATTTGGTTACATGGAAACTACCTTCACATTTATTTCCAAGAGAAAAACGAAAGATTATTCAGGAGAGTTCAAGATATTCATGGATTTCTAACGAATTGTTTAAAACAGGGCCAGATCTTGTGATCAGAAGATGTGTCAGGGAAGATGAAATGCCTGATATTCTTAAGGCATGTCATGATGAACTATGCGGCGGACACTTTGCGGACAAAAGGACGGCCTATAAAATCCTTTCCTTGGGATATTATTGGCCTTCTCTCTTCAAAGATGCAAAACAATATGTCAAAAGGTGTGATAGCTGCCAAAGAGTAGGGAAACCTACCTTTTCAAATGAAATGCCATTGCAAACACAGGTACTCATTGAACCCTTTGAAAAATGGGCTTTAGATTTCATTGGACCTATTAATCCACCATCTAAGCAAAAGAAGTATATATTGGTTTGCACTGATTATGTTACTAAATGGGCAGAAGCTAAAGCATTAGTATCTGCTACTGAAAATTCAGTTGTTCATTTTCTTTATGAGGATATTTTTACTCGCTTTGGTGTTCCAAGAGAAATTGTAACAGATCAAGGGAGCCAATTCACATCAAACTTGGTGGAGAAGTTGATGGAAGAATACAAAATCAAGTACAGAAAATCTACTCCTTACCATCCACAAGCAAATGGTCAAGTGGAGTCCACAAACAAAGTTCTTGAAAGTATCATCACCAAAACTGTTCATCTACATAGAAGAGATTGGGCAAAAAGGCTTCCTGAAGCCTTGTGGGCCTACAGAACTACATGGAGAAATACAACAGGACATTCTCCCTATGAACTTGTTTATGGGAAAGAAGTTTTGCTCCCCATTGAGTTCCAAGTCAAGACCTTCAAGATAGCAGTTCAGTTGGGGATGGACTTATCAGAAGCCCAAAAGCATAGAATGGAGCAGTTGAATGAGCTAGATGAGATCAGACAAGAAGCAATTCTAAGAACCGATCTAGTTCAATATCAAAGAACTAAATGGCATGACAAATATATCAAAGAGAAGAAGTTTCAAGAAGGAGATTGGGCATTGTTATTTGACTCCAAGTTTAAAGATTTTCAAGGGAAATTTCAGACTCATTGGCTTGGGCCATATGAGATTGACAAGATTTTTAGCAATGGAGCTGTAAGAATCAAGACCATTGATGAGTTTCAAACTCCTCTTATTGTGAATGGCCATAGATTGAAAGTTTATCATAAGCCACTCTCTAAAGAGGATTTTGTCAAGTTGTTTCAAGAAAGTTCTGCAATCAGGCTGGTACAGAAGAATTCTTCTTCTCCACCAACCTAGCTTTTGTTTTTCAAGTTAAAAGAAAAAAAAAAGAAAAAAAAATGGTATAAGCCTAAAAACAAATCATTGATTGGCAGTCTTATACAGAAAATATGGGGTGAAAATCAGGGACACCTGACACTCTATATTTTCCAAAAAAAATATGTCTTTCATTTCATTTCATTTCACCACCCACTCCATTTCATTCCACTTCATTTCATCTCATTTCATTTCATTTCACTTCACTCCACTTCATTTCATCCATTCCATCAATAAAAATCTTTTTTATGACCATTTCCACCTGGTCATCTGTTATTTGTTCATTTCTATTCAACTAAGTAATAGCTGTGTCAGTTTCCGTAGCTGACATCTGTTTCCGCAGCTGACTCCAGTTTCCGCAGCCAGAAGCAGATTCCGCAGCTACTACTCTGTTTTCAAAGAGAATGTACAGTCAGTTGTTATTTCCATAATTATGAAATAAAATGCAGGAGAAAGGATCAATGGAACATCCAAGACACTAATGGAGATCAATCAGTTGAAGACCAAGGGAAAAAGCAAGGATTCCAAAGGTATGAATAAATTTTATTTCAAATAGTATTGAAAAACACATTTTTATATAATTTTAAACTATGAGCTCTACCCATAACGCGCAATGATTATATTGACAGTCCCGTAACCTTCCACGATCTCCATGTTATCCTCTTGCATTTATTCACAAACGGTTTCATCATTGAAATTCCGATTCTCACTCATGTTCTAATATCCCACCGGAGATAATGATACGTATTTGAGTTGACAAAGGACTCTTACAAGCCGCATAACTTCATAACCGTTTATTGAAACGTGTTTATATTTATTACACAACCACCAAAATTCAAAATGCGGCCGAATGCATTATACTTTGTTAACCTCTTTGTCGTGTCTCTGTCGTGTTTACAAAACCCCACTCTACTCATTCTCACTCCCTGTTTCACTCCATTTCGTTCCTTTTTCTCATTCTCACTCCCGTATATCTACCCACAGTCTTACTCCATTCCGTTTATGGTGCTCATTTCCATTATATGATACATTCCCACAGTCATTGTGCTCGATCCTGTGTATTCAGTCGTTCCATTTCCACTTAAACCCTCACAGAGGCAAATTAGTGAAGCACAGAAAAGTGAAATGGGTAAGTTGTTAAGGGCAGAGCCGGAAGGACCAAAGTTTATAGAGGGATCTCCGCAAGCAAAAGAGATATTGAAGAAATCTAAATGGCTGCGTTTTATTTAGAAATTCAGAGGTTACCACAAAGAAGTTACGAAAGCATTTGCAAGATCATTTGATGGCTCGGAAGCAGAAATTGGAGACCTCAAGTTTTCGGTTAATGAAACATCAATAGCAACAGCCACAGAACTTCTTCAGGAGGGAGAACGTTGGTTCAAAAATAAAAGCATCAGTGATGAGGCATGGAGAAAAATCCTACGAAATCAAGGTATGGATATCACTGTTTTTAAAAGAGGAATCCCTGTGCATGCAATAAAAGAAGAATGGGCCACTTTACTACTAATTGTTCAGAAATTTATTACATGTGAAGGCCGTTTTGGCTCTATGTACATGTACCATACTAGGCTATTGATGAATTTTCTTGAAAACCAAACTCTCAACCTTCCTTATTTTCTATTCAATAGCTTAAAGAAAATGGCTGTGACTGTTCAAAAACACTTGGGAGATGTAGAGCCTCATCTTTATCACCACGGCCTTATAAAAATTCTGATTGAAAAGGAGCTAAAGGAAAGAAAAGATACATGGGAACAATTCCTAGTTAGAAACTTCTTTGAAGAACCTCAGAAAATTCCTGAAGGTAGTCCAATTAGAAGGAGTAGAAGAAAGAAAATGAATGTTGAAACCCAAGTTGCTCCTACACAGGAAATTCCCGCAGCTAGCACAGCAAAAAGAAGTAGAAGGAAAAGAACAGTAGATGAAATCCAAAATACTTCTAATACTACTATGAAAAAAATTGATAGGGAAGAGAGATTGGTAAAAAGGAAGAAGAAGGAAATCAAAACTAAGAAGCCAATAATACCAAAAGGGAAAGAAATTATTGAGGCTGTCCATAAAACTCCTTCTTCTGAAGAAGAAGATCACCAAATACTATTAGAAAGATTAGTTTTTCTTCAAAAACAGTCATCTCTATCCAAGAAGGCAGAGACAGGAAAACAAGAACAAAAGGATAGTGTACCACAACATGTGAGGAGAAGCAGCAGGCTTAAGGGAAAATTGAGAAAAACACAAATTAAAGGTCCTCATTTCATTGATTTGGGTGAGGAGACATCTGAACAGTCTTCAACTGACCATAGTCCATTTCAGTCAGTTAGTGAACCTGACTCCTTTCACTCCCAATCAGACAATGAGCATACTCCATCTTATTCTCAACAAAATATTGATGGAAGTCCTCCTCGGCCAGATTTTGAACATAATTCTCCCTTGCAGCATTTTGGGGACAACCCAATGAAAAAGACACCGGAAGTAGATCCCAAACAGCAGGAGGTATATGACTATATAGAATCCTTGGAGAAGGCAGCCACAGGTCCAAGTACCTCTTCTATTCAGCCTCATACATTGCAGGATGATTTAGTTCAGTCATTAAAACAAAAATTTTTTGAGCTGGAGCTTTTGAATCGGCATATCAAAAATGAAAATGAAACACTCAAAGAGCAAGGCAAACTGGACAAGATCATCCATGACAATACTATGTTACATTTGGGTATTTGGAAAAAGAAGAATAAGAAGTTAAAAAGGAAATGCCAAAAATTGAGCAGAGCACTTGTGAATATCAAATTCAGGTGCTTAATGAAGAAACCCAGAATGATGGCAGTACCAAAGAAGAAGAGAAGGGGGTTGGATGTGCTGGCTGAAGTATCAAGGCACATGAACTGAACAAAGAGTATCAAAATTTTGGTTGCATGAGGACATGCAACACCTTCACAATGGGGGTATGTTGAGTCCCGAATTTGCATCTTTTCCATACACTTTTCCATACCTTTTTTACTCACCTAAACCTCCCAAATTGTCAATATCATGTGCAAAAGGGTATCTAACATGGTTTTTAATTATGTTTTTGTGTTTTCTATTTGATCTAGATTTTGTTCATTCAGCTGCGGAATCTTGCCACTTTCCGCACCTGCTGCAACTTTCCGCAGCTATTTTGTGGAACTATATGCTACAGGTGTCTACAAGGGAAACGAGCCACATGGGCAGGCTAGGAATGACGTGGACATGGTTCGTGTCCTATTGGTTCAAGAAAACTCGTCCAAAGAAGCCGCGGTCAAAGCCGTCCACGTGGAAGTCAACTATGGAGTTTCATGTCGTCCGGACTCTGTTTCGTGGCAAATAAACATCCATACGGCCGTTTCTAAGCTTGCGGAGGTTAAATCGACATCTGTGCAGAGCTCTGGAGTTGAATTCAAGCATCCACCTTCCGTAGATTCACTTTCCAACACGGCCATACTCCTATATCCATGGACGTAGTGGTCTACGTGCTCTCTGCCATCATGAACTTTAGGAGACAGTTACAGTTTATTGTTATATATAGAGCGTTTGCATACGCACATAAAGTTAGTTGTTAGTTGATAGTTGATGTTCGTGAATAAACTCTGTTATCTTTTAGTCTGCTTTGTAGTGATTACGCTGCCTTTGAGCCGTAACACTACCATTCTGTAATGAACTGCTTGTTAATATGAGAAGACTCTGTTTTTCAACTTAATTCGTGTTTGAGGATCGTTACCAAGGCTGTGTAGAGGGCCCCTGCTCAGCTAAGGTTCTGTGTATTAATGTATATATTTCTCATTTCATTTCTTTTAAAAGTCATTGTATCATAATCCATCATATGTTCATACTTTGTAGTTGTTTCATCTATGTTTATACATTTCCATAATTTCCATTTCATTTCTGTCTTTCATGTTTTTATGAGTGTTAATCACTGATCAGTTTTCTTGTGCAGGTTTTAGGTAGACAGCCCGGGCATTTTTATAGCATTTTTATAGCATTTTGACTAATGACATGAACTAACACCATTCTGCTGCTAGTTTGTTTTTCATAGCTTTTGCTTAACTTCAGTCTTGCTTTGTACATTTCAGTTTTGCTTATCTGATTCAGTAGTTAAATTTAGATATATTAAGCTGCTCATAGCGTCTTCAGTTGCCTCCGAAAGCCACAGCTGGACTGATGGTGAGGGACTGCATTATGAAATGTGTAGTTTAGTATTAGTTTTTTTTCTGCAAATTTAGATATATTAAGCTGCTCATAGCGTCTTCAGTTGCCTGCGAAAGCCACAGCTGGACTGATGGTGAGGGACTGCATTATGAAATGTGTAGTTTAGTATTAGTTTCTTTTCTGCAAATTTAGATATATTAAATCATGTATGACATCTTTAGTTGCCTCCGAAAGCCACAGCTGGACTGATGGCGAGGGATTGAATCATGTGTGTATGATTTAGTATTAGTTTACTTTCTGCAAATTAAATATCAGTTACACAAGTTGTTTATGATTTCTTCCGAAAGTCATAGCTGGTCTAATGATGAAGGGTCAGAAAATGAATTGATGTAATCTGATTTAGATTTATTTTGTTGCAATTTCAAATTTCCTTAAGCATAGTTTCTTTTGTGTTTAGTTGGCAGCAAGAATAGTTTGGTTTTCATGTTCACTAGTTTATTGTTTTGATTCATTAGATTAGCGCAACTTTTCGTTTCAAATAGCACACTTTTACTTTCTTTCAAGTCTTGGCATTGTAAATTTCATTTTGCTTTCAAAGTTACAAGTTGGTAAATCATTATAGGGGATATCACTTCCTTGAACAAATATAACCAGACTTGTTTTCATTTTAGAATTTCCATTTCACCTTAGAAAAACCAAAAACGACAAAAAGTTAAGAAATAGGTTATCTTGCACATATAGTGCGCCGCACTTCATCAGCTTACGATTCCCGAATTGACAAATTAAATGCAGCAATTTAGGACACACTAAATTGACCAAACATTTTGGCGCCGTTGCCAGGGAAGTGTAACTAGGTAGCCAATTTCTTAAAAAAAAAAACATAAAATCATAAAAGAAGGGAAAAACTTGATAACTTCTTGAAGTATGCTCTCCTCTTGCACCTAGTGTGATCTGGAGGATCATAAAAGAGAGTTATTGGTTTAGTAATTTCTAAAGTATGCTCTCTTCTTGCACCTAGTGTGATCTGGAAGATCAGAAAGAGAATTATTAGCCCAACTTTAAAAAAAAAAAAAAAAATGACATGCATAGAGCAAGAGATTCTAGGGGAAGGTTTATAGCTAAAGCCAAGAGTTCGATTTTCACAACTCCATCTTCTTCAAGGCATAGACCAGATTCACCACCATCTACCCCTAGCCTTAAGATTTTTGGAAGTCAAAGAACAACTGAATTAGAGGATTCTCCTATACCACCTACTAAAACCCACTTAGAGAACAAAGAGACTTTCTCTCATCCTTCCTTGGTAGAAGAACTAGAGGACTATAAGGACTCTAAAGAAACTATCATGGAAGAGGAAGTAATAAATAGAGGTGGAGGTAGAAGAGGAGGAGATAATGGAGATAACAATGGTGAAGAAAATGATGGTAGAAATAGGGACAATTTGCTTGGATTCCCTATAGTTGATGAGGAAACTCATGCAACAATGAAAAATATCTCACCATCTGTTCTCCCTAACTTTTATGGATTGCGAAGTGAGGATCCCGAAACATTTCTGTTTGAGTTTGAAGTTGTGTGCCGAACTTATGACTATATGGAAGATTCTCAAAAACTCAAACTGTTTCCTTCAACATTGAAGGGATCTGCTTTGAAATGGTTCATGGGATTAGCCACTCAATCTATCAGGACTTGGAATGATATGAAACAAACATTTTTGGATAGATATTTGGATTATTGTATGCCCACCAATCACAAGGATGAGGTATTCAAAATGATGCAAAAAGAAGATGAAAATTTGGAAGACCTAATTGAAAGATTTAAATACAACTTGAAAAGAGCAAAGATGAGCAACTTAGATAATGAAACCTTGAAAGCCCTCCTATTAAAATCCATTAGAGATGAATGGATAGACATTTTAAACATGATGGGGAAAGGAGATATTTCTCACCTTCCATTTCGTGATATAACAGAACTATGTATCCATCTCTCAAGGGGAAAATCTAAAACTGGAAAAGGGCCTAGGGATTCTTCTCTTATTAGGGCTAACAAATCTGCAACTGGATCAGTAAGTAGGGCAGAGATTGGTAACATGCTTGATGAGTTTAAAACTGATATCTTAGGGAGCCTTAGTGAACAACTAGACACCCTTAAAATCCAAAACAAATAGAAAGCAGAAACAGATGCTTTAGCCATCTTTTGTCCAAAATGTAGGAAGAAACATGCTTTAAGGGAATGTCCCTTGGATGAAAAATTTGTAGAAACATGTATGATTTGCTCAGAAAATCATGAGATCAAGGATTGTCCTTCAATCCCTGGACTCAAAGTTGTTTTTCAAGAAGATCCAAATTCAATAGAATCTCTCTGTTTTGTCGCAAGGAGACCTTGGCAAGGACAACAATCTCAAGGGTTTAATAACCCTATGAATCTTCAAACCCCACCAAATTGGACTCCTTGGCAACAACCTTGGCCCCAACATCAAAATTCATATCAGCCATGGGTACAAGGGATGCAAAATCCTTATGGGAGATTTGCTCAATTTTATCAATATCCTCCATCTTTTCAAAACCAACAAGCTCCACAATTTCCAAGCCCAAATCCACAACAACTTTCATTGCCATTTCCACAACATCAACCTTCTCAACAAAATACAAATCCTCAACTCATGCTCCCATACCAACAAAAGACAAATCAACTTCCAGCTCAGCCATTGCCAAATCCTAACAATAAGAATCCTCAAAATACTTATATGGTAGAAGGACAACAATTTCCTACCTATATGATTGTTCCTCTCAACGATGTACAACTTAGATCTGGTAGAGTTTTAGAAAAACCTTCTATAGACATTCAAGAGCAAGATACCTCTGAAGAGGACTCTCTTCAAGTCCATAAGGGTTCTGAGGAAGAATCTCTTCAAAATTCAAAAATTCAAAAAGAAAAAGAAAAGCTAACATCCACAACTCCTATAGTTGAGCAACCTGTATCTTCATCTACACCTCCTTTTCCGGAAAAACTACAAATTGATAAGGGGGTGGAAAAACAAATCTTGTTGCCTAACTATGACTTTCTAGACGAATTGAAGAATGTTTGTATCAAGATTCCATTGCTACAAGCCATTCGAGAAATTCCTATTCTAGCAAAAACCATAAAGGAGTTGAGTTTCAAAAGACCAGGAAGGAAGCTAAAAGACACAAGAAGAATCCACCCGGTAGGAAAGATTGCAGACATTATGATGGGAAAAATTACCATGCAGAAGTATGTAGATCCAGGAAGTCCAATTGTCAAGACACATATAAATGGGATAGAAATTCCAAACACATTGATTGACTTAGGGGCTGCTATCAACATTATGAGTAGACAGACTATGGAACAGTTAAAACTTCCTAACCTTCTCTTTACACCTACTTTACTGCAACTTGCAGATCGATCGGTTATTAAACTAGATGGTGTATTAGAAGATATTTCAGTCTCCTTAGATTCTTGGGAATATCCAGTAGACTTTATGATTTTGACTCCCAAAAGTAATCTAGGAGGACATCCAATTATCTTAGGAAGACCTTGGCTGGCCACAGCTGATGCTTTTATTAGTAGTAGATCTGGAGACATGTACATTTCAAATGGTAATTCGACAAAGAAATTCAATTTGTATCCTCCAGCAAGAGCAATCACAGAAATAGGAGATAATGAATGGGTCGATGATGAGAACACTATACAACCTGTCTTTACCATTTCTGAAATTAGTGAGGATAGTCAAATTCTGAACACATTAGAAAATTTTGAGATAACTTTAGAATATGACCCCACACAATTTCAGTTGGAATCTGACATAGAATATTTATCATCAAGACAAATGTCTCTTTACTCTATGGAAGAGTTTGGTAATTCTGCTATTGAGATTTTTCCAGAAAAGACATTGAATATCAATAAACATCTGGAGAAGTCACAACAAGAAGAACTAACCAGAATCTTGCAAAAAAATTCTACCGCATTTGCATGGGAGTATACTAACATGAAGGGTATTGATCCTAAGACTTGCATCCATCATATCTATATTGAGGAAAACAGTAGACCAATCAGACAACCTCAAAGAAGGATGAATCCAAATCTTAGGGAGATAGTGAAAGAAGAGCTCCAAAAATTACTCAATGTAAACTTCATTTATCCAATTTCATATAGCCGATGGGTTTCTCCTCTGGTTATAGTACCTAAAAAGAATGGTAAATGGAGGGTATGCATTGATTACAGGGAATTGAACAAAGCAAATTTGAAGGATCACTTTCCTTTGCCCTTTATTAACGGTAATGTGATATACTAGTGTAAAGGACATGGATGCATGGATGGTTTTATATGAGAATTAAATTCAGAAATTCTAAGATCAAGAGAAGACTACATTACTTTGGTCTCATGGGGAACTTTGTCACTGAAAGCCTTTGTTATGTAATGCACCTACAACATTCCAAAGAGCAGTACTAGGAATTTTTTCTGATCTAATCCATGATTGTGTAGAGGTTTATATGGATGATTTTACAGTTTATGGTAATTCATTTGAAGAGGCATTAGAGAATTTGGAAAAAGTTCTTATAAGATGTAAAGAAACAAACCTTTCATTAAGCCATGAAAAATGCTTTATGATGTTTACTGAAGGGATTGTTTTAGGACATCATATTTCGGGAGATGGGATTAAGGTTGATAGATCAAAAGTTGAAGTCATCTCCAAGTTGCCTATTCCAAATTGTCAAAGAAATGTTAGAAGTTTTCTAGGATTTACTGGTTATTATAGAAGATTTATAGAAAACTTCACTAAAATAGCATCTCCACTCTTCAAGTTGCTTACAAAAGACTGTGAATTTAAATGGGATCCTGATTGTCAATCAGCTTTTGAAACTTTGAGAACAAGAATATCTGAAGCACCTATCTTGAGAGGACCAAATTGGAAACTTCCTTTCCATATTTCTACAGATGCTTCAGATACAGCTCTTGGAGCTGTGCTGGGTCAAAAAGATTTAATTCCTTATGCCATTTATTACACCAGTAAAAATTTGACTCCCACAGAGTTGAATTATACTGTGACTGAAAAAGAGTTCTTAGCTGTTGTTCATGCAATTAATAAGTTTAGACATTACATAACAGGATATGAAACTTTTATTCATACTGACCATTCTGCAATTAGATATTTAATGAACAAACCTGTTACTAATGGCAGAGTGACAAGATGGCTTTTACTTTTGCAAGAATTCAATATTACCGTGTTGGATAGACCAGGAAAACAGAATACAGTAGCTGATTTCTTGTCTAGGATTCAGAATACTAAAGAAGATTCTCCTGTAGAAGATAAGTTTCCTGATGAATATTTGTTTGCAGTAACTATTAAGACCCCTTGGTATGCGGATATTGCTAACTATTTGGTTACAGGGAAACTACCTTCACATTTATTTCCAAGAGAAAAACGAAAAATTATTCAGGAGAGTTCAATATATTCATGGATTTCTAACGAATTGTTTAAAACAGGGCCAGATCTTGTGATCAGAAGATGTGTCAGGGAAGATGAAATGCCTGATATTCTTAAGGCATGTCATGATGAACCATGCGGTGGACACTTTGCGGACAAAAGGACGGCCTATAAAATCCTTTCCTTGGGATATTATTGGCCTTCTCTCTTCAAAGATGCAAAACAATATGTCAAAAGGTGTGATAGCTGCTAAAGAGTAGGGAAACCTACCCTTTCAAATGAAATGCCATTGCAAACACAGGTACTCATTGAACCCTTTGAAAAATGGGCTTTAGATTTCATTGGACCTATTAATCCACCATCTAAGCAAAAGAAGTATATATTGGTTTGTACTGATTATGTTACTAAATGGGTAGAAGCTAAAGCATTAGTGTCTGCTACTGAAAATTCAATTGTTAATTTTCTTTATGAGGATATTTTTACTCGCTTTGGTGTTCCAAGAGAAATTGTGACAGATCAGGGAAGCCAATTCACATCCAACCTGGTGGAGAAGCTGATGGAAGAATACAAAATCAAGCACAAAAGATCTACTCCTTACCATCCACAAGCAAATGGTCAAGTGGAGTCTACAAACAAAGTTCTTGAAAGTATCATCACCAAAACTGTTCATCTACATAGAAGAGATTGGGCAGAAAGGCTTCCTGAAGCCTTGTGGGCCTACAGAACTACATGGAGAAATACAACAGGACATTCTCCCTATCAACTTGTTTATGGGAAAGAAGTCTTGCTCCCCATTGAGTTCCAAGTCAAGACCTTCAAGATAGCAGTTCAGTTGGGGATGGACTTATCAGAAGCCCAAAAGCATAGAATGGAGCAGTTGAATGAGCTAGATGAGATCAGACAAGAAGCAATTCTAAGAACTGATCTAGTTCAATATCAAAGAACTAAATGGTATGACAAATATATCAAAGAGAAGAAGTTTCAAGAAGGAGATTGGGCATTGTTATTTGACTCCAAGTTTAAAGATTTTCAAGGGAAATTTCAGACTCATTGGCTTG
The DNA here is from genome assembly GCA_034641835.2 of Pinus albicaulis. Classification (NCBI taxonomy): domain Eukaryota; kingdom Viridiplantae; phylum Streptophyta; class Pinopsida; order Pinales; family Pinaceae; genus Pinus; species Pinus albicaulis. The sequence continues at coordinate 959,009,056 of CM076578.1, read as the reverse complement.
GGCCATATGAGATTGACAAGATCTTTAACAATGGAGCTATAAGAATCAAGACCATTGATGAGTTTCAAACTCCTCTTATAGTGAATGGCCATAGATTGAAATTTTATCATAAGCCACTCTCTAAAGAGGATTTTGTCAAGTTGTTTCAAGAAAGTTCTGCAATCAGGCTGGTACAGAAGAATCCTTCTTCTCTACCAAGCTAGCTTTTGTTTTCAAGTTTAAAAAAAAAAAAAAAAAAAATAAAAAAATAAAAAAATAAAAAAATGGTATAAGCCTGAAAACCAATCATTGATTGGCAGTCTTATACAGAAAATATGGGGTGAAAATCAGGGACACCTGACACTCTATATTTTCCAAAAAAAAATCTCTCTTTCATTTCATTTCATTTCACCACCCACTCCATTTCATTTCACTTCATTCCATTTCATTTCATTTCATTTCACTTCATTCCACTTCATTTCATCCATTCCATCAATAAAAATATTTTTTATGACCATTTCCATCTGGTCATTTGTCATTTGTTCATTTCTATTCAACCAAGTAATAGCTGTGTCAGTTTCCGCAACTGACATCTGTTTCCGCATCTGACTCCAGTTTCCGCAGCCAGAAGCAGATTCCGCAGCTACTACTCTGTTTTCAAAGAGAATGTACAGTTAGTTGTTATTTCCATAATTATGAAATAAAATGCAGGGGAGAGGATCAATGGAACATTCAAGACACCAATGGATATCAATCAGTTGAAGACCAAGGGCAAAAGCAAGGATTCCAAAGGTATGAATAAAGTTTATTTCAAATAGTATCGAAAAACACATTTTTATATAATTCTAAACTATGAGCTCTACCCATAACGCGCAATGATTATATTGACAGTCCCGTAACCTTCCACGATCTCTATGTTATCCTCTTGCATTTATTCACAAACGGTTTCATCATTGAAATTCCGACTCTCACTCATGTTCTAATATCCCACCTGAGATAAGTGACGTATTTGCTGACAAAGGACTCTTACAAGCCGCATAACTTCATAACAGTTTATTGAAACGTGTTTATATTTATTACACAGCCACCAAAATTCAAAATGCGGCCGAATGCATTATACTTTGTTAACCTCTTTTGTCGTGTCTCTGTCGTGTTTACAAAACCCCACTCTACTCATTCTCACTCCCTGTTTCATTCCATTTCGTTCCTTTTGCTCACTCTCACTCCCGTATATCTACCCACAGTCTTACTCCATTCTGTTTATGGTACTCATTCTCATTTTATGATAACATCCCCACAGTATTGTGCTCGATCCTGTGTATTCCATCGTTCCATTTCCACTTAAACCCTCACAGAGGAAAACTTGTGAAGCACAGAGAAGTGAAATGGGAAAATTATTAAGGGCAGAGCCGGAAGGACCGAAGTTTATAGAGGGATATCCACAAGCAAAAGAGATGTTGAGGAAAGCTAAATGGTTGCGTTTTATTCAGAAATTCAGGGGTTACCACAGAGAAGTTACCAAAGCGTTTGCAAGATCATTTGATGGCTCGGAAGCAGAAGTGGGAGACCTCAAGTTTTTAGTCAATGAAGCATCAATAGCAGCAGCCACAGAGCTTCTTCAAGAAGGAGAACGTTGGTTCAAAAACAAAAGTATCAGTGATGAGGCATGGAGAACAATCCTCCGAAATCAAGGTATGGATATCACTGTTTTCAAAAGAGGAATCCCTGTGCATGCAATTAAAGAAGAATGGGCCACTTTACTACTAATTGTTCAGAAATTTATTACATGTGAAGGCCGTTTTGGGTCTATGTACATGTATCATACTAGGCTATTGATGAATTTTCTTGAAAACCAAACTCTCAATCTTCCTTATTTCCTATTCAATAGCTTGAAGAAAATGGCTGGCACTGTGCAAAAACACCTAGGAGATGTAGAGCCTCATTTATATCATCATGGGTTTATAAAAATTCTGATTGAAAAGGAGCTAAAAGAAAGAAAAGATACCTGGGAACAATTCCTAGTTAGAAACTTCTTTGAAGAACCTCAGGAAATTCCTGAAGGTAATCCAATTAGAAGGAGTAGAAGAAAGAAAATGAATGTTGAAACCCAAGTTGCTCCTACACAGGAAATTCCCGCAGCTAGCACAACAAAAAGAAGTAGAAGGAAAAGAACAGTAGATGAAATCCAAAATACTTCTACTACTACTATAAAAAAAACTGATAGGGAAGAGAGATTGGTAAAAAGGAAGAAGAAGGAAATCAAAGCTAAGAAGCCAATAATACCAAAAGGGAAAGAAATTATTGAGGTTGTCCATAAAACTCCTTCTTCTGAAGAAGAAGATCATCAAATACTATCTGAAAGATTAGTTTATCTTCAAAAACAGTCATCTATATCCAAGAAGGCAGAGAAAGGAAAACAAGAACAAAAGGATAGTGTACCACAGCGTGTGAGGAGAAGCAGCAGGCTTAAGGGGAAATTGAGAAAAACGCAAATTAAGGGTCCTCATTTCATTGATTTGGGTGAGGAGACATCTGAACAGTCTCCAACTGACCATAGTCCATCTCAGTCAGTTAGTGAACCTGGTTCCTTTCACTCCCAATCAGACAATGAGCATACTCCATCTTATTCTCAGCAAAATATTGATGTAAGCCCTCCTCGGCCAGATTTTGAACATAATTCTCCCTTGCAGCATTTTGGGGACAACCCAATGAAAAAGACACCGGAAGTAGATCCCAAGTAGCAGGGGGTATATGACTATATAGAGTCCTTGGAGAAGGCAGCCACAGGTCCAAGTACCTCTTCCATTCAGCCTCATACATTGCAGGATGATTTAGTTCAGTCATTAAAACAGGAAATTTTTGAGCTGGAGCTTTTAAATCAGCACATCAAAAATGAAAATGAAACATTGAAAGAACAAGGAAAACTGGACAAGATCATCCATGATAATACTATGTTACATTTGGGAATTTGGCAAAAGAAGAATAAGAAATTGAAAAGGAAATGCCAGAGATTGAGCAGAGCACTTGTGAATATCAAATTTAGGTGCTTAATGAAGAAACCTAGAATGATGGCAGTACCAAAGAAGAAGAGAAGGGGATTGGATGTGCTGGCTGAAGTATCAAGGCACATGAACTGAACAAAGAGTATCAAAATTTTTGTTGCATGAGGACATGCAACACCTTCACAGTGGGGGTATGTTGAGTCCCAAATTTGCATCTTTTCCATACACTTTTCCATACCTTTTTCACTCACCTAAACCTCCAAAATTGTCAATATCATGTGCAAAAGGGTATCTAACATGGTTTTTAATTATGTTTTTGTGTTTTCTATTTGATTTAGATTTTTTTCATACAGCTGCGGAAACTTGCCACTTTCCGCAGCTGCTGCAACTTTCCGCAGCTATTTTGTGGAATTATATGCTACAGGTGTCTACAAAGGAAATGAGCCACATGGGCAGGCTAGGAATGACGAGGACATGGTTCGTGTCCTATTGGTTCAAGTAAACTCGTCCAAAGAAGCCACGGTCAAAGCTATCCACGTGGAAGTCAACTATGGAGTTTCATGTCGGCTGGACTCTGTTTCGTGGCAAATAAACATCCATACGGCCGTTTCTAAGCTTGCGGAGGTTAAAGCGACATCTGTGCAGAGTTCTGGAGTTGAATTGAAGCATCCACCTTCCGTAGATTCACTTTCCAACACGGCCATACTCCTATATCCGTGGACGTAGTGGTCTACGTGCTCTCTGCCATCATGAACTTTAGGAGACAGTTACAGTTTATTGTTATATATAGAGCGTTTGCATACGCACATAAAGTTAGTTGTTAGTTGATAGTTGATGTTCGTGAATGTACTCTGTTATCTGTTTGCTTTGTAGTGATTACGCTGCCCTTGAGCCGTAACACTACCATTCTGTAATGAACTGCTTGTTAATATGAGAAGACTCTGTTTTTCAACTTAATTCGTGTTTGAGGATCGTTACCAAGGCTGTGTAGAGGGCCCCTGCTCAGCTAAGGTTTTGTGTATTAGTGTACATTTTTCATTTCATTTCTTTTAAAAGTCATTGTATCATAATCCATCATATGTTCATATTTTGTAGTTGTTTCATTTCTGTTCATACATTTCTATAATTTCCATTTCATTTCTGTCTTTCATGTTTTCATGATTGTTAATCACTGATCAGTTTTCTTGTGCAGGTTTTAGGTAGACAGCCCAGGCATTTTTATAGCATTTTTATAGCATTTTGACTAATGACATGAACTAACATTGTTCTGCTGCTAGTTTTCTTTTCATAGCTTTTGTTTAACTTCAGTCTTGCTTTGTACATTTCAGTTTTGCTTATCTAATTCAGTAGTTAAATTTAAATATATTAAGCTGCTCATAACGTCTTCAGTTGCCTCCGAAAGCCACAGCTGGACTGATGGTGAGGGACTGCATTATGAAATGTGTAGTTTAGTATTAGTTTCTTTTTTGCAAATTTAGATATATTAAGCTGCTCATAGCGTCTTCAGTTGCCTCCGAAAGCCACAGCTGGACTGATGGTGAGGGACTGCATTATGAAATGTGTAGTTTAGTATTAGTTTCTTTCCTGCAAATTTAGATATATTAAATCATGTATGACATCTTCAGTTGCCTCCGAAAGCCACAGCTGGACTGATGGCGAGGGATTGAATCATGAGTGTATGGTTTAGTATTAGTTTACTTTCTCCAAATTAAATATCAGTTACACAAGTTGTTTATGATTACTTCCGAAAGTCATAGCTGGTCTAATGATGAAGGGTCAGAAAATGAATTGATGTAATCTGATTTAGATTTATTTTGTTGCAATTTCAAATTTCCTTAAGCATAGTTTCTTTTGTGTTTAGTTGGCAGCAAGAATAGTTTGGTTTTCATGTTCACTAGTTTATTGTTTTGATTCATTAGATTAGCAGCACCTTTTCGTTTCAGCAGTACACTTTTACTTTCTTTCAAGTCTTGGCATTGTAATTTTCATTTTGCTTTTAAAGTTTCAAGTTGGTAAATCATTATAGGGGATATCACTTCCTTGAAAAAATATAACCAAACTTGTTTTCATTTTAGAATTTCCATTTCACCTTAGAAAAACCAAAAACGACAAAAAGTTAAGAAATAGGTTATCTTGCACATATAGTGCGCCGCACTTCATCAGCTTACGATTCCCGGATTGACAAATTAAATGCAGCAATTTAGGACACACTAAATTGACCAAACACAAGCCATGGAACCACCAATTGTGTGCTTCACCTTCAAAGTGTAGCACTGTAATCTTGATAGCTTCCATCTCAGGGAACTTGTTCAACTGAAAGTAGATGTCAATTTTTTCTACCCATGTTTTGGCAGAACAAGTGGATGACCCATCAAATTTAGGTAAAAATAATCTACCCATAGATTCATGTCGATCATGATTCTGAGTGAATCCAACATCTCTATGTTGATGCCTTGGTCTTCTTTTGTCCTTGAGGTGAAAAAACTCTTGAAAACTCAAGTGATCCTTGAATATCTGATTCTGAGACTCATATTCTTCAAATTAGTCTTCAAGGGATGTTTTCTCTTGAGGCCCTTCATTTTCCACACCCAAAAAAGTAGGCATGGTAGAGTGTTGTGGAGCTTGTGGTTGGTTCACTGGTTGATCATTCCAGTGATGAGACATGCCAGAGCTTTCTCCAAGTTGAAGTCTCTTAGGATATTCCTTGATTCTTTCCATTCTCATCTCTTTGATCTTTCTAGCAAGATATTGCATGGCTTTCAAAAGGACCTTTGCAAAGTCCTTTCCTTCTACATCACTTCCAGATTCAGGGGATTTACCCTTGTATTTTTTTTTCTAAGTATGTCTAAATTCTATTATGTATAAAAGTACTAGTACAAAACTGCACCAGCGTCAGCTAGGGAAGCCTGAACGCTGTGCTTGATAGTCAAGCAAGACAAGCATAATCGGGACTGCCCAGAATGGGAAACCAGTCCATTGACCCATAATTTCTGAGCCGCCCATGAGAGGGAAACCGGCTTTAAATTTACAAAAAACAAAATGAAACTGTAGCTGAAATAAGTAAACTGCCTGTACAGCAAAGCAGTATAGCTAAGATGCATATAATTTCGACTAGAACTGAAATAAACCTGGAAGCTAAAGCAACTATGATCCATGAGTAGGAGAGGGGTTTTCTTCCACAATTTTGCAGGTGAACATCTCACTGCTGTTCTCCTGATTTTTCACCACCCGCGCGCTCTGTCTCCATGGAGGGCCCGTGCTGAGGAGCAAAGAGGCCAGGGCTATCACGAGGGGAGCTGTTGCTGAAGGAGGGAGCTGGCATAGTCGAGGAGCTAGGTGGAGCGAAATTACGGACTTCTTCCCGCAAAGTCACAGTAATAAACGTGGTAAGAGTGGCATCACAAGACGTGCAGTCAAACCTCAGCTCAGTGCGTTGAGAAGTTTGACGAATGGAGGGCCGAAGAGAGCTAACACCGGCGGGAGGGACATGGGGAGCAGGCGGGGCAGAGATGGTATCGGGAGAAATGATAGAGGCGATCTCAGACGTAGAAATGGAAGAGGGAGGCACACATTGATGAGAAAGCCGACCACGAGTGGAGCCCCTTCGTGCTCTCATGCGCTCGGGAAGGCGGAACATGATGTTCAATTCAGAACCTGGCTCAGCAAGATTTCCCAAGCAGGCAGAGGGAGAAAGAGAATTCTGGACACCACCTACCTGAACAGAAGAAGCCGGAGCGAAGCTACTGTGACCACGAAGCAAAACAGTAGAGGGGGTAGCAGAATTACCTGACTGAGCAGTGGAGGCAGAGTACCAAATTCGTCGATTACACCAAGGACTGTGAGAGAAATGACAATTTGGAGCCGGTTCGAAACAAGCCACGATCCAGCAGCGCTTTCCTGTATTGGTTTTGATGGATGCTTCAATGCTTGCAGGCGAACAGTTCACATGCAAAGGCGGAGGAGAGCAGAGGCCGCCCACTCCACCATTCAAATCGCTGCGGAAACTACCCATGCCAAACACAATCGCCATGTCCAGGAGACGAGTGAGCCATCCAAGATAATAAGAATTCGCCCCGGGTGAGTAATTAATACAGTAGTTAATGGCAGTACCGGGAGCCACATGGGCTGCACCGGCGAGGTCCATCGGGAAGTGGACTGAGTGCCACGTTCCATGATGGCTTTTAATCAGCCGCATCCGGCGGGGATTTACCCTTGTATTGATCATCATTGGTGTAATAAAATTTCTTCTATCTTCTCTTTAGATACCTTTTATCTCTGTTAGTAAGAGGTTCATATTCTTCTGAAGACATATTGGCTTCTTACAGGCTGTGCCAAGATGATTGATCTGATACCACTTTAATATCCCAAAATGGGAACAACAACAATATTAAACAATTTTGCTTCAGAAATAACGTAGTTCAGTAAAGTAAGAGTAGGAGGCCAATATGGAGGCTCAAAAATAAGATTTATATCAAAAAATAAGATTTGTAATGAGGCCCATAAAATGTATAACAAGACATAGAATACTTAAAAAGGAAGAAACCATCAAAAAGAGGTGCTACAATCACATATAATCACTCCAAAGGATTGAAAACATTATTTTATTGAGCATACAATAGCTGAAGATTAAAAATTATATCTAGAGCATATGGGTGCATAAAACATTAGATCTATAATAGATCCATACACTATATAGGCTCCTCTTTTAATCCCCCTAGTATTTATGATCAAAACACCATGTACAGGAAGTAGATCTGAGATCTAAGTTACAGTAATGTAGAAATATGCAGAGATTCAGAAATGTATAGCAGTATTCAGATTAGATATGATGTTAACATGTATTATATGTTCTCCAATATATCTCAAAATACGATGGGCAGATCCCCAACACATGAATCCCAACTCTCCAAATCATGTGCTTAAACACCCTGCAACATTACCTACAGGAAAAACGCAGATATGGAAGGGAAACTGTGCTGTAGGCTTCATTACATGATTGACCTGATCCCAAGATCTAAAAATGCAGCTCTAAAGGTCTAATACACTCTTGCCAATGGGATAGAAGTCTCTCCCACTGAAAAGAGGCACTAGAATGGTCTAGATCTGAGTAGATCTAGCCTCCACTTTCTGTAGCTTTCAAAAACAACCAAACCCTCAATGGGATTTGCATTGTAGTTGGAAGATGAAGCATGGTGAAATGCCTGATAGTGGACAATATCAGCAAGACTCTTTGTTGGAGAGGTAAATCCCCTCTGTGGACAGAGGCGATCCCTACTAGCCTAGATCGGGTCTAGCAACAACCAAGTCATGCTAAGACGTAATTTCCTAATTACCAAAGACCAAGATGTGATAAGAGGCCTACCTTAAGTCCTACATTGTTGTTTCTTGCAGAGAAGATGGTGCTTATGTCCTTCCTTGTAGTAGATCACAATTCTCCCGCCTAGCACATTCGAACACTTTTACATACATGAAGAAATAACAAACGCACAAGCGTAAAACCTAATACATGCAACTATGTATCAGTTAGAGAAGATAAAATTCATAACAAAAGACATGAACATATGAGTGGAACCATAATCAAAGTCCTTTATTATAATCAGAACAAAGAAAGATACAACCTGATCTCTAATGCTGGATCTTCCTTCGGCGGGTCGACAGCGGAGTACGTCTCGATAAGGCTCGTCGGGAATGGGACAAGTCTCTCTCTCTTCAGTTGTCTGACGATAATCTCCTTACTATTGATTCAGATCTATTCATGCTAGCTTGCAAAGGGAAAATGACAAGCTTATATAGATGGTGGAAGGGGAGTTGGGATCCCTACAATGGTGGGATTGGCCCTATCCTCAAGGAAGCTTCCATGATAGGTGGAAAACCACTTCCCCTACATGGCCATCTGGAGCCAAACCTCCCAACTCATTTTATAGACTCATTCAGGAGTTGGATGGAATCAAACATCCGACATTTATTTTTAAAAAACAATCCTTATTAATCCTGGTGTGAGTAATACACTGGGATAGAGCGCTAGTTGGCGTGCCCTCTTTTGTGGATTTCCCCCATTAGCACGAGGGCTGAACTGGCTGGTCGTGCCATGGCCAAAAGGTCTATTTTTAGGGCTTTTCACAGGAAATTGTCTTTAGGGGAATAATTGTCCTTGTCAAAGGGGATGCCATGAAAGTGGTTTCAGGTCATGTCACTTCTCACAGGTCATGGAATAGGCCCTCCAATGTGCGGGATGGGGGATTGCAGGGACAGTGACAAATTACTGTGTAACACTCTTCCAAGAGGCCTCTCAAGGAAAGAGGTGAGATTCCCGATCAGGAACACCCAATGCTAAAAATCACTATGCTCAGCTAAACAACAAGAGAATGATATATGTCTAAACAGACAATATATTTAGAAATATAATCAAATCAACAACCCTCTCCTGTTGTCCTCCTCTTCCTTTTATAAGATATAAATCTTGCAAAACCCTAAACCATCTTAATGATTTAGCTTCTTTCACATGTACCACCTCCAACTAAGACTACGTTGTGCATCAATGAGGTTCATCCCCTCTAGACAACACTTTTGATCTGGTCATGGTTGACCCAGTCAAATGTCTTAATCCCTTTCACACATAAGGGTGTTTTATTAAGATGGCCTAGATTTATCTTTGTTCACATGGGGCATTGATTTATTCATTGTTTTAGGAGTTTTTATTGTCCTCCTTTACACATTTATTCATGCAACAGGAAAATGAAACAAAATTGTACATTCCCATTAGCTTGGGATAATTTGGAATATTACATAGACCTACATTCTTCCTTTCCATAGTGCATAATTATTTTCATTAAACATAGGTACATGATTCTTGGTATGCTCCATGACCTCCTTCTAGCTATTAAATTGTTATTGAAGGAACCAAGCTCCCATACCAATTGTTGAAAATATTGAGAGGGGGGGTGAATCAGTATTCCTTTAAATTAGTATTATTATTAATCTTTAATAGCATTAGTTAATCTTCAATTATTACCAGTGTTTGTACAATGATAGTAGTAAACAAATGGAACACAAATGCACACATTTTTTGTGGAAACCCGCTCCGGGACAAAAACCACCTAAATTATTTTCTAATAATTCTTTAATATTCAATTGAAAAGAAATCTCTAACTTCCTATAATCTAGAAAATTATTCTTCTCTAGCTCCCACTAGATGGACGCTCCAAGGCCTGAGATTCTTCATTAGTCAACTGAATGGATGCCCCAATGCCCAATGAGCTACAACTCACACTAGCACCATCCTACGACCCTAATTTTTTCATAGGCTTGAACCTATGGGTGACTTCATGCACCAGCCTAGCACCACCCTACCACCCTATAGAAGAATAAAAGAGTAATGGACTCTCGCATTAGGGAAAATTTTCCACTTTACAACTATATAGAATGATGTATAAGAATAAGACATAGTAGACCATAACCCCAACTATGACACAACCACCTAATGATGATCCTAGACCTCCTGAAAATGCATCTTCAACTCTTGGCAGATAGACACATGTACAAATTTTACAATGATGCTTTTGCAATGACTCAGTACAATGATACCTTTACAATGATTGTATGTAGTGCTTCCCACGTGAAGACTTCTTGTGGTGAACTTCTTGTTGATGTTTTGCACCTTGATTGCTGCTATTGTCATGCCACCTTTTCTCACTCTTCAGAACATTATATCATGCATTGAGTCTGATATTTATGAATATATAATACCTGCAAAAATTCTTCAAATAAATACCCATGACATGATAATAGAAAAAATTATCTCATCCTGCAGAGCATATGCTAGTGCTAAACAAAAATTAAAAATTGGAATACAAAGAACCTAATGCAATTAAGAGATGAACATGAATATACAGAAGATACTTTCATGGAGCTTACCTTTGTTGCATCATTTTTCTGCACCTTTCTTTGCTTTTCTACCCTAGAAAGTCTGGTCCTTTGTAGCCCTTAACAGCACATGATCTAGCTTTTTCTTTCCTTTTAGGATCTCGATATTGAATCTGATGTATCTCTATGATTTTAGAACCACAATATGTGATCTTTAGTCTTGTAGTATCCCTCTGAGTCTTCTTTCCAATGCCATAGGTATGAACTAATTTGGATTCTTCAAGACAAATTTATGCCCAATCTCTCACAATGACCTAATTATGGACTAGTTTCGTAGAGAAAACTTGTACGTCGTGCCATGTGTCCCTGTTTCCTCCTTCGGCTCTCAAATTGATACACAGAAAAATAAATTCCATGCACTACCCCTTAAATTTTATAGAATTCCAATCTACTTCTCAAAGAGAGATTTATGACGATTTTCCCAAGGTCACCTCTTTGATATGAAATTCAAAAGCCTGCAAAAACCCTAACTACCACAGATCATATCTCGGAAAATATAGCGAAAAAAGATCTGAAATTCAGACACACGCTTCACCAATATTTTTCCCAAGTGTTTTTTTTGTTCCATCATCTGAAGATTCACAGAAAATAAGTTATAGAAAAAATTCCACGATGATCTATTTTTATTAGCAAAATCCTTACATCAGGAGGATATGAGGGCCACAATTTATATAAATGCTTAGGTTGAGAGGGTATTCAACAAGTAAATGTTGAAGGGATTTTAGGAGCTTAAAATATTATTAATTATTGACTATTTAATGACCACAACCAATTTTTAGTGTCATGCCACAACCCCATGGGGATTTAGCCCACTAACTGGGGTTACTAACTTCAAACATGAATATCTATCAAACTATGAAGAATTACCTGGCGTTCCATATATCAACGGAAACATCTCAACAAGTAGAAACCATTATAAATATCCTTGAATTATAATAGAGTAATTTTTCAACTCAAAATTCCCATACAAGATCGGGTTAGCCTCTAGTGCTACTTGGGTTGACATCAATGACAACCACTAATCAACAATGGAGTGGCAGAAACCTCTCATGCAAATCCATCCAATAGAAATGGTAGGAAGCACACTAGAGAAGCTAATGGACTTATGATAGATGCGATAGAGCATGTAGGTACACCTACATCATAACACATGCAGAGAAGGTCCCCAGACATGTATACTAGATACATGAAACTTATGAGTGAGTGTATTGTGACATGACCATCCTCTTTTGAGGAAGCAGTGCAAGAACCAACATGGGTTGATGCCATGGTTGAGGAGTATGACTCCATTATAAAAAATAGTGCATGGGAAGAGGTCCCAAGACCAGTGGGGAAGTTAGTGATTGGATCCAGGTGGATCTACAAGGTGAAACAAGTAGCAGATGGGAGTGTGGAGAAATACAAGGCTAGAATTTTGGCCTGAGGATTCTCACAGGTAGAGGGGATTGACTATGAGGAGAATTTTACACCGGTTGAGAGGTACATCAGATGGGGTGGCATATACATCATCGTAAATGGGGTGGTAGTCTTCGCGGAAAATTTTAGGGGCTAATATTCGTAGGTGGGCTAATTTTCAATGCTTTTTCCAAAAAATAGATTTACCAATTTCCATTTTTTTAAAATTGATTCGCCCAAATTTTATAGTATAAAATTATTTTACCTAAAAATCGCCAAAATTTTATATATACAAATATAAAATAATTAGAAACCTAATATTTTTTACAGAAATATCATCAAAATTTTTACAATTTACATATTGGGGACTAGTAAGATTCGCCAAGGTTTCTAAAATTTAAGATAAACTTCCATCCTTCAAGTTTTCCCTAGTCGCAGATGCATCAGATGGATGTAAAGACAACCTTTCTCAATCGAGTTATTGAGGAATAATTTTACATTGAGAAACCATAAGGTTTTGAGACCTTTGATAGGGATTCGCATGTGTGCAGACTCAAGAGAGCACTGTATGGGCTGAAGCAAGCACCTCGTGCTTGGTACACCAGGATCGATAGTTATTTCACTGGGTTGGGCTTCACAAAGAATGAAGAGGATGCGAACCTATATCATATTGTGGTTGATGGTAAGATTTTATTATTTTACTTTATGGTGATGATCTTATACTGACAAGTGATGAGAAGCTCATAAATTCTTTCAAAGAGGATCTTGCAAGAGAGTTTGAGATGAAGGACATGGGGCTCTTGCACTATTTCATTGACTTGGAAATATGGCAAAGAGATGAGGAGCTATTTGTATCTCAGGGAAATTATGTCAAGGAGATTCTGTGGAAGTTCCCATGTGCTATAGGTCAATTTGGGCACCATTCCCAATGACCTGGTTAACTGGGCATCATCTCCAGGACCAATGATCATGGGTCTATCATTCCCTATCATCTCAGTTGCTATATTCCCTAAGACAAGAAACAACATAAATCAAATAAGACTTTCATCAAGCAAGGATTTCCATGGTTCGAAGTTTATTATTAAACATGTGTGAGCTCACCAACATAGGCTCTAAGGGTCCTAAGTGTGTTGCATATGTAGGTAGCCCCATTCAAGGCTACTCTGAAAAGAACTTCCTGGCATTCAAAGGTGCATTGGTCACATTAGGAGCAAAATTTTCATTGTTTCAGAATCTCCACTTGGCCAGTGTCTTCCAGAAGGGTTCACATGTGTCAAGCTTGGGATCCAAGTGTCCATTTGACATCTACATGAATGGAAACATGTCTTGCCTTTTTTGGAATGTTATTGATTACAAAAAAACCTATAGTTCATCTATAAATTGAACACAGATCTAAGTGTTTGAGAGGAAGAATTTGAGTAGGGAAATGTTGGAGAATTTTCAATAGAGAGTTTGATTTGTGGAGCTGCTGCTAGAGATATTTATGTTGTGATGAGACTTGGGAACTTTGCTGGAAGGTTACTTCAAATCAATCCCTAGGTTGTAACCTCTCCTTCTATCATCAGTAAAGAGTACTTATTTTTTTCCCTACATGCATCTATGTTTACTTTGATTTTCCATATTGCAACATCTTGGTTGATGAACGTAGTTTATTCTTAACTGATTTAGCTAACTAGCTTGAATACATATCTATATTATTTCATCTTTTTCTATTTCAGTGTTCTTTCTTGCAGGAATAATTCAACCATTTAAAACCGCTTGAATTTGAAGCTGTAGTGGAAGCGACAGAAAGGAGCCATTTGGAAGAGACTAAAACAAGTAAGCATCCAATCCTCTCTGTGTATCTGTTCTAAGTTAGGATAAATGGTAGTATATTCTTTGACCTGTTGTTCTAGGCTAACACCTGCCTAGGGAAGCATAGTTTATCCATAGATTACAATTCTGGCCCAAAAAACTGGCGACTCCACTGGGGAGAATTTCTCTCGCTTCTAGGTGTTTTAGTCTCTGATTTGCTTTGTAAATCTACCCAGTAGCTGTTACACATAAATATTATACTTTTTCAGAGCTTAATTTTCAAAGAAAGTGAGTTAAACAGTAGTATTTTTCCTTATCTACTGCACCCAACGCACCCTTAGACTAGACACAGTGCTTTTCTGAGCATTGTCTCCCTTTCGGGCCTACGTTGCAAAGCACTCTCTCCCATTCAGGGGTGCGTTGCAGAGCACTTTCTCCCTTTCAGGGCTGCTTTGCAGAGCACTATCTCCCATTCAGGGCTGCTTTGCAGAGCATTGTCTCCCATTCAGGGGTGCTTTGCAGAGCGCTGTCTCCCATTTAGGGCTTCTTTGTAGAGCACTGTCTCCACTTAGAGACTACGTTGACTCTTGAAAACACCCGAATTCCCTTGAATTTTCCTTTGCAATTTGCTTCAGTTTTGTTTGCTACTGTGCTTTGAAAATTTTGATCCTCAATTGACCAGTGAATCTATGTACTTCTTCCTCCTTTGGCTGAAAATTTGTTTAATGTTTTTTTAAAAAAAAAATTCTTTATCATTGACAAGTTTATTTCAAAGTATTTTTATGGTCGCATTAAGAATCATTTTCTTTCAAAATAGGAAATTGACGTAAAATATTAATTTCCTGATAGGAGAAATTGTTGTTGAAATCCTCGTTTTTCCTTCAAAAGAGAAATTGTTGTTTGTATTCTTCGTTTCTCGAAAGTAAAAAGCATTTGAATTACTGATCTAGTGCACCTAATTTCTTTTTTGCATTCATAACATTAAGGAAACTAAAAAGAAAAACTTGCATTTGCATATAGGATTGTGTGTTTTTTTCAAAAGGAACATTAGGAAATCTGCATCTAGTTTGTGATTCATTGATTTTGTTTTTGTTCATTGATTTGTTTGCTCACAAATTATTTTCTCTCTTCCCTTGGTAGCTACGTTCTTCATTGAAAAATTTGAAAGTGAAAGTTTGTGTATCATTCTTAGCTTGCATTTTAGGATTTTCATATACATCATTGTGGTGAACCTGAAAGGCAAACTATTAAGCAAGATCAACATAAAATAAATCTCAATTTACTTAACAACGCTTTGGAACATTAACGATAACATTTATAAGTTCTAGGTTAGAGACGTGTTTCGGTGTCGTAAAACATAGCAACTGTCATTAATTTGTTTGTGATACATTCTGAGTGTGATACCTCACTCCATGTACGTAAGGATATCATAGCTCGTCCACGTACTTTCGGGTATATCAAGCAGTGTTATAGTATGATAAGTATAAAGGGGTGCTCTCACTCTGTGTTTTTGCATCAGACAGTGCTAATATGGACTTGGGCCTCCACGTACCTTCGAGCATATTTGGGAGGAAAACGTTTGGGTGCTATCCATCCATAGTGAACCGAGTCGGCCGCCTTGAAATTGTGATACACTGAACACAACATTCAGGGAGATTACCTGCCCGTACTTCTTGGTTCGCCAGGAGGTATTCTGCAGTTCACAATTTCTTGGTAAACCCTTTTGCCTAGTATTACCCTCCTTTTGTTTATTTGTTTTTTGGTTAAAATAAATTAGTAATCGTGGAAGAACAAAATCCTTTCCCCGTCGTTCACATAGACATCGCTCTACCAAAACCAGTACCATCACTACGTCTAGTGAAGCATCATCTTCCCATATACCAGAGTTGGCACAAGTTGTTTCTACAAATCCTGTTTTTTCTACTGTTATCGAGACAGAGTCCTCATAGCTACCCGTGGTCATGATCCATCCAATATGTGAGACCTTACGTCCCGAACCCAACGTTGTTCAACTGGAAGTTGATCCGGATCCCATTGTGCTTTAGTGGGCAACGGTTATTGGTAAAACTAGAAATCATCCCTAGGACCAATGAAATAGGGTCTATCATCCCTTTATATTTATGTTGCTATATTCCCTAAGTGGAGAAAATCTTGATCCTGAAGTTGAAAAACCGAAAGTTGTTTCTGTATTGGTCACTCCATAATCTATTGTAGCCATTGAGTCTCCCATATCGTGCAGTCAACCACCTAAAATATACTTTGGGCCTGACGACAAATTTCTTCCACCTGGTTTGATTTTGATTGAAGAAATATACAAGACAAGACACCTTTAACTCCAACTCATTTTTGGTAGGAGCTTTACCTGTATGAGTCTTTTCCTCAATCACCTTCCTCTGCTTTTGTTGTTCCTGTTTCACTTTGAATTCCTGTAGATTATACAAGGTATACAATGGGTCATTTGACTATGGCTAAGATAACATCGCAGATTGAACCATCTATTTCAGCTGCAACAACATCTGTTGTTGCTTCATCTTCGATGTTTTGTCCATTCACTTCACCCATGTCATCATCTGGAATCCTATTTGGTTCCTCCCCTTGGTGGCTGGTGATACCACATATGTTACCCTCAGACATTCCAAAATTCAATGAAAACCCTGGAGAAGACTCGTCAACGCATGTTATAACTTATCATTTGTGGTATTCATCAAACTCCTTAAATGATGACCCTATTAGACTACGTCTTTTCTGGCACACAATCACTATTCCAAGTGCACAATGAGGATGGTTCTTTTTTCCTGTGTCAACCTCGTTAAAAAATGAAATAGGTGTTCAGGATAGTTCTTTTCCTATGTCAACCTTGATAAATGAAACAAGTTCCCATGAGGATGGTTCTTTTACTGTGTCAACCTCGTTAAAAAATGAAACAGAGTTATGAGGATGGTTATTTTTCTGTGTCAACCTCGTTAAAAAATGAATCAGGTTATGAGGATGGTTATTTTACTATGTCAACCTCTTCAAAAAATGAAACAGATTCTTGAGGATAGTTCTTTTTTCCTGTGTCAACCTCATTAAAAATTGAAACAAGCACTTATGAGGGTAGTTCTTTTTTCTTGTGTCAACCTCATTAAAAAAAAATGAAACAAGTACCTATGAGCATAGTTCCTTTTATTGTGTCAAGCTCGTTAAAAATGAAGCAAGTAAGCATCCAATCCTCTCTGTGTATTTGTTCTAAGTTGGGAGAAATAGTAGTATAGTCTTTCACCTGTTGTTCTAGGCTAACACCTGCCTAGGGAAGCATATGTTATCTGTAGATTACAATTCTGGCCCAACACCATGGAGGGTAGAAAACCCATGGAGACTCCTCTTGTAGGAAACTAGAGGAAGGAGGATACTACTTCTGCTATGGTAGTGGATTCTATTGTTTACAACAGCTTGTGGATTCACTTATGTATTTGGTGAACACACAACCAGACATATGCTACATAGTTAACCAACTTATTCAAGTTATGGTTAAGCCTACCAATATCTTTTGGAAGGTGGGGAAGCATGCGTTGAGATATATTAGGAGCACTACAGAGTATGGATTATGGTACAAATAGATAGATCGAGTGAAGCTTCAAGGCTTCACCGATGCATATTGGGCAGGTAGTCCATCAGATGGGAAGAGCACATTAGGGGGCATCTTCAGCATAGGATAAACAGTAGTTTCTTGGTACAATAGGAAGCACAGATCATTTTCACTCAGTTTAGCCATGGCAGAGTACATGGCAGTTGGTCAGGCTACATGTAAGGCCATCTAGTTGAGGAAGATACTTGTTGGTTTTTTTGGTCATTAGATGGATCAGACGCTGATACATTGTGATAAACAAAGTTGCATAAAACTCTTGGTTAATCTAGTATTCCATGACAGGTCCAATCATATTAACATTCGGTACCACCATCTCAGATATTGTGTTCAAAGGTGCATTATTCTGTTGTAGTACATTCCCACAGAGGATTAAGATGCATATATCTTGACGAAGACGCTTGCAAAGAGAAAATTTGAACACCATAGAGGCAGGATCGAGGTAGCATATAATCCCTTTCTTATTGAGAGGGAGATTTGAAATTCAATAAGAAAATGCACACACACTGGTGTCGGGTCACGCATGAGTGAGGGATTCTAATGACACATTAGTGAGAAAGTGTGCAACCAATTTTTAAATAAATTGTAAAATAAATTGTAATCTTATCTCATAACAACTTGTAATAGTTAACTAAGTGTGATAGAATTAGTTATCTCAAGAATTTTTAGTTAGCTCAAGAATTAGTTAGTTCCTGAGTTAAGATTTCCCCCACCAGATGAGGGAGGTACATATAAAGGGTGTGATTACCCCCCAGAGATAGATGAAGCCATATATTGACCACTCAAGGGTGGAATTCCAGTGATTGTGCATATTGATAAGGGAGTAGATAATCATAGTGAAATGGTCATTTGAACGATAGAAACCGTGGGTTGTGAAGCAGGTTTTGAAACAACAAACACATTTGAAAAAAATGGGCCAGAATATGGAGAAACACCCATTGACCAAACATGATGATCAAACAGGGATGTAGCTCTAGAAGCTCCTGAAACAAGGCTTTCAAGAGAAGTATACTCGATGGAAGTGTAGACACAACTTCAACTAAAAGGAATACTCATCCTACTCCCTTCATTCTAAGGAGTGGTAACATACGAAAAACCTTCTAGAGGGAACATAGACCTAATGGAAACTTCTGGAATGTAGGATGTAGAAGTTTCTATAGGGATACTCTAAGGAGTACTCACAAATGGAATATCGTTGGCATTAGATGCCATTTCTTGAGGAAACAACTGATGAAGAGTATTACAAGGTGCTGCAGGAGAAGCACAAAGAGGAACTTTGGGAATGTCAAAAGGACTATATGGCTATTCAAGCGAGGCCACGTGCAGATTGAAGAGTGGTTTTGGAGGAAAGACTGTAAACTATGCAGAAGGTTCCAAACTTTTCGGATCAAGATCCTCAGATGGTGATGAAATCCACTTGTTAAGTGTTGGTTGAGAAGAGATCGGTTCAACACTTATGGAAATTCCAATTTTAGCACCTTGAGCTTCAAGGGGTCCAATGGAAACTGTAGAATCTGAGGAGGAGGCTCTTGAGTTCCTTCAGAAGAGGAATGAGGAAAATTCAAGAATTCAGCCATGATGACCTTTAGAAAAACATCAACAAAGAGAAAGGTGAATCACTTTTGAGAAATTAAGATTTATAATTAACCAGTGAGGATGAGGCCAACAACACTACACATGTAGGATGTTATCATGGGAATTTTATTTTAGAATAAAAATAATAAATAAAAAAATGGGTAATTTAGGCATAAAGGATTACCAAGTATCCGTGAACTGCGATATACACCTTTGTAGAAAACCTATCGAAGAAATTACTAAGGAATTGACGTACTACGGCCAATCTCCCCGAATGTTGTGTTAGGTGTATCACGTCTACAAGGCAACCGACTCAGTTACCTATGGCAAGTTTTCAACCTAGTGGGGTCTTCTAATATATACTCGATGATACATGGGAGTCCAATCCATAGTAGCGTTGTCTAATGTGTAATCATACGATGAGATTGTCCCCTTATAATTTTCATAGGTGGAGCATAGTCATATATAGTTCCATACGTGGGACGGGATATCACCCCTGGAATGTAAAACACACTATTAGTGATAGTCTCTATGCTTAACGACATCGGAACACATCTATAGCATATCCCTCTAGATGTTTTTCGTTAATTCCAAATCCTCCTTAAGGTTAATTCAATAAATTTTAAGGTTGATCTTCGATTATGTTTCATTTTCGGGCTCAATAGAGATGTCCCTAAATCCCTACAATGTAACTAAATGAACAAAATAATCCATTTCGTTTTGATAAATTATAAACTAAGGAGGGGGAGGGTGAAAACAAGACTACAACAAGCAATCAATGTAGCAAACAATGATCCCCCCCACATAGCTGAAAATTACTGAAATGCAACTCTAAAACGAATTCACTTTCACTATTCCCAAATGCAATCTTACTGAAAATGAAATAACTTATTTCTTCACTAAGATGCACTAATGATATTTTTTTTTTTTTTTCACTTTGGATGCTCAAATGCAAACTAATGCAATCAATTAACTAATCAAAGAGAAACTAAAAAAATGAAAATAAAATTGGAATGAAAAGTCTCTTTAAATTTCTCTTTCTAATGAAAAATCATCTCAAAAGTACTCGAATGAAGATGACTTTCACTTTTTCTTTTCAAAAAAAAAAAAAAAAAAACATACACTTTCAATCTTGTAAATAAAACAATTATAATACATGTTTGAATACTAAATCAAAGGTGATTCCAAAATGAAAAAAACGACTTAGTGCAAGTGAGAACAATTTTACAAATTCAAGCCAAAAGAAATATCAAATGACGTTTGGAATGATTGCAACAAAGCTCTTCAAACAGAGCCAACCAGAACCTTGACGACACACACGAGTGAAAAGTGAAGGACAATGGACCTATAAACCTTAGAATACAATGTAACTTCACCCAAACACAATGAGGATCAAAGAGACAAGTTAATCACTTCAAGCAAAGCAATCAAACTAAACACGGCAGTACCTAAAAATAACAAACCAGGAAGACACTATAGAGGCCAAGATACACTAGAAAATGATAGGGAAACCCCAATTTTTTCCAATATTAGGGATCAGTGTCTCTGTGAAAAGCAGAATCATTCTAAAATGTAGATCATCGTGATTGTTTTATAAAAAACAACACTGATAACGCTTCTATGAGAAAATAATGTGTGTTGGGCAAGAAACAAAATAAAAAATCAAAAGAATTTGAACAATCAAACCACACTTGAAACTCTAAATAAAAATCAAACACCGTGTAGACCTATAGATACTTAAATAGACTTAGATCTTAATGACCAGTCAAACTGATCAAAAACCCAAGTTGGAGAAGGAGTCACTAGTTTTTTTGTGAAGACAATCCCCTCTGCGGACAGAGGCAATCTCTCTAGCCTTAGAGAGGGTCTAGCAATGTACAAGACTATATAATGGACACTTTCTTAATTAATAGTCAAAATGGGATGAGTAAGGGGAAAGTACCTACCTCTTCTTGATGTTATACTCAACCCTTTGATGAAGGACTCGATCCACAATCCTTCAGGCTCGCTCCTCGCTACTTGTGGCTTTCGAATACCTACGGGAGTTCAAGAGACAAAAACAAGCATGATCCAATACATAGAATACATTGAACATCAACTACCTAACAGATAAAGGAGAATTAGGCTACTTGTATGGATATCCAAACAAACATAGAAAGCAGAAACTTATAACCAGATGTATTATGAATAATATGAAAGAGGAAACTTACAACCGTGGCCTTGATGTTGGAGGTCTCGCTTTGGTGTAGTCCAACTCCAAACCAAGGCTCTTCAAGCGATCCTTCTCCCGAATGGATATTTAGGCATTAACACAGCATGGGGATGCAAAGGATTACTGATCAGACCAGTCCAACAATGACCAACTAGTAGTGGAGGGATGGGATTCAATTTATAGGAAGGGAGAGGGATTTAGGAGCCCATAAAATAAGGATTAAGTCCCACTTCTCAAGGGAAAATCCCCTATTGATAATATCAAGAGCTCCAAATTAGAGAGATCAACTATATCTCCACCGAAAAATATCCAACTCGTCATTCTGGAAGCTTCTAGTGTATGAAGCTTCCCCTCTATTTGAGGAGACACTGATAGAAAGGGATAGACGTAGTTTTTCCCATCAAAGGAGCACTGATAGAGCTAGGCCATAACATGCAACCTGTTGGGGCCCTTGTTTTTGAAATCTTGGTTAGAACATTTTGAATTTTGAATAAAGGATTACCTTTGGATTTGCGGCATGAAGACACATGGCAATCGCGATCGCATCGCAACTACCAGGAGTCGCGAAGCTATCAAGGTGGCACGAAAGCATGAGATAGCTGAAGAAATAACACACACAAGTACAGATGAAGAAAACATACAGCAGAAGACAGAAAGTGAACCACACAGATAACAGGAGAGAAGCTGGAAGCAGTAGAAGAAACACACAAGGAGGAACTGATAGTCGCGATAGCGGGTGAATAAATAACAGTCACCCAGCTGAAAGAAGAAGAGAATCCTGCAGAGGTTGCGAGGCTCGTGACAGGAGAAGAAGCACAGAGCGGCTGCGGGAAATCATGCATGACATTTCTGTGGTTCCTAATCTTC
Source organism: Pinus albicaulis (assembly GCA_034641835.2). Taxonomy (NCBI): domain Eukaryota; kingdom Viridiplantae; phylum Streptophyta; class Pinopsida; order Pinales; family Pinaceae; genus Pinus; species Pinus albicaulis. The sequence goes on along the minus strand of CM076578.1, from coordinate 958,986,684 downwards.
TCTATTCTACCTTTCTATTCCATAAGTCATCTGTATCAAAGTTGTAAGCTATCACTGAGAATGCTATGTAATCAGGAGCTTGGCCTAGAGAGTAATATAATGAAAGGTTACTGTCTCAATGTGAGGTTTACATGCATGTAATGTGTTTATGCTGGTTTTAAAATTTTATTTTCTTAATACCTGAATGCTTCTTACGTGCTCTTGCGTACATGACTCTGTCTATGTAATCGATACATTGTCCATAATGAATTGCGGCTCTGTCCCTTGCCATTGATCTAATCCCCTTCTGCATGTGGTTGCAGCACGCCTCAGGTGAGACTCTCTGCTCTCCAGAGTAGGGTGAAAATTCCGGCGTAATCCTAGACTACATCAGACTCCTTTGTTGGCCACAACTCCTGCACCTGGGTCTTGTTCGTGAGACCCGACTTCTCGCCAACAAATGGTTCAGTTGCCGGGACGGGTGCCACAGGGCAATCACAGGCCCCGGCGGGACCTTATACGGATGCAGCCGGGTCCTCATAGCCGCGGTTCGACCCTCTCAGAATGCAGCCAGGCCCTCTCAGGAGCTTCCCGAACCACTACTCCCCATCGTCCGACACTTCAATTCTCAGGTACGAAATTTCAACGTGGCAGCCCAAGTTATTTCAAGCGGTGCCCCTTTGTTTCCTTTATTTTATGAATTCCAGCTCAGTCGTTCTCTTTCTCCGTCCCATACTTCCCCTCTCACTTCTCCCATCCCTGCCAACTTATTCACTTCTACCAGCCCCATCATCACCCCAATGGGCGAAACGGGCCCGGGACCTGATCAATTAGATCCCCCTCCACCCAAGCGGGCCCGCACCACCGTTACTGATCTGGTGGTGGACCTTACTGATGACGATCCGCCACCCAATCCATTCACAGGGGCATTAGTTCTGGAGGAACCCCGTATTGACACAACATAGTTCATCAATATTCGCCTCCTCCATACCTCCACCACACCATCCACCACTCCCTCCACCATCCATCCACCTGCCACTTCATCCGTTCCGTCAAACTCATCTGCCACTGTATCTGACCCCCTTATCCGGGAACTCTTTGGAGGAGACCACGGGGCTGAAGCCACCTCCAGTACTTCGGTTGTAGTACCACCAGTCGACCCCGTGGCCACACCCCAGGGTTCTTTCTCTACTATATTTACTCGACTGGCCAACATTGGGGCTGACTCGGTCGAGGCTCTGCCTGAGCATGCTGACCCTCCCCCCACAGGCCAGACCACTTAGCAAGAATGGCCAGATTCTGACATGGGCACCTCAATGCAGCAACAGACACCAGTGTCCCCTCCTGAGAATTCCAACAGATCAGTGGCCAGTGGGCAACCTTTGTAGGAGCGCATGCCGGAGCAAGGCGCTTCCGGCACCGCCAACGTAGAAACATGGGGTATAGCCTAGTTGTACCTATTCATTCATAGGGAGGCCCTACAGGCTGAACAGCTTCATTCAGAGCTGCAGCAGCGGTGCGATGAGCAGCACCACCAGATCATGGCACTTACTAAACAGCGCAACCAGCTGACCCAGGAGAAGGCCTACCTGTAGGAGTAGATCGTTGTTGTCACTCGGGAATTCTCAGACCTATGGCCCGCTGTAAGGGCTCACCATGCCCCACTCCCTGCCGATATAGCGGATGACACTGTAGCCGTCCAGGCTTACCACATTCGGTCTGCCTTCACTGGTCTACGCAGGGAGAATCGGGAACTTCAAACGGCGTTAGCCGCACCGCCCGCACTCCCCGACCCACAGATTGTATACTCTGAACAGGTGGCCGCCAATCAGACCAAGGCAGCTCACATGCAGGCGACCCTTCACTCCACAGCGTGCGAGGCTTACGACCTCCTGCGGAGTCTGCAGGAGTGTTCACTCGTCCTCACGGTCAAAACACAGCCCATCTCCGCCCAGCTGCAACAGATTTCCAGGGAAATTCAGGAGACCGCGGATCCCGCGCGGTTAGATCAACTATATGTCCAAGCAGATGAGCTTGAGGTTCAACTGCACCAGACCGAGGCCAACTCAGCAAAGGCCAAGCAGATAATTCAGGAAATTTGTTCGCCCATTCAAGCCAGTGCCAAATAAATCCAACAGCTAGCTGCGGAGGCCGAGATCCAGCTTACCACGATGTTCGAGGCTGTCCCGGCGAACATAGAGGAGGCCGCTGCCACCAGGATCACCGAGGAAGTAGACTCGCTCATGCAGGGATGGCAGCAAGCTGTGTCAAACTACACCGGGCTTAGAGCTATAGTGCTCCTCAGGGTCCCGGAGTTGGGGCCCTTGTTTGAACAGCCGCCTGGAGGCACACAGCAAGAACAGGCACGAGACGAAGGTACATAGGCCGAACAGGGCACGGGATCCAGCGAGGCAATGGAGGTGGAAACTGTCATTTGTGATTGACTCGGGGACGAGTCAAAGAACTGTGGTCGGGGTCTGTTGGGGCCCTTTTTTTTGAAATCTTGGTTAGAACATTTTGAATTTTGAATAAAGGATGACCTTTGGAGTTGCGGCATGAAGACACATGGAAATCGTGATCGCGTCGCAACTACCAAGAGTTGCAAAGCTATCAAGGTGGCGTGGAAGCATGAGATAGCTGAAGAAAGAACACACACAAGTACAGATGAAGAAAACATACAACAGAAGACAGAAAGTGGACCACACAGATAACAGGAGAGAAGCTGGAAGTAGTAGAAGAAAGACACAAGGAGGAACTGATAGTTGTGATAGCAGGTGAATAAATAACAGTCACCCGGCTGAAGGAAGAAGAGAATGCTGCAGAGGTTGCGAGGCTCGTGATAGGAGAAGAAGCACAAAGCGGCTGCAGGAAATCATGCATGACATTTCTGTGGTTCCTAATCTTCTCTATTCTACCTTTCTGTTCCGTAAGTCATTTGTATCAGAGTTGTAAGCTATCGCTGAGAATGCTATGTAATCAGGAGCTTGGCCAAGAGATTAATATAATGAAAGGTTTTTGTCTCAATGTGAGGTTTACATGCATGTAATGTGTTTATGCTGGTTTTAAAATTTTATTTGCTTAATACCTGAATGTTTCTTACGTGCTCTTGCGTACATGACTCTGTCTATGTAATCGATACATTGTCCATAATGAGTTGTGGCTCTGTCCCTTTCCATTGATCTAATCCCCTTCTGCATGTGGTTGCGGCACGCCTCGGGTGAGACTCTCTGCTCTCCAAAGTAGGGTGAAAATGTCGGCGTAATCCTAGACTACATCAGACTCCTTTGTTGGCCACAACTCCTGAACCTGGGTCTTGTCCACGAGACCTGACTTCTCACCAACACAACCTTCTATCAACACAAGTAAATAACTGGCTAAGAGCGCTGACCCAGAAATTTAGAGTTTCAGCTAAGCTTCTTCAAAAATATTCTAGGCATATTTTGTTTAGTCTTCAGAGGATATCTTGATGTATTTTTCCCAGGTGGATATACTACATAGTATTTGTCACATGGCACTTTAGGATCAGGGATGGGAAGCAAACAGGGTGAAAAATTACTGTGTAACAAAGATTCAACATTCTAACAAAGAAGGGGGAGAAGAAGTATATTTCAGATGTATATTGTGTCCCTCATTTGAAGCATAACCTCATAAGAATTGGAAAACTCATGCAAAAGGGCTACAATGTATTTTTCAAGAATGGAGAGTGCAAAATTTTGGATAATTCTCCAAGCAAAAAATTGATTGCAAAAGTTCAGATAACAATAAATAGAATGTTTCCTCTCAAGATAAAACCGTATTTGAAGGAAGAAGGTGCTCAAGCACACCCATCAATGAATTCAAGAGAGAATTAAATAAATGTAGCAACGGTCACACAAGTAAACTTTCAAGAAGAAGTTAAAGATGAAAAATGGTTATGGCATTTGATATTTCACCATCTTAATTTTGAATGTTTGAATTTGTGTTTCATAGGAAAGCCATGGAGAATGTATTTCCAGTCATAGAGAAGCGATACAGCTCATGTGAAGGATCCACCTCAGGAAAGAAACCTAGAGAATCATTTCCAGTAGAAAGTCAATAAGGGAAAAGGAAACTTTGGAGATTGTCCATTTAGATTTATGTGGAATAATGCAGAGACCATCAATTAGGGGAAGCTATTATTTTTTGACTTTCATAGATGATTATATAATGAATACATGGGTCTACTTCCTAAAACAGAAAGGTGAGGTGTTTGACTGCTTCCACTAATACAAAGCTCTTTTGAGAAGCAAAGTGGACACTACATCAAAAATTTTAGGACTGACAGAGGTGGCGAATACGTCTCAATTGACTTCCTACGTTTTTGTAGGGAGTATGGAAGTCACAATAAATTTACAACAAGGTATACACCTCAGCATAATGGTGTTGTGGAAAGGGAAAATGAGACCATTATGGAATTTGCAAGGATTATGTTGAAGGCAAAGCATTTTCCAAATGAATATTGGGTTGAAGTTGCCACTTGCACAACATATATCATTAATAGGTGTCCAACTAAAAGTGTAAAGAATATGGTTCCTGAAGAGGCATGGAGTGGAAGAAAACATAGTGTCACTCACATGATAATGTTTGGATGTGTGGATTATGCAAATGTCCCAGACAAATTAATGAAGAAGTTGGATAGCAAGGGGAGAAATGCATATTTTTTGGATATAGAGATCAATCCAAGGCATCCAAGCTCTACAATGTATTAAACAGGAAGGTCATAATCAACAGAGATGTGTCATTCATATAAGAGGAAGCATGGGATGGAATCTTGGAGATGAAAAGCAATCTGAAAACATGTATATGAAATGAAGAAAAAGAGGAATAGACTGCAACAAGTAATTCCTTAATCATGGCTCCTCATACTCCTATTCAATCTCAACAAAGCAGTCACCAAGTGACATTATCAACAAATAATAGGATAGTGTCATGCAATAAAGAAAGTAATACTCCATGCACACCACAAAAACCCACAACATCATTTACTTCAAGAAAAACATAAAGTGGCATGTCAAGTCCATCTTTCGCAAGCTTAAGAAGACAAAAATTTAGAAATTTAAGTGAAATTTATTATCAAAATGAAGTTGATAGTAGTGCCGATCTGAATTCATTTGCATTATTTTTTCATCTAGATGACCCAATCTATTTTGAATATGCTGTCAAAGAGGAAAAATGGATCGCAATAACGAATGAATAAATAGGAGCAATAGAAAAGAATGACACGTGGGAGTTAGTAGACCTTCTGCAAAGAAAATAATTCAATGGAGTGAAGTGGATCTATAATACCAAGAGCAATGTTGAAGGAAAGATTGAAAGGGATAAAGCAAGGCTAGTTTTCAAAGGATACAAGTAGCAACATGGAATATATTATGCAGATACATTTTTACCAGTCGTGAGGATGGAGATAGTGTGTATAGTTTTGTCAATTTCCACACAGCATAAATGGAACGTGTATAAAATGGACATAAAATCAACATTCTTGAATGGAGTGCTAAAAGAGCAATTATATGTTGCGAAACCACCTGGTTATGAGGTAGAAGGCTAAGAAGACAAGGTGTATAGGTTGAAGAAAGCTCTTTATGGGTTGAAGCAAGCACCACGTGCATGGTATAGCAGGATAGATGCGTACTTGATGGATAATGGCTTTGATAAATGCGATGGTGAGCGTAATCTCTGCATTAGAGAGAGTGACAGTGAGATTTTTATTGTTGTTTTATATGTAGATGATTTGATTTTTATAGGGAGTGATGATTTCCTCATTGTTTATTTAAAATAAGTCATGAAAAGTGAGTTGTTAAGTTATTTTTTTGGAATTGAAGTGAAGAAAACAAAAAATGGTATTTTTATTTCCCAAGAAAAATATGTAGCAGAAATTTTGGAGTGTTTTAATACGCATAACAACAAGACCGCACCAACTCCAACTGTCATGGGGTTGAAGTTGAGCAAAGAACATTGCAGCAGCAATGTCAATCTGAGATTATACAAAATTATGGTGGGAAGTTTTATGTATTTGATAGCAACTTGGTCGGATATAATGTATGCAGTAAGCCTAGTGTCAAGTTTCATGGAGACACATTAGCAAGAAAACAAAATGATTTTAAGGTATGTCAATGGGACAAACCAGTATGGTATTTTATACACCACAACAAATGATTTTATTCTGGTTGGTTACACTAACAGTGACTGGGAAGGAAGTTTTGATGATAGAAAGAGCACGTTATGATATTTTTTCCATTTAGGTTCAAGAGCCATTTCATGGGCCTCCAAGAAGCAGCCAATGGTATCATTGTTGACCACAGAAGCTGAATATGTCACCACAATTGCACCAATGTGTCAAGCAGTTTGGATGAGAAGAATGTTGAGGGATTTATGTCATGAACAAGAGGGAACAACAACTATTTTCTGCGACAATAATTCTGAAATTGCACTATCAAAGAATTATGTTTTTCACAAGAGAAACAAGTACATTGACACTAAATATCATTTAGTTAGAGAATTGATTAACAATGGTGAGATTGCATTGCAACATCATAGGTAGCAGGAAAAATTTACAAACATCTTCACAAAGCCATTGGCATGTGAAAATTTTGTCTATCTACGAGTCTTTTTTGGAATTATCAATGGAAGCAATTGTGATTAAGGGGGAGTGCTAGAAAATTAATCCCAACCACCACAATTATAACACTATCAACAACCATCCTCTCAAAGTACAACAAAAAATCAAAGACCAATTTTTGTTACACAGAAGATTTTGTTTGCAAGCTGAAGAACATGAATTAAATGAAATTTTGAGTGGGAGAAAAAAATTCCCATTCCGTAACACATCAAGTAATTAAGAACAAATGGGAATTTAATGCAGGTTTTGTAAAAAAATTATGGTCAGAATTTTACTCTGCAATTTTTATTTTTATTCCAGAACATCTGCAAGTTCAGAAAATAATGTTTTAGTACAAACTTCCATCCTAGGTTTTAAATGTTTTGTCTTGTCATGTATTAAAATATTAAAAACGCATTTTTTGAACAAAATGATTATGTAGACGGCTTTTTCTATGTGGTGGATCTAAGTCTCAGAAGTTTTGAAGAGAAAATTGTGGAGCAATTTGTGGTGCTCACGTAAAAAGAATTTAGTTACATGGTTTTATCACGAGTTACTCTACAACTCCTAGTTTTGTCACTCCTAGATACAGCCTTGAGTTGTATAAATACCAGTGCCTAGGACATCTTAAATGCAAGGAGAATACGACTCAACTGATTGCAGTTGACAATTTTAGGCTCTCAGGAAACTATCACTCGGATGAATGGTTTTAATAAGGGTGGAACCAAGACCCCAAAGTTAAACACAAAAACTAAGAAAACTGTAGAAACTGAGTATAAAATACAATAAGTAAATGCATTAGATAGCTTTAAGATAGAATGTTGTAAAGGGGGCCAACTTCTAAAATGACTACACAAATATCAATTTATATGTAAGCGGTGACTATGATAGAAGATGGAATAGGATACCAACTATAACTGGGCTTATTTAAAGATAAGAGTCCATATATATTGGGCCTATGCAAAGATAAGAATCCATATATCTAGGCTCATTCAAAGACAAGAATCCATTGTAATTGGTATCATAAGAATGGTGGTAGAGATAGGAAATGAAACAAAGTATCATGCCTGAGCCATATTTAAAGCGCTATGGATGAATAAATATGAGTATCTGCTATGATAAATTCATATTCAAACATGGGAGCACTTGCATTCTAGAACATTAGATAAAAGAAATGTGGAGAGATATGAAATTAACCTTTGTATTAAAAAACATGGAGAAGAGTTACAAGCTATGAATCATCTAGAGCGAAATCCCCAATCCCAAAAAAGCTTCTTATTACTAATTCCCTACGGGATCTTCAACATCTACTGTCAAAGTTCATACAAAATACATAAAGAACACTTGAACTAGTCAGTCCTTTGGAAAATCTGGAACTTTTTCTTAGTGTTTTCTTCTTGTTTTTATAACCACTGATTCCTATGCGTGAGAAGATATTTTGGGAAAATATCTTCCCTGCATGCTGGTATGTTGTTGCAGGTCTAAATCAAAATAGAAATTATGATGAGGAAAAACTGCCTCTCATCATCTTACAACATAGGCCTAAAGTCATTTCTAACTGAAATATAACAATTTACTAAACTGAAAGTAAAAACTGCAGAGATGAAATAAGGATTTCACCCGAAATGACAAGGTGAAAAGAGCACAAGGTAAAAAGAAGGCCACATAGGCCCTGTCGTGGATTATCATTTCTGTTTGATGAGGTGGAGCCAATGCTACTGCTGGTGAAGGTAATATAGTTAGTCATGGGATAGCTAGCCTTCTGAGCTGGAGAATGCAATGCTGCTAATAGTGGAAGAGTCGGCATTCTGCGCTGAGGGTCCCATAGAGTGGCTAATGATACTACTCCATTACCTTTGATGTGGAATTTCATATTTTCATCTTTTTCTCTGCTTCCCAAGCATGGAGGATCATCATCCTAGGCCTCGAGCCACTGTGATTGGCCATGAGATGGCCTTGTGTACATTAAAAGGATATGAAAATCTGCACAGAAAGAAAAAAATTAAATAAATCCTACGATGAAGGGTACTTCAGATGGCTTGGGTAAAGGCGGAGGAGTAGTGCGGAGGTAGTGAATGCAGCGGTGAAAGGTAAAACCATGGCGGAGGAAAAAACTAGGGTTTAAATCAAAATATGGTGTAGACATATGATGGGCGATTTCATGGAAAACCGTGAGTGGTTTTATCATGGAGGCTGAGTGGTAAGCGGTATCGAGCTGGAGGCACGTGATACATGTTAGGGAGCGACGCTTGTCCTTACAAAAATTTCCCATTTCACGTTGAAGCTATGAGTTGGGGAGATGTTCTGAAATGAACGTGAAAACGAATGGGAACTGTCCGATCTAGGCAATCCAGATCAAAGGCTGCAAATGCATGCAATGAACGTACTTACACAATTGGGTGGGACCAACAACGACGTCAAGACTTACCTTACCATTACATTCACAGTGCAAGGTGTCTTTGTGGTCGGGCCCACCAAGCATTCTGGCGGGGTCTTGTAGTGGCTCTAAGCCCATGGCCATTACCCCACGGAAAAAGCTATCTTGGGTCCCACCATATGCTACGTCATCACCATTCCGGGGGGGTGAGCTTCCACCTTCCCCTTGCCATCCTTGATCCCCCCAGAACTCTTCACGTGCCTTTCTTCCTTTGTATGCTCGGAGTATGGGCGGGTCTCGCCCTGCCTAGCTATATTGCACCTTTATCCTCCTTTGTTTCGTGTAAAGCTTACTGCAAGGCTAGAATATGTATATGATGCCTCGTCCCCTTTTATATGGATTTTCATTCACATCAACCCATTCTCTCCTTTAAGTATTTCTCCCTTTTATGCTTTCAGGTGATCCCCCTTTAGAAGTTTCTTAGGGATAAGGTGGTGAATGATATAACAACATTGACTCCATTTGGGGATGACACATTCGTCCTTGAATGTGTTGAGAACTCCACAGACCATTTGTTAACTTCTCCTTGCGAACAAATTCTCCTTGATGCCTTCTCTTCTTTCTTCATGACAACTCAAAACAACAAAAATTATAATAAAAGAAACTAAATAATGTACAATATCATACAACAGACCTTTCGGCCTGAATCAATAATGGAAAAAGGGTTTTAATAATTTCCCATTCACAGGGACGTTGAATAGATCAGCCTGCAAATTTTCTAGTCTGAAGGTGTTGTTTCCTCCTTCTTCAACAATTTTGAAAGGTCCAAACCATAGAGGGTTGAAATTTTCATGCTTTCCTTTTTTAGCCCTTCTTATATCCCATCTTAGCACCAAATCTCCGAACTGCATCTCTTTACCTTTAGCATTCTGATCGAACATGTCTTTCATCTTCTCTTGGTACTCAGTCAATCTCTGATTTACTTGACTTCGAGCCTCCTCTAGCTCTACTAACTAATTCATCCTTCTGGTAAGATCGTTTGGTTCCTCTTGACAGTCCTGAATGAACCTAGCCATAGGTAAGGCCAATTGTATTGGGAAAACAGCTGCTCTACCATAGACCAATTCATATGGGGATTTTCCTGTTGACCTCTCACTATTGATTATGTTTTCCCATAGTGCAAACTTGAGCTGAGAATCCTAGTTCTTCTGGTTTTCATTTATGGCCTTTTTCAGCGCCCTCACCAAGGTTTTGTTTGAGGATTCTGCTAATCCATTCCCCTATGGATAATATGCAGTAGAGTTCCATAATACAATATTATATTTTTGGCAAAAATTTATGAATTTGACAGACTTAAAAGCCTGAGCATTATCTGTGACAATCTTAGCAGGGCAGCCAAACCTTGAGATGATGTTATCTTCCAGAAACTTGATCACCACTATGTCTATCACATTCCTTGCTGGCACGGCTTCTACCCATTTAGTGAAGTAATCAGTGGTTGTTAGTATCCATTTGTGCTGCCCGCTTGAGGTAGGATGAATTTTTCCGATGAAATCAATTCCCCACTACTGGAAAGGTTCCTCTATGTTTACCGGTATCATAGGTAGAGGTGCGAACTTCTACCTTTCAGAAAATTTTTGACATTTTTCACAGGCCCTTACCCGAGCATGAACATCTCCAAAAATTCTGGGCCAGAAAAATCCTACTTTCAGAATCTTGTGTGCCGTGGCCCTCCAGCTGTAGTGGACCCCACAGAAGCCCTCATGGAATTCTGTAATCACTTCTTCTACTTCATTTTCTATGAGACATAAAAAGTAGTATGCCTGATGGGTCCCTCCAGTACTGATGGCCATTTTCTATGATGAACTTCTGAGATTTTCGCCTCACAGCTTGGAGGACATCTAAGAGTTAAGAGGCATTCTACAATTTCTTTGTACCAAGCACTGAGAAGGTACTTCATATGGGTATTTTGTGTAGCATTTTCTATCCTGCGCTGCTCATCTGCTCCCCCAGGCTCTTCATTTGCCACCATAGACAAATGTATCCCCAAAGCCTAACAGTTTGATTCAGAAAGGATCTTGGCTAATCCCTGTCCCTTTATTAGCTTAGTGGGGCATATCTCCAACTCATACTCCTGTATCTTGGCTATCCATTTTCCTCTCTTTCCTTCACTATCTCCCTGAATCAAGATGTCTTTTACAGCCGTTGTGGGTAAAAATGTAGTTATAGCTGACTACAAGACATATATCCGAAAATCCTTGAGGGATTCGACCAAGGCATAAGCCTATTTCTCGAGGATGTTATACTTTAGCTCAGCATCATGAAGCACTTGGCTGAAAAAGGCAATAGGTTGTTCGTGACCTTCCTCATTTTTCTGCAATAATATAGCTACGAAGTAAAATATTATGAAGGGTTTTTCATAATCTAGTCGTACCAATACTGGGGCTTTTGTGAAAGCATTTTTAATTCTGTTAAAGCTTCACGTGACTCAATAGTCCATTTTACTGCGTTATCCTTCTTCGGCATCTTAGTTATGTACCGAACTATCTCCGCATAGTTCGGTATGAATCTCCTCAAGAAGTTGATGCGTCAAAGAAAAAATTGGACCTCTTTCTTATTTCTAGGCAAGGATATACCCTTTATGACTTCTACCCTTTTCGGGTCAATTTTTACCCCTGCCTTTGTTACAATACGCCCCAACAGTTTACCCTCTTCTAATGCAAATAGAGATTTCTGGGGGTTAAAGGAAAATCCATACCTGCAGCACTTTTCAAAGGTTTTGCACAAATGTTCTATATGTTCAGCATCATCCTTTGAGAAGACTGTGATTTCATCCAGGTAAACCACTACGAATTTGTCTTGTTCCCCCACAAAAGAAATGTCCATGGCCCTTTGAAATGTAGCCCCCACATTGATCAATCCAAATAGCATTCAAGCGTACATAAATGTTCCCCAAGGAGTGGTGAATGCGGTTTTCCTTTGGTCCTCCAGAAGCACTGCTACTTGGTTGTAACCAGAAAAGCCATCCATCATGGACATACATGAATATCCTACCACCTTCTGCAATATATGGTCCATCTTGGGCAGCGGATAATTATCTTTGAGAGATTCTCTATTCAAGTTCTGAAAGTCAACACACAATCTTATTTCTCCATTCTTCTTTCGAACTGGGACTAGGTTGGCCACCCATTCAGAATATCTTAATGGCACAATAATATTAGCCTTCATCAATTTCTTAATTTCCTTTTCAATGGAAGGAAGGAGTAAAGGATTAATCTACCTTAATTTTTGTTTTTGTGGCTTAGCATCTCCTTTTAATGGAATCTTGTGTTGGATAATGCTAATATCAAAGGTCTTCAAATCTTGATAGGACCAGGCAAAGACATCTTTATATGTCTGAGCTTCCGATATTTCTCTTTGTATTCTTCAGGTACCTTATTAGACAATTTCACAATCTTGGGATCGGCCTGTGTGCCGAGGTTCAGGTCATCTACCTTATTTTATTCAACAACCTTACTTGGCTGGATTGGGACATCATTATTATCAATTAGTCTCTCCAGGGGGACCAGTCATCTAGGTATTACATTTCCTTTGAGCTGCAGCACCTTGTGCCCAGCTATGGTATCCTGCCATTATTTCTGAGGAAGGTCCTCAGTCTCTTCATCACTAGAATCTATTTCCATATTAGAGAATTCCACAATAGTCTCCATGAATATTTTGACCTACTCTTCATCTTTAAACACCTGCCAGTGTTTGACATTGTCAGGGATGGAAGGACAGTAGCGAACTTCTATTTCATACCTCAGGAGGAGGTTCTGAGGTGGTCGAAAAGTGCTTGCAGCTACTGTAAGAGAATCCTCCATTCTGTTTTGGTCTCTTAGCATAAATTGAATATTAAATGCTGAGAATAAATTCTCTACCAAGTCCCATGCCTCATTTCTGTAAGCCCTCAGTCGTGGGTGCTTAACTTGACATTGATTTCTTACTTGTCTCACCACCATTTCTGAATCTCCCAAAAACTTAAGCTCTGAATATTCATGTTCTTTTTTGTTTGTAGACCTAGGAGCAATGTTTCATATTCAGCCACATTTTTCGTGGCTTCATACTCCAATTTGAAAGCTAATGGGACCAGTTGTCTAGTTGGGGAGATAGGGAGAACCCCAGCTCCATTCCCTTCCTTTGAGTTGGATCCATCAAAGTGCAAGGTCCAAATCCTGCCTTCTTCATAACTTGAAGACTGCTTAGTATTCATTTGACGGAAAGATGGGTCCTGCAAGTAATCTTGGTCTTCCTCAAGAATTAGATAAGAAAATTCACCCTCTTTGTTGTACACTGGTGAATTCATTGAATTATCAACTTTAGTGACCATCTTCACAAACCTTGTTTCCCGGTATAATATTCTTTCTTGGCCTCCAAATATAGGGATAGTTGCATAGGTTAGGTCCAACTTTATAGATCCTCCAATTTTTGTACCCATTAATCTTGATAATAGCATCCCAAACCGAGCAGGGATGTCAGCCACTACTATGTCCATTACCACGCTCTTAGCTGGGATTTGGGATATATTTACCACCAAATCCTTGATCATCCCAAAACATTTGACTCTTTTAGAATCAAAGGATTAGAGATCTTTATATGGACGAGTGATCTGCAGCCCCAATTGTTCCATCACTGACAGGGGCAAGAGGTTATTGGACGCCTCCGTAATCCAACATACAGCTTATGCACAATGTGTCAACAAGGACATCGATGGTGAATTGCCAGAGTTGCATCCCGCATATAAGAACACAACTCCTTCATTAACTTAGAAAATATTCAAAGTTTCTACAATAATCATGGAAAACATGTAACTTAATTAAACATGAAGGTGAAAAAGAGCCATACAAATCAACTCCCTTAACTATATTAAAATTTTGTGGCCAGATATTACATTGGGCGGCCTCTTGGCTCTTCGCCCTTTAAACCACTCCTCACTCACTCCCCTTAGCTCTTCAACTATTCAAGTGTGTTCTCCTCACAAAAACCACTCATATTTATACATAAATAATGAATTTAATTCACTCCAAAAATCTCTCCACCTAATCCTCAACTAAATCTATTTTAAAAACATTTTAGGTGTGGACTCAACAAAGTCTCGTACATAGCATTCCTAATCCCTAATTTTTCTACCTAATTCTATTTTCTCTCATATCCTTTTAATTAATAAAAGAATATTTACAAAATCCTCACTTTTCTAATTTATCTCCTATTTTATTTAAAAATAACAAATTAATTAATAAAATAATTAAAATATCACACCCCCTTTTATTACATATTGAAAAATGAAATTTTCCATTGATGCTCCTGCATCAGACTCCCAAGGTTGAAATTAATCATGATCGCCTGATCATGTGTTCGGATCTCTGTGTCTGCTTGGATCCCATATCTTGTGCTGCAACTTCCCATTTGTCGTTGCTTCTATTTGTTGTTCTTCTCCATGTCTCCACACTTTATGCTGCATTGCCCCACTGGCTATGCTTTCAAAATATTCTATTGTCTTTCGCTTGTTGCTTCTTCTTTGTTTTACTACTGTTGGCCTCTTCCGGAATACTTTCATCATCATCATCCGCCTCATTAGTTCAATTTCTCCGTCTAAAATATTTTCTCCAGCATCTGCAATAAAACCTGTACTCACAAAACAATTGTTAGAATAAAAAACATAAGGCTTCAGTGCCCCTTCCGCTGCTAGAAAAATTTCAGTATGCTGCTCTGAAATTCCCTTGTCCATCAGCACATCAGTATGCTGATTCAATTTCTCTGTGAGACTATTAGTTAGTCCCTCCTCCACATCATCTGTTTCAAAAATGTTTCCCTGTCCTATGTCTTTTAGTAACTCTTCCTAAACATAGATCCTCTGCTTTTCCAACTCTCTCCTCTAAAGATCTAATTTCCGATATAACTGAACAATCTCAACTAGAGTAGAACTCGGAAATTTTACACAATTTTCCATATCTTCACTTGCTGTTGACCAATCATCAGATGGTCCTTCTTCCCCTGCTTCAAGATTCTGCTGAATATTTCCATAAGACCCCTCTGTCTTCATTTCTTCCTGAGATCTTGCTATCTCTGCATCATTCTGAACAAACTTCAGATTCAACTCTTCCTCTTTAACAAACTTCAAAGTTTTTTCAACACCCTATGATATACCTGTCATCACACACAAATCATTAGTCTTAAAAACATAATACCTTGTGGTCTCACTGAATGCTTCAGTCGACATCTCTGAATCCTTCATGTGATTCAGTTCCTTTGTAGATTTCCCTTCTGTCTCATCACTACTTCCATTCTCCCTCTGGAAATCTTCCTGAATTTCCCTGGTTTCAACATCATTACATTGTAAAATTTTGTCAGCAATCCCATTAAAAAAATACACTTGTTTACCTCCTTGAAATTTTCCTTCAGCAATTCCACTCTGTTCCCGTTCCATAATAGCTTCAACTTACTGTCTTACCCCAAACAAGAAGTCATTTGTGATTTCTTCCTGTTGTAACCAATCAACACATTCCTCTTCTGAAAGGAATTCTCTACCAGAATTTACCTCAAAAGCTTCATTCTTCTTCGTGATAGTTCCATCAGACTGTTCACCATGTTTCGCACATCCTGCAAACATACATGAACTGTGAGAAAAATTGCAAGGCTTCATAGCCTCATCTGTTTCTCTCGCTATCACCTCTTCAGATGTTTCCGAACTATCCCAATAGTTCATAAGATCTTCCTCACTGATCTCTTCACCAAGAATTTCACCATGTTCTGGGCCACAAATGGAAACATCCATTTTCAACTCAGCCTCTCTGAGTTCTCCACAACTCAACATCTGCTCGAGCTTCCTCAGCTCCTCCATCAACTGTATGTTTACCTGTTTTTCCCTTCTTGCGTGTAGCTTCTGCCACTTCACCTTCCTTTTCATGGTCCAACCATGTGTCTGTTTTCTCATATTTTCCTGCAACAACTTCATTAACGATTCCAGGTGAATTGTTATCTCGGCCTTCTCCCGCTCATACTCTTGATCAGATCTCCGAAAATGACTATCAATAGTCATCTTCCCCTCTGTTTTGAACTGCATCTATTCATGTGTGGACTTCATTTAAGCCACTTCCCCGCAATCCTTCACACTTTTCATTCATCAAAATGCAACTTCTCCTACTGCGCTTGGCTTCTCTTTGTCTTGGAACCAATCCCTGGCAACCTCTTGCTAAAAATTGCTGTAAACAACACCTTAGCATATACAAAATGCATCTCAAAAAATTTTCCCAAATAAAACTTCAATTCCGGGAAATTTCATACACTATCATTGTAGAAGCTCCTTCTTAACATATGGTTCAAGAACCACAAACCCAATAATCAGTTTTCCATGCATTTAAACACACACCTCAAATGGCATTTAGAACCAAATCATACTCTCGCTATAAACTCTTTACTAAAATTTATTTATGTAAAGGTTCCTCTTCAATTTAATATGATGCCCACTCTCTTTTCTAGCAATATGGAAATTCCTTTCATATTCTCAAAAAAAAATTTAACCTTCATATGTAAGGTTTCCTCCATTCATGAAAACCTTTTCCATGATTTTTAACTTATGCAAACTTCTCAAATTTCAAGAGTGGAGCTTGCTCAAATAAATCCCAAGACATATAATTTATTACCAAATGTCAAGTCTTTTAAAATAACAAACCTTGAATTGTACATGCGCCCTTTAAATCTTCCATGTTTGATATTGACTATCAAAACTAATGCATTCACGCCTTCATTTCCAACTATGTCAAATTTCAATAACACAGTATTTGATCAAATGTCAACTACAAGTGGTCACGTATTTACTTACCCTACACTTCATGTCGACTTAATGTGAATGCACACCTTCAAACTCTTTGACTGTTGAACAGTGATATGCACAGTACCTCCGCCAACCATTCAATTTTAAAGATTTGTCTTCGATTTCTATTCAACGCAATAATAGACTTTCACACCAGCTTGCCAACTCTGCAATCTAATTCTTCAATCACACTTCTGATTACTTTGACACTGGTTTTCAACAAAATTT
Source organism: Pinus albicaulis (assembly GCA_034641835.2). Lineage (NCBI taxonomy): Eukaryota > Viridiplantae > Streptophyta > Pinopsida > Pinales > Pinaceae > Pinus > Pinus albicaulis. Next base: position 958,969,635 of record CM076578.1, on the reverse strand, counting down.
TAATTCAATTCAATTCTGAAATGCATAGCTCTTCCAAAGCACACCTCACCTGTGCTAAGACTTGAAATCCACCTCCATTTATGCTGAAGTGGAATTTTCTTAACCGCCCAAACTCAACCAAAATAAACATGATCCCAGCAATTAGATCCTTCCACGCTCGATTTCGATCAACATTCCCAACGCTTCTGTTATCGACTGTTAACCCTTTGAACCACAACATCAAATATCCAACGTTATTTGCAATCTCTGTTCGTCTGCTCTTTAGCGTTTTATAATGAGTTTCAAGGCTGCACCTTTCACAACGCCTCATTCATATACAAAACCCAGTTAACATTAAAATCGAATTCATGATTCCAGCAAACATATCCATGCAGCTTTCAGATGATTTATAATGCAATTGTCATTATGTTCTTACCTATTCTGCGTTTAAAAATTTGTGCTACTGGAATGCTGCAATTTGGTATTCTTACACAACGTTTGAATTTAACTTACTTTTGTGGTCTCCCTTCAGGCATAAATCAGAGAGAACCTTTGCATCGGATCTGCTGATTTATGATGCATCCTCACTTCAATTGTTTGATTTTCACAGCTTCACTTCAGCAAACAATCAATCTCCAACTTGGGAATATGCGTTATACACAATTGACCATCACAGAAAACACCCAACATTCATATCGACTTTCACAACAAAGAATCCAAACTTCATATCGACCATCACAGGAAAGAATCGATGGCTATATATATCGATTTCTCATTGCCCAACACAACAAACAATCCACGTTCATATCAAACATCACAGCAAAGAATTTGTGGCTGTAACATTCATATCGACCACTCCAGCAAACATAAAGCTCGCAACAACGAATCTACTCAGTGCATAATCAACAATAGTCATTCACAAATTTTGAACCATGCGATTGCAACAATGGGTCTATTCTGCGTATAATCAACAACAGTCATTCATAAATCCTGAACACGCATTACCTTGTTGCGTCTAATAGTTCATGCCACCATTTTATACTGGTTAATATGCTGTCTAATGCCTTCAATGCCGCTCATCTCAGCACCACGGTCTTCACAAACCAACGTCGCTGCAATTTTTCAACGTGTGAACCAAGTTTACACAACGCTCTCTCTTGAATATGTTCCAAGCTTACGCAAAGCTTTCAATCTCCTCCGGCGCTCCTTCAACTGACCACGGGCCCATACACCAATACTGCGAGTTATAAACCCAGAAAAAAAAAAACGCTGTCATAACTCCATCCTGGCACTAGCTACTGTTCTCTCAAATGCAGCTTCAGGCGATTTATTCACCGCTTCAACACAATCTATACTTGTTGAATGTCATCACTTCACCAGGTACACAAATCAAGCTCTCCCATATACATGCAATGAGCGATGCTGCCCTCAACGAGTTCTAAACTCTGTTTTGCTCCGTCTGGAATTCTCTGTGTTGGTTAGCTTCAGCGCTAACAACAATGCCTTCAATGAGCTCTTAGCTTTAGTTAGCTCTTCTTGGAATTCTCTACATTCGACCAATCTACGTGAGGTGTCACCATTACGTGCGCTCTATCAATACGTTCAACTCCATTGATAAATTCCTCCATTTTCCATCAATTCCTGTGTCCACAGCTTATACATATTTCACACACACACACACACACACACACACATATATGCAAATTCTCAACAGGTATCTTCCTGCTCTGATACAAAAAATGATGCAGGAATTCTGCTAGAAAGCAGATCCCGCATATCAGAACACAACTCCTTCATTAAATCAAAAAATATTCAAATTTTCTACAATAATCATGGAAAAAATATAACTTAATTAAACATGAAGGCGAAAAAGAGCCATACAAATCAACTCCCTTGTCTATATTAAAATTTTGTGGCTAGATATTACATTGGGCGGCCTCTTGGCTCTTTGCCCTTTAAACCACTCCTCACTCACTCCCCTTAGCTCTTCAACTATTCAAGTGTGTTCTCCTCACAAAAACCACTCATATTTATACATAAATAATGAATTTAATTCACTCCAAAAATCTCTCCACCTAATCCTCAACTAAATCTAATTTAAATACATTTTGGGTGTGGACTCAAAAAAGTCCCATACATAGCATTCCTACGCCCTAATTTTTCTACCTAATTCTATTTTCTCTCATATCCTTTTAATTAATAAAATAATATTTACAAAATCCTCACTTTTCTAATTTATCTCCTATTTTATTTAAAAATAACAAATTAATTAATAAAATAATTAAAATGTCACACCCCCTTTTATTACATATTGAAAAATGAAATTTGCCCTTGATGCTCCTGCATCAAAAAGAAATCTCTAACAATAATTCAAACATGTTTTCGAACTCCTCCCTCTATCATTTTCTCACATCTAACTCAAATTGAAATATCTATTCAAGCTCCTCCATGTGTCATTTTCCCACGTCTAACTCAAATTATTTGTAGGAAAATGCATCTTGGAATCATGTTTTTGAACTCCTCCCTCTATCATTTTCCCACATCTAACTCAAATTTAAATATCTATTCAAGCTCCTCCATGTGTCATTTTCCCACGTCTAACTCAAATTATTTGTCGGAAAATGCATCTTGGAATCTCATATCCATTGTGATACATTACTTACGGGTTATTATACCTTGTACCAGGGAAGTAAAAGTTCTTCACGTATTTGTATTGGATGGAGGTCAAATAGATCCAATGAGGGTTGATTCTCTTCCGCTAATAATAACCAAACAAGGAGTACCTTCATCACCACCCTGGGATTGTTGATTCCAATATACATAGTGGGATTCCACAATCTTTACCCTTCTCCTCACCCATAGAAAATATCCTACTCACCCAACCTAAAAACAAGAAATCGTGCTTTGAGACCTTACATATATCTATCCAAAACTCATGTCATCGTCGCTAGCTTACCATGTCTTTTGATATCACATTTCCCGCGTTTAGTTAATGGTGTCGCATAAAACAAAAAGTTTTGTATCCGTCAGTGGATGTACAATGGGGAGGCCTAAGGATCTCCGGATATGGAAGGAGGCAGTGGCACAAGCCGAGAGCATTGGCCATGATCGGTTCTAGAAGGGAGTGATAGTTAGGTCAGTATTATATAGACAAACATCAATCTTGTAGAGATATTCTTGAACCATACAATATAGATTTCAATGTACCCTAACTCGTGTATGGAGTTCACTGGTTTTATTATTGTATTAACATATAAATATTACAAACATGAGAACAACTTTATAACTAGGTTGATATCTTTTCTAAGTCTAGTTACATCAACTATGATATATTCACTAATTTTACTAACATCAACTATTATATATTTTATTTTTGTTGCGCTTCTACCACATAGATATTGTAACATAACATGTTTAATGGTAACCATATATTAAAAAAAATAATAATTCAATATTATAGGTTAGTCATATATAAAAAGTAAAGATATAATTAATAAAATAGTTATATATATTAAACAAAAAATAATTCAATATTATAGGTTAGTCCTATATAAAAAGTAAATATATAATTAATAAAATATTTATATATATTATTCAAACCGTTCATTAAGCTATTTCAAACCTTCAATATTCAAATATTATAAAGAAACGAATTTATTTTGGCAACCATATATTAAACAAAAATTAATTCAATATTATAGATTAATTATATATTAAGAATAGAGACATAATTAATAAAATAATTATATATATTATTCAAAGTATTCATTAAGCTTTTCCAAACTTTCAATATTCAAATATTATGAAGCAATGAATTTATTTAGGGAAATTAATTTCTTGATGAGTACTTAACTCAAAAAAACCCCAAATACTATAAAGCATTGAATTTATTTTTCGGGAAATTAATTTCTTGAGGAGTACATAATCAAAGAAAACCCAATAACATAAAGAATACATGATTATCGAACTAGGAAAAAAGATTGAAAACAAACAAAATGATAAAATATAGTGGAAAACCAATAAAATAATTTAAAAGAAACAAAATGATAAAATATAGCGGAATACCAATAAAATAATTTGAAAGAAATTTATTAGTAAATTGATGACTACCAATAATTTATGAAAGAGAAACTCAAATAAAATTTATGAAAGAGAAACTTAAATAAATATATGAGTGAAATTAATATATTTTAAAAACATATTTATTTTTATATTAATTTATTTTCATTAATAAATTAGAAAAAAATTAATAATATAGAGATCGGAAGATAAATAATATGATATGAGAGAAATCAAACGTTTTAGGAACAAGGACTTGATAAATTATTATAAGAGACTCAATAAATGATAGAAATAAATATAGAAATGTTGCAATTTGATAAATAAATGATGGAATTTTGAATATATATATATCTGTGTGTGTGTATGTGTTTTTTTAGTTTTATAAAATATTGTGATTATAACAATAAATCATCAGTAAAATTATGCACTTGGCATTATAAAAATGGTTCTTAATAAGGAGAGAAATCATTTGATTTATTATATTTCTTTGAAATATATTTAGTAATATATAATCATTATTAGTTATTTCTTTTAATGTTATTGATAAGTAATCATTTAAAAAAGACAATATTGCAATTAAAATAATTTATTATTTTAAATTATTGGCAAAAAGATAAATTTTCCACATTATAAAGTATGATGCTATTTAGTTATATTTATAATGGATAGGTTTTGTTGTGAAAATTATTTATATTTAAAGTATTTTACCTAATCACAATTAAAGAGGTAGCAAAGAAGAAATCTAAAGTTGTGCATTAAATTTGTACAAGACGTGTATTTAGAAACCAAATTTGCACCATGTCAGTTATGGTACAATTATCAGATACATGTCAGTTTTGGTATAGATGACTATGTAGACAAATGATGGCGCAATAAAAACCCCACCCTGCACCAATCAAAATAACGAAAATAAAATTAAAATACAAAAAAAAAAAAAATTCAAATGTTTACATTACAAATTGCAACATTAATTTTTAGTCCACCAAAAACAAATGTAAAGTCAATGCACAATCGAATAGGTGACACCTTGCAGATGTAGGGATAATAAGTAATTAATGCATAAGGTACGGGTTCGAAATTTTTCTTGGTTACAATGTTGTATTTGATTATGGTCTAGACAAGTGACAATGACAACCCAAAAGCACGCAACAATCAACCAGTTCACAGTTTTTTTGAATCACTAAGCATTTGGCAATAAGAAGTGAAAAATATACCAATCAGAGATAAGAAAAATACAGTTATATAATACAAATAGATAGATAATAAAAATGACTAAAGTTAAACTATAGAAAAACAAAAAAAAAAATTAAATCAAAATAAAATTAATGTCAAATCAATAGCAAAACTAATGCAATATACCTGCGGCGATAGGTATAATAATAATCAATATTGCTTAAAATTACTGACAAAGAAATAAATAGACATCGTGTCTTTGTTTGAAAGCAGTTCAGACAATTAAAAAATAGTTAAATATTTTATGGTGTTAAAATACTTCCCTCACACCTTGTAAAAAAAGCTTTTGATAATTGTGCAATTTTTTTATGTTCATTAATTCCAAATTAATTACTATGTTTTACTTTCATGTCATGTAGAATGTTGACATCATAATTGTTACAGTTCTTCTTTACCATGCGAATGGGTTGTGGGACATATGGTCCACATCTAAAGAGAATTAATGAATTGTTATAATATTCGTACCCGATAATTCAGTGTAATGCACTTGTCCTAGACTAGAGTGCCACAATCAAACCGCCTTTGCCATGAATATACATTCCATGCATTCAATCAACCAGGTCACATTTTTTTCGAATCACGAAGCATTTGGAAATAAGAAGTAAAAATATTAACCAATCAGAAATAATAAAAATAGATTTATATAATATAAATAAATAAATAAATAATAAAAATGACTAAAGTTAAACTATAGAAAAACATAAAAAATTTTAAATCAAAATGAAATTAATGCCAAATCAATAGCAAAGCCAATGCAATATACATGTGGTGCCAGGTATAATAACATGGAGATGGATTGGCTTAGAGGAACATAAAGATGGGTTGAATAATGAACAAATTTGACTAAATTTCATTTAGTGTGGAGGAAACAACTGAAATGAAAGAAATTAATTTATTATAAACAAGTGGATTTGAAGAATGTATAATCAATTTATTTCAAATGATTTCAAGAAGAAAATTTATGCATATTTATTTCAAATTATTTAGATGTTCAAACATATTTTTTATTCTTTATTGTAAGAGAGTTTATTTTAAAGATATTTAAAATTTTATTTACCTTCTATTTTTAACATTTTTTTTAATTAGAAGTATTACAAATATATACATATATATACATACATACATACCTATATATATATATATATATATATATATATATATATATATATATATATTAAAATTCTAATTCAATGATAAATTGTACTTAACAAAGTTCAAATTTTTGTGTTTTTTTAAAGTAATAATTGTCCTCAAATGTGTATGCTATTATTTTAGAAGTTCCTAACTTAAAGAGTAATCCATCTCTTTAGATGTGTATTATGACTTTTAAAGTCGTTAACTTGAATTATAAAAAATATTTATTCTTAAATGAAATTGATAAAATTTACAATATAAGTATAATCTAAATATTTATCTAGACTACCATATAAAATACATTTAAAATATATCTAATGTGTGTTTATTAATATATAATATAAATATAATCCAATAATGTTCCATGCCTCTCAACATTACAAATGTAGGGATTGATAATCCCTTGGTTTTATAGTAGTAATCCATTTTGGTTTATCACTTCCTTTTGTTTATAATATTAATATCTTATGTTTATAATATTAATCCATAAGGTTTATAATATTAATCCCTTGGGTTTACTAATAAATTGGGATTATAATATGAATCCCTTGAGTTTATAATACTGATTCCTTAGTTATATTGATCCATTAGGTTTATAATATCAATCCATTCGGTTTATAATATTTATCCCATTATTAAAAATATAATCACTTGCGTTTATATATATAATGGTTTTATAGTATTCATCCATTTATTAAAAATATAATTGTTTGGTTATAAAAATACCTTCGATTTATAATATTAATCATTAATGGGTTTATAATATTGATCTTATGGGTTTATAATGTTAAACCATTGGGTACCCTGGATGCGGGTGATCGCTAGGTACCGCGACGTGGCAAATCCTCTGCAAGGCGCATGGCACATCCACATGGTTTTTCATGGCCTCCATCTAAATGCTCTTAAATGGGGAAGATATTCACCCGATGCCTACATTAACCCATCTGCTTCAAGATTTTACAGCTGTCCAGCCTTCTACCCTTCCCGGTATTTCATGGTGCCCAACACTTTCATTCCTAATGTCTTCTCCTATAGTTTGTTAGTGTCTGCCAAATTTTTAGGTCTTTGTCCGAGGCACCCTAGATTCCATTCCTCGCCACCTCTGTAGCTTGAGGCAACATACCAAATTTCCTCCAACAAGTCCGCTTCTCTCATCGTCGCTCCAGAGCCCACTTGCAATGCCATGCCTCAGTGTCACAAGATGCGCTGCTGCAGAGGCCATGGAAGAGGCCAGTTCTCTCGCCCTCTCATATCCCTCCATGATGAAAGCCACTCCACCATCCATGAGGACAATTCAACCGAATTTCGTCTCAATTTCAACTCCACCGATGCTCTAGGCCATCATTTCGTCTCAGCCACTCTTTCGGTGGTTCTTCCAGAATTCCCATCCATCTCTGTTGGTTCTGGGTCTCGAAAACGTTTTAGAATGTCTACCATATCCTCATCCTACCCTCAACACTCCATAAATTTAGAGGCCCTACCTAACAAAGCAGCCACGCATTCCTCCAACAACAAAGGGAGCGACAGCTTAGTAAAAGATGATAAGGATATGGGTGCAGGTGTGCCTTCTACTTCAATGCCAGAGCCTACTATGCAGTCGTCGAAGAAGGAAGAGGACTCCTCTGAAGACTACGACTGCTTCATAGTTGAAGAGCTTCATCCACAAGATCAGTAGCATGTCTCGCTGCATTAGAATCAGTTTTGAGAGGTTTACTACTTAGCTAAGTTTCATTTTAATGTTATTATTTTTTTCTTGTTCCTGCATAGCACTATAATGTTTTGGATAGTTATGGTAAATTCTTGTTTCCCCAATCGGGGCAATAATCTATGGATTGGTTTCCCCAACTCGGGTAGTCACATTTTTGTGTTTTTGAACTCTACACATGACAGAATTGGCTAGCATAGAAACTTCGGTGGGATCGTTACAAATTGTAGTTTTATGAGCCATATAATAGAATCAGTCTTATTTAAAAAAAAAAAAAATTAAGCCCTTGGGTTTATAATAATAATTATACATTGGGTGTATTAATCCCTTGAGTTTATAATAATAATATCTCGGGTTTATTAATAATATTAATGAATGTGGATATAGTAGACCCTTTCAATTCTCCATTTGTTTCTAATAGTAATCTCTTGGGTTCGTAATATTAATCCCTTAGGTGAGGTTAACTTTACTGCTTGATGGCTCCGCTAGGGTTTCTACGCAAACCCTGATTCATTCTCTTTCGTGTCCTCTGGTTCGTCGCTTGGTTCCCCTTGGCCTCTCCGCTAAAGAGTTTCCCATGCATCTGGCCTCCGGAGGGGCGAGCACGGCCCCCGCTCCTCTCAACACCCCTTCTTCTGACAATTATGCCGCTGCAGACAAAAACGCCAGCCAAGGTCTGACCCCGCAGACTGACTCTGCCCAGGTTTTATCTACTGATGTATCTGGTGATGCCGCCTCAGGATCTGTGGCCACTAAAGATAAAATGGTAGAGAGGATCGCCTCCATGACTCTCCCATAAGCGTCCTCTGCCACCTGCATCCCAAAAGCTATTAAGCGAATCAAAATAGATCTCCCCAGCCATCGAATCAATGGGCATATTCAATTTATGAAGGATCATGCCCTCATTGGCAAGTTTATTGGCCTATGGCCAACTTAAAAAGCTTTGCAAGTATGGATACTCTCCAAGTGGAAGCCTAAAGGACAGGTAACCCTGAAACTTGGCCCCAAATGTTTCTTTACCACTATTTTCAATTGTCTGGAGGACAGGAATCACATCTTTGAGGAAGGCCTGTACTTCTTCAACTTTGCAAGCCTTTATCTCTGTGACTAGAAAGAAGAATTCAATCTAGAAAAAGATGATTTCAATTGGGCACCAGTCTGGATCCACATGTACTCCTTACCATAGGTATACTGGTACGAAGAGACCTTAAAGGATATCGATAATGTTTTAGGATAGTTCATTAAATTTGCGCAGGAAACCAAACTTAGGCGATATACCTCTTATGCTCGGATCTGTGTTTATATGCATCTGGCCAAAGCACTCACAGATTCAATAAGCCTATTTCATGATGACTTCGAGTGGGTTCAAACTATAGACTATGAGCATGTCCCCTTTCGCTATAGGAAATGTCATGAACACGGTCACCTATACCGTGATTTTCCTCTGAATCATCTGCAGAAAACTTCCACCCCTGAGCACAGTAAAGATGCTGATGGTTTTACAAGGGTCACCAATCGATGGAAGCATTCCAAGAAAACCCCTATTCCCTCAGAGGCACCCAAGAAACCTAATATGAGCAATAGCTTCGAGGCTTTGGCAGTGCAATATAATGGAGGATCCCCAAACTCAGGCCCCCACTTTTGATCTGTCCCACTTACCCTCTACTCCTCTAGACAAGCCATTCACCCTTGTTCTAGATAACACCAACTCTGTCGCTTCCACTTCAGTAGATAACACTGAGAAAGAGCTTGCACTCAAATATTCACTCATGGAGATCGATATTAATATAGCTATCGGAACCCAGCACGGTCAGGAAAATGCAGACCAGAACACGCCGTCACACATGGAAGAAGAACCAGAGAGTATAGATGTGGGAGATTTGGATATACTTGGCCTGGAAACAACTTTTCATCAGCGCGACTACAGCACAATACATCCTCGACAAATAAATATCCTGGAGGTGGTTTTATCCAGAGCGCAACAGTGCAAATCCCTTGGTATACAAGCCGGAAGCCCCTAGGATGGAAAAAAAATAATGAAATAATCCAAGAAAAGAGGACGCAAAACAAATCTGCGGCGGACCATCATCATAGGAGAATTGCTTGTGGAATCCAGGTGATTCCCCAAGTTGACCAAGTTGTACAAGAATCTCCCCCGCAGTTCCTCATGAAGCTCATGTCATGGAACGTGAGGGGGCTTAATAGCCCAACGAAACACCGAATGTTAAAAAACATGACTCAGCAAGATAAGCCCTCCATAGTCTATCTGCAAGAAACGAAATGCGATAGCACAGTTCTAGAAAAGATCCTGAATAAATCTTGGTCAGGCTCCCGCTTAGTTTCAGTGGACGCCTCAGGAGCATCTGGAGGTCTCGCTATCATATGGAACCCTCAGGTTCTTTCCCTCTATGACTTTCACGCCTCTCATTATTTTATAAAAACTACTTTCCATTTAGTGGGGACCAACACACATGGCCACCTCACCAATGTGTATTTTCCTCAAGACCCACAAAAAAAAATGGAATTGTTGGATACTCTTACCAAGCTCAAATCTATCAGGAGCTTCCCCTTATGGATATGCGGGGGTGACTTTAACCTGATTACGGCTCTGGAGGAAAAATCTAGGGGCCACACCAGATTGGAGGAGGATAGCATCAACTTCAAAGACTTCATTCCTAGTAATATACTCATGGATCTACAAACCTCCAATGGAACCTACACTTGGACCAATAAGCATAAGGGCACTCAGCATATTGCCTCTCGGCTGGATCAATTCCTAATGACTGATAATGCAATTCATCTTGGCGGGGATTTCCAGTCCTCCATATTGCCTCAACCTGGTTCTGATCAGTGGCCCATCATGTTGCAATGGACTCATCTGGGATCAAGATGCAATCGACCCTTCCGCTTCGAATTGTTTTGGTTCTCTCATCAAAACTTCAAAGAAGTGGTCACTGAAGCATGGCATTCCTTCACTCCTCCGGCAGGTTCCAAGATGTACCTGTTCCAAGAAAAGCTTAAGAGCCTCAAGAACACACTCAGAGCTTGGAACCACACACATTTTGGGAACATATTTGCCCACAAAAAAGAACTTGAGCAGAAAATGAGCACCCTGCAGCAATGCATCATTTCTGAGGGACGATCGAATGCGTATGACCAACAGGAGAAAGAACTTCTCACCAAAATAGAAGACAGGAGGCAACAAGAAGAAACCTTGTGGCGTCAGAAATTCTGGATCAGATGGCTGAAGGATGGGGAGAAAAATACCAAATTCGTTCATAGGTCCACCATTCAACGACGAATGCACAACAATATTGCTTTTGTCAAGAATCCGTAGGGAGACAGACTCGAGGTCCATGAAGAGATTGAACATGAATTCAAAGAATAATTTTAGGACATTCTGAGTGAACCACAAGGAGACAGGACTCAAGCCATACACACTGTCACGTAACACATCCCAAAAATCATCACTGTAGAACATAACAGCATGCTCCTCCAGCCAGTCACTCTCCAGGAAGTGGAGGAAGCCATGGCACAACTCAAAGATGGAAAAGCACCTGGCCCTGATGGGTTCACTGCAAATTTTTTTCATGCCTTCTGGGAGCTGATCAAATCAGAAGTATGGGAGCTTGTGGAAGAATCTAGGTCAATGCATTGGCTTCTTCCCTCTCTCAATACGACTTTCATCGCTCTCATTCCCAAGGAAGAGGATTCCAGCACTCCAGATAAATATCGTCCCATTGCGCTCTGTAATGTTATCTAAAAACTTATTTCAAAAGTCGTGGCCATCAAGCTCAAGCCTCTTCTCCCTCTCCTCATCTCGCCTGAGCAGACGGGCTATGTGGAAGGGCATCAGATCCTGGACGGAATCATCGTCTCACATGAAATGATACATTCTCTGAAGATCCTGAAGAAAACAGGTATGATTCTCAAGCTAGACCTCTCCAAAGAATTTGACAAACTAAGCTGGAATTACATCAAACAAATCCTCTTAGCCTTTAGTTTTAGTGCTGCCTGGAATCGTTGGCTCATGTATCTCATTTCTTCCCCTAGGTTTTCCATCCTTTTCAACAGTTCTCCTTCTAAGCCTTTTCGATCCTCTCGAGGCATTCGTCAGGGTGACCCTCTGTCCCCTATTCTCTTCATTCTCATGGCATAGGGTCTTAGCCATCTTATCCATCATGCTTTCTCTTCCAATTCTATTAAAGGAATTTCTCTTCATGATCGTCCCCCCATTTCTCACCAACAATTCGTGGATGATAATATGCTATTTGGTCATCCTTCTATCCAAGAAGATTTAGCCTTTCAGTCCTTGTTGGACCTCTTTTTAGTTGCCTCAGGCACCACCATAAATGACTCAAAATCACAAATTTTCTTCTTCCATACTTCCATCATCACCCAACGTAACATTGCAATAATTCTGGGTTTGACAATAGTTGTGCTTCCCTCGAAGTATCTAGGAGCACCCCTCATCGATTCTGCCATTAAACACTCTTCATGGAGAATTCTTCTTGATAAATTAGAAGCAAGGCTCTCTTCTTGGACCTATCGCTCACTCAACATCGCCATCAGGCTCATCCTCATCAAATATGTTCTCCAAGCCATGCCTCTTTATCTCTTCTCAATTCTGGCTGCCCCAAAATGGGTTCTCAAAAAGATTCGCAACCTGCAAAGGAATTTTTTATGGGGCTCCTCGAGTCTCAATAGAAAATGGGCTCTTGTCAATGGTCAGAAGTCTGTCTACCAAAATATTTTGGTGGGCTTGACTTGCACGATCCTATACAAAGTAACAATGCTATGGGAGAACGCATATGGTGGCATTGGCTCTCCAAACCACACTCACCATGGGCCCATCTTTGGCACTCTAAATACGCTCCAGGAAGACCTCAGAAGGATCTCATCCGTATGACCATGACTATCCCTGGCTTGTTAATTTGGAATGTGGCCAGGAAACATCGTGCTTTCATACAAGAGCACAGTTTCTAGGAAATCCATTCTGGCACTACCGTAAGATTTTTGGAGGATTCCTGGTAGCAGCTCCCCAAGCTTGCTACTCTCTTTCACAAACTGAATTGGTAGGAAACGATCCAGCAAAATGAGCATTTGCAGGTCCACCAGTTTTGGAACCAACATCCCTCTCATGGCTTTCAATAATGGAAATCTGCAGATACTTGGCAGGAAAATTGGCAGGAGGAAACTTATGAGGAGATTGATCAAGAACTCACTCTCAGAAGAATAAAAGTCTCCAATCACAGGGATAAGTTATGATGGGGATACACTCCCAAGGGAAACTTCACTACTAAATAATCTTTCTAGTTGCTCTATTATCCCAGACAGACACCGACGGATAACCTGTGGAACCATGTTTGGCAACCTAGAATCTAGCATAAAGTCTCTACCTTCTTATGGATGCTCAGCAAATAGAGACTCCTCACCTGGGACAATTTACAAAAAAGCGGCTTCATTGGGCCTTTTAGATGTCCCAATTGTACTCTTCACTCCGAAACAATTCAGCACCTTTTGGATACCTGCCCATTAGCATCACAAATCTGGGAACGAATAGCAATTTGTAACAGAAGAACCAACAAATGCAGGGGAGACAATGTTAATACCATCCGGAATTGGCCTCTACAGCCCTTCCAAAGTCACCTGGTCAACTCTCTCTGGGTTCTCATCTCGGGTTTTGTCTATTGGATTGTTTTGAAGGAGTGCAATAACAAGATATTAAAAAATCAAAGTACCCCTCTGGATCATTTATGGTTTCTCCTCCAATAAAGCCTCCAAGAAACTGTGGCTCTCAAGAATTGGCAAGATTCTGATATGCCCTCCTCCCTTGCGGAATGTCTTATCTTGGAAAGCTGGAATATCAACCTCACTCCCTTAGCTTCAATCCAAGCCCATACCTCCATCCATATCGATTCTCCCCTCTCTTGGTCTCCACTCTTACCATTCTCACTCAATTTGAACTTTGATGGAGTGGCCAAGGGTAACCCCGGTCTAGCTAGTTTTGGTGGCATCTTTCAAAGCAATGAAAGTTCTGCAATGCACATTTACTATGGATCGCTTGGTAGAGACTCCAACAATGCCGCCGAGCTAGAAGGATTATGGCATGGAATTTTTCTTGCTGAAAAAGAAAACCTCTTTCCCCTAGAGGTTGAAGGGGACTCTCAAATTATAATTGAAGCTGCTATTCGAATTCAATCAGGCACTCCTGCGGCTAAGATTGCTTCCAGCTGGCGTCTCCTTAGCAGGCTTGAACAAATTGAAGAATGGCTCAGCATCACATGCACCATCACCTTCAAGCACATCAGGCATACTGCTAATAGCGTGGCTGATCGTCTAGCTAATCATGGAGTCACCCAGTAGCTCCCTATATTCTCGGGCGCTTTGCACAGTAATGATGATGCAAAACTCATACAAGATTGCACTCTTCTGGTGCAACAATATCTACACCTCCCAGATGAGGGTGTTTTATGGTCATAGTACGATGGTGCTTGGACAGACGTGGGATGGCATGTGGCCTCACACCACCGCCACCCAGCTCTGCATAAGGCAAGGCATTAAACTCCCTGCGAGTGACTTCAATGCTGCAATTAAGCAACTCTTCATCGGACGACACCCAGTTCGCATTTCTACCATGTTTCCCCAGTCCAGATTCACGGAGGTCGCTCCTTTATGCTCGTGTTGTTCTAGTGCTGCAGTTGAGCCCCGCTCTTGGACCAATACTGGGATGCGATGTGCTCTGGCTTGCTGCATCAAATTTATGCTGGGCTTTCATTACACTCATAGCCTTTTCTGCAGATTTCAGTCCAATTCTCCTTCAGCTCTCCTTGCTAGTGCTCCCCTTTATTTCTTTGAGGACTCTACACCCAATATTCACTCAGCCGACCCACGCAACACATTTCCAGCTCACAGCATTATGCCTTGTCTCCGTCAACGAATGAGGTGCAAGAGGAGCACTAGCTATGGGCGAGTTGCTTGAAAACTCTCTTCTTCCACCTCTAGCTCAACCTCCCAGTCTTCTGAGTACTTCTATGGTCGATATTCGGCCACCAGGAGTGGTCGTGGTTGAGGGTCTGGTTCTTGTACTCATGCTCGAGGCTCCCACCACATTCTGGTCTCTCAATTCCCCTCCCCCGCTCAGTCCCATATATCCCAACTGCGCTTTCCTTATGTTATCTACCATTCCACCTTGACAGCCAAAATCACTTTTGAATTCCATGCTGATTCCAAGACTGAGACTGGATAGGCTCTAGATGTGCCCTTAGAGAAGAATATTAACGAGCCACATCTTATTCCACCGTCAGATAGCAGGCAGAGTGAGGAGCTATGTCACGGCAGGAACCCAGTCACCAGCATCCCTGCAAGTCCGAGCGATTCACAGTGTGGTGGATCAATTGGAAAAGAAGACCTTCAGGTGACGAATGAATCTCCTATGAATATGGGTGTCGGATTGTGGAAGAAACGCCATCAAATTCTCATGACTCCTGAACGCACATCTACTCTCAGGATTTTGCCTCACAGTGGCTGGTCTAGGTTTGATATTTTGTGTTTTTTCTTTCAAAATGTTCGTGTTTAGGAAATTTCCTCTTTTTTTAAAAGCTAGTTTCCCTTGCGTGGGCGGCCTTCTATAGTTTGTCTGGCTCAGAACAGAGTAGAAGGCTTAGTTTTTGAAATTTTTTGGATAGATATCAGTTTTTTTGACAAACTGCTGCAATTCCGAGCAAGATTTCATGAGGCTGGGACCTCCTTGTAAAAAATCTTTGTATCAATAATAGGAGTAGACTTATTCAGAAAAAAAAAAATTATTAATCCCTTAGGTTTTTAATTCTTTGTGTTTATAATATTGATGCACTAATTTTATTCATCCCCTAGGTTTAAAATATTAATCCCATGTCCTTTTAATCCTTAGCATTTATAATCTTGATCACTTGGGTTTACTAATCCCGTGGGTTTATTATATTAATCTCTTAATTTTATTAATCACTTGGGTTTTAATTCCTTAGGTGTAAAATATTAATACTTCAAATTTTTAATTACTAGGTTCTATAATATTGAGCACTTGGTTTTATAATATTAATCCCCTGAGTTTATAAATCTCGAGGCTTGTCTTTTTAATCACTTTGGTTTATAATATTAAAAACTCCTTTGGTTTAATAATGCCTTGGGTTTATAATATCTGGTAAAGAATTTGGGTTTAAAATTGTGAAGTTTGAATGGTGCAAAGAACTATTGAACATCACATCATGACAAACATAGTCGCTAGTGACAAGAAATATGACAATCATTGCTAGAACGTTACATTACATTGAAATTATTTTCAGCATCACATTGTGATAGTGGAATATGGCTTCCTATTGTGACATTAACATGGTAGAACAATCAATCCCACGTTGTAATGTGACAAACATTGTCATAAGGTAACAATTGATCTAATAGTGATTGTCGGAATGCAACATTACATTGCAATTTATTCAATGTGGAATCTCAACATTACAAAAAGTAGGGTTTATTAATCCCTTGTTTTTATAGTATTAATCCCTTGAGTTTATCAATACATTTTGTTTATAATATTAATCTCTTAGGTTTATAATATTAATCTCTAGGGTTTATAATATTGATCCCTTAGGTTTTTAATCCCTAGGGTTTATAATATTAATCCATTGGGGTCATAATATTAATCCATTGATTTTATTAATCCCCTGGGTTTATAATATTAATCCACTTTTGTTTCTAATCCTTATGATTTATAATATTAATCATTGCTTGGGGTTATTAATACCTTTGGTTTGTAATATTAATCAATTGGGTTTATAATATTAATCCCTTACATTTATTAATCAATTGGGTTTATAATATTAATCCCTTACATTTATTAACCCATTGGGTTCATAATATCAATGCGTTGGGATTATAATATCAATCCACTCAATTTATAATATTGATCCCTTTATTAACAATATAATAGCTTGTGTTTATATATCCATTGGTTTTATAATATTGATCCATTTGCGAACAATATAATCACTTTCTTTTATAATCCCTCTCGTTTATAAATCCTTTTGTGTAACACCCCTATTTTTATGTTTCCTTCAAGTTAGAAATTTGAAATTTAATCCAAAGCAGAGTGGACCCCAATGGATAAGTATTTTGTGGATGTAATCAAGTATTTAATTATGAAAAATAAATAAAATAATTCTGTGCAGATTGACGAAATGAGAATTATGAGATCACTTTCCAAATCCATGAGGTATGGAAAGAGGCTAAGACTTTCCCCAAAAATCTTTCAAAAATCCTTGAAAGAATTTATTTCCAAATTAGAATTTTGAGGAGAAATCTAGTTTTCCCCAATGAGGTGGAGAGTAGTTGGGAAGTGGTAAAAAGCTGGGAAAATCAGAAAGCAGCTTTAAAATTCCCTAAATAAGGGAAGCCTAAGAAAACACGAGGAAAATCATCCTGTAATTCTGGACGCAGAATTAGAAACGGGCTTTGGGGAGCAAAAGCTTAAATAAGCTACTCCTCAACAGATTAGAGGTTGGTCTATTCTAGGAGAGGATCTCAGCTCGAGGGTGAGTTCTAAGGACAGAGGAACGCTAAGGTTGGGAGGTTGGTCAATTTCAGAAGTGGTATGTCCCTAACGTTTACTAATGGCTAAATACTTGCTATTGTGCAACTGTTGTAGATGTTAGTTAGATTACAATTCTGAAGTTGTTATTCCTTACATTTGTCAGAATTGGTTAGAAGAATTAAACTTCTCAATTCTACTCCGTTGTAAGGATGAGATCTGTGGGGAGAATCCAACAGAGTTTCTAAACCAATACTGGTTTAAATCTGAGGATACATGTTACTCACAGATAATTTAGTTGTGTAACATTAAATCTGTTTCTGAGCTAATAATAGTAATGTTGCATGTGGGAAAAGAGAGAAGGGCACCTTTATAAGTAGCAAATACAATTGAAAAATAGCCTTATTTAAATCTGCTCATTGAGGCAATGGTAGAATCTCATAAGTTCATGTACTATGAAAAGAAAATTAATTACAGGTGCAAACATAGATGACTACGGTACAATAGACTTACTAAATAGCATGAATAATGTAATTAAATTGTACAGTTACATGATGATGAAAATATGTAAGATGACATGTAAATTAACTCTGTATACTTATGGAAAATTTTTATATCTCAACTATTAGAAAATGGTTGTTTTTCTTGTTAAGAATTAAAAATGTTATTCCACAAAGATTTGAATTTGGTATAACCAATATAGTAATCTAGAAAGAATATTACACTGTACAATTCAAATCTGGTGAAATTTTTATATGGAAATCTTTAATGAAATTTTCTCAGTGAGATTATAAAGCCAGAAAAAAAACCAGCACAATTATTATAATACTCAGAATGGCAACCACGACAAGTATTGAATCATACAGAAATACTATGCTCGATTTCAATACTGATGTAAATATATATATAAAATTTTTATATAAGTCCTTAGAGCAGAGGCAATAAATAACTGAGTAGAAATAAATAAAAACTTATGGGTTCAAGTATAAGTTCAAATTTCTGGTTACGATTACAAACCTAGAATTATATCAAACTATTGCAAAATAAATCCAAGAACTGATATAGCATAAATGCGAGTGAAGCATAGTGCGAGCATATCAGAAATTACTATCATTCAACATGGGAAATAAATCCCTAAATAAATTTTTCCACCATTTTAGTTGAAATATAGATAAACTAAGAAACATTAGGGGAGATTTTAAACATCCCTACCGCATAGATAGATTAAATACTTAAACTAAATATGGGAATGGTGATGGTTAACAAGCACTTATATGAATCTATGAGATAAACACATTAAACCAAAAATAGTTACAGTGCCAACCAAAAATTCTCAGAGCTTCCATATTATACACATATCCACAGTATTATAAAATATGTGTGAACAAATTAGGGGTAAAACCCTAAATAAATTTCTGTGTGAAAGAAAAAAAAAATTCTAAGGGGCTTTTACTGCCAACTCGTGAAAAGGAATCGACCTGTGTATAAACATAGGGTGGAAGTCAAAAGCCGAATTAAAATCAAGCCTTTCCAAACAACCACACAGAGATTGCTAATGGGGAGAGAATGCGTACCTTTCTAGATTATGGTGAAGGCTCGTATAACCCCTGAGACAAAAAAAATAACGACGCGATAAGCACCGGGGAAAACTTATAACAACCAGAATAAATTGATGTGAATTAACAATAGTGGCAACTACGCACCAGGGAATTACCGTGATAAGATTTCGGTCGTTGATGCTACAAGGAGAGGC
The DNA here is from genome assembly GCA_034641835.2 of Pinus albicaulis. NCBI lineage: Eukaryota > Viridiplantae > Streptophyta > Pinopsida > Pinales > Pinaceae > Pinus > Pinus albicaulis. The sequence goes on along the minus strand of CM076578.1, from coordinate 958,950,204 downwards.
CACGCATCATTTAACATAGATGAATTAAAAATTTTCTACAACAACTAATAACTTCATCTGCTTCAGATCAGAGGAACGCCATTCAGAAAAATAGGTTAAAATAGAGCAGTGTTCTGGTATCGCAGAGATGGACGATATTGTAGAATAGAAACAAAATGAAATTCATAGTTAATAAACCAAATAGAACATAAAACTCATTGAAAAAAAATGTACCTGAATCGACAAAGGATTTCTCAAGAAACCCTGACCAAATTCATGGCAGATGTTAGACTTTTCCGCCTCTAGACTCATCGTAAGTCATGCTACAGGCATGATCTTTGGATGGGGCCTTATAAGTTATGAAAAAACAAAAATATATATATTCAAAGCGACGTCGATAAAATATTAAGGAGAGACGTTGCAATTAATAGAAAATAGTGAAATACAAATTCTGAAATCACACAACAAGATTTTAGACAATTTAAGTATCAAAACCAAATTCAAGGTAAGTTACCTGGTCGCGCCATGAGAGGAACGTGGTCAGAATCCATACATTTCCATGGTATGCTAGAGGTAAAGAAAGGTTGTCTTGAACCAAACCAGAGAGCGAAAGTCGCAGAAGGAAAGAAGACCAAGGAAATGAACTAAAGGGAAGGACGTTGATAGATATAGTTCACAAAACCCATAAACCCTAATCAAATCGTATCGTCCAGATGGTAGTGATCCGATGGTTCTCCCATGGATCAATGAAATTCTCAATCGAAGGACATCAATTTAATATAATTGCAGACCAAGTGTACAAATGTAGATAGACACATTTAAACGATGTCAGAACCGTCAATTTAACGTATATAAAACTATATAATCTATCAATTTCACCGGCTCGAGGTGTCACTTGGAGTAAAGGCTTATCTATCAAGTACGTGCATAAGGATATAGCATTCATGCATATCGAACGTGTTAGCTACCAAAATCATTTTAACCCCGAGAATATCACAAATTCAATACGGTGAAGTACAATAAGGATCAAAGCATATTCACGCTAAGTGATTTCATTCATCCAACAAAAATCGATGCCATATACTGGTGCATCAATATTTCAAACGAAGCCCTTTTATAACATGAAAACCTACCATCGTATGATGGGTAGGGGAACCATTATTGTAATGGTATATAACATCTACGAATTGATTTTTAAATCGAAGTGTATGGTTTAATATCAGAATAATTTTTTTTTTGAACCAATGTAGTTTATAAAATGAAATTCGTGAGGGTTTAGGTTATGTTGCACAAGATAGGAGAAGTGTAGAATGACATTTAATAAGAGTCATTGGGTATGAAAATCATTACATATATATATGTGGTTATAGCCAAGGTTTGGTGGCTTAATGTGACATAAAAGTTAAAAACTATATGTAGCATGGAAGTTAAAAAGGTGTCTATGTGGGAATAAATGTTAAGTTCAACATGATTAAGCTACAAATGGAAACTGAACATTTTAATATAGAAAAAAAAAATTTGAGGGTTAGGTATGATACAAATGGTATCAGAGCTCATGTTAGATAAAACTGGGCTGTTGTTGTGCTCACTGTGTAAATTATTTCTTGTTGAATTTTTTTTTTGTTACTGATATGTGTTGTTTAGTGTACAGTGGTGCTGAAACAGAAAAGTCAAATGGCTGGAGGTGATGAAATTTATGTTTATCTGCGTGATGAAGATAACACGCCATATCTCAACGCGTCGGTGATGGCTATGTTGCACCGTTTGCAACGAGAGATGGCTGAGCTAAGAAGCCAGAATGACAGACTGTCGTTAGCCAGTGAGGAGAAGGAAAAGCTCATCAAAGAATTGACTTCGTGGAACAGCCATGAAGGTGAAGGTTCCAAAAAGAGGAAGAAGGGCAAGTTCTCTAATTATTCTAAGGAATATGACACTACCAGACATCAGTATAAGCAGAAAAATGAATTACAAGGGGAATTCCGAAAGATCAAACCTTCCTCCTATGATGGGGAGGAGGAAGATGCTGAGGCCTGGTTGTTGAATATGATTAAGTATTTCCAGATCTATGAATATGAAAGCAATATGAAGGCTAGACTAGCGGTCTACCAGCTACAAGGTAAGGCTACCTTGTGGTGGGAGGAGACGAAAATGGTCCATGCCATTGATGAAAAAACAGTAGGGAAAATTTTAAGAACCCCCCTAAATTTATATATATAATAAATGGGCAAATCCCCATGATACATAGGAAAAATGGAAGGAAATTTTATTAATAATATAATATGTATATATAATTTTTTGGCAAATTTCTCATGATATTATATTATCTTGTAAAATCATGGCAAATCACTAGTACAAATGGTGAATCACTACTACAAAATGGTGAATCGTTGTCTAGTGGAGCTCAGGGTGTTGGTTCCAATGAAGATATGGTAGTTTAACCAAGAGTAGAAGGAAGAGAACCACCGAGACCAAGCATGGCACATGGTGACTCGTGAGGGAAGTAGTTCTCGCATAGTTTGGAAAACACGTTCTTCTAGTTTTGCTAAGCGTAGTGTTGTTGCTCATGCCACTACTAGCACTGATATTGAGGTTGGAGAGGAGTTTGAGGAGAAATGAACAACAACGGGAAGAACAGAAAATATGCTATTAAAAAATTGTTGATAAACATTGGATCTGATCTAGGTGCCATGGTACAATAACAATATCGCAAAATACTTCAGATGTTCAACTATGGAAACATAATTTACATTACAACACCATCATGACTCTTACACAACCATATTCATGGAAATGATTTGATGCTGGGAATCTCTTAAAGGAAGACCTAGCATGGTAACTATAATAAGGTGAACTGCTTCTCACTTCTTCAAAATATTATTCCTTCTCGTGCCTTCAAAATCTAGATATTGAAAGGAATATGTGCCAGTTGCAGCCACCCTGTTGAATCTGTTAAAATTATAGCCATCAACATGAAGAGAAACATTAGAAAAACTCCATTCGAAATTCCTCGTGTCATGCCCATGCCATGCCATGAATCTGTTTGTAGAAAAATTCCACAAGTAGTAGCAGTGGCACCCTGTATTTACCTGATATCTCCATTGTTTGGAGAGGAGGTCCACTGTAGAACTTGCCAATGCTCTCCTAGTATTGTTGTACAAATGGTGTCTTGTTTTAAATTTGTACAAGGAGAGATACATTTTCAGTATATGCATATTTTCAAATCTGGTAGTTATAACTTATAAGTCCAAATAAAATATAACCCAAAGAACCATCTTGTTCTATAGGCATGACAAATCTGGCGAGATATCAATTACTGGCAAGTTGTTTGTGGATGTGATGAAGTCAATTATGACTGAAACAGTTTTCACCCTGGATGAACCTTGACCTAATCTTACTTTCAATCATAAAATGTGGCCAGAATGGACAAGATAAAGGGATGAATTGGTATAAAAAAATCTAAGCATTAAACTGTGTATCAAGCTCAATCCCAGTTCAGTGCCACACACAATTCACAACAGTAATAAACACCTGCACAACAAGGAAACCTATTTTGGTTAAGTTGTGCGTGAATTAACTAATCAGTGGGTTGTAAATTTATTTTCTGATTTCCTTAAAGAGAACATAACTGGTGGTAAGAGAACATAACTAATTATTATATAGATGGCCAAAAATAAAGTGCATAAGGGTTAAAGTTAAGTGTTTTCTCGTAGGAAGTCTGTGTAGACTTTAACAATAATACACCAATTGAATCCAATTTAATATCTGAATTGCATTAAAAATGAAGCATGTAATAAAACATGCCATATAGACACAATCTGCAGTGACACAATGAAAATTACTCAACGTTATTCTACTTCATACAATTCTTGGAGGTATCTTCACACTCTGGTAGGTTGTTTGTATATCCTCCTTTGATAGCTACTACATTTTTTGGTTACAATTATTCATCTGCAAATGCCTAATCAAAGGTTAAAATACACTACAATTCTCAATTAAATAACCAGACAGCAAAGCCTTACGACTACCTTTAAATGATAAAAGATATTTAGCGAAGTTACTGTCAATAATTCATCCATGATGTACCACATTGTTCTACATCTATTCCTTTGTCATCATCTCTTTGATAGAAAAATCTCGAACAGGCTACCCTGCATATGATGTTTCACAGTTGTGCTGCAAAAATTCCCTATTATATACACTAAAGGGAATTTTAAACTCAACTTGATTCTTGTTTTGAAGGATATGCTACAGAACAACAACTCATATGCGTGCTGCTATCGAGAGAGTGAGATTCTAGCTGTGTTATAACTTGTTACCAAATCTGGCTGGTGGATCTCCTGATGTCTTTGTTGAATACCCAACATGTTTATTATTTGTCTGCAACTCTGTTCTTGGTGATTTGGGGGATAAAAACTGCTTCTTTGCAAGGGATTGGTGAAATGTTTCCACAGGGATAGATGTATCTCCTGTTTGGAACAAACTGATAAAGCCAATATAAGATAGAGATATAGTACTTCTCTATGAATCAAATTCTCCTGCAGTTTAGGAAGGTAAAGAGCATCACTGAATAGTGCTTTTAATATCGGCTATAAATTAAGGTAAAGGTCACAATTCTATGCCACATTTATTGTCATTAAATGGACATGTGCTAGTGCATATAGAAGGGGAAGCATATCTAAAAGCACTGGGATTCCTCTTGAGATGGGGAGACAAAGTGCTAGTTACTGCCTTTCTAATTCGTTCATCTGTGTTGTAGGAAAGCCGCATTTCCACAACTTCCCTCATGGAAGGCCTGTTGATGGGTAGAGTGCTAGTGCATAACAGAGCCACCCTTAACACCAGCATCATTTCTTCTTTATATGAGTTTGCTACTTGTGCATCCAGGACGTTATTGATATCCATGTGAATATGATTCCAAACCCACCTAACAATGTTTGAGTAATCTCCAAATTCTACATCATTGGGCTTCTTGCCAGTCACGAGCTCTAGCAGGACCACACCAAAGATGTATATGCCACTTTTCTCATTCATGTTGTGGGTGTACGCATACTCTGCACACATGTCCACCAATTGAATCAATTCATATAAAATTGTTTATTTTCTGTTGGCTGAGGCATATATATACACACATATATTCACATGCATTAACAATTCGGCTGTAAATTCTTACCTGGGGCAATATATACATATGTTCCAGCAACCGTAACATTACATTCATCTGACCCAGCTTCTCTACAATTCTAGCTAAACCAAAATCAGCAATATGGGCCTCCAATTCAGAATCCAGCAATATATTATATGATTAAACATCCCTATGTATTATTGGAGGGGAACAATGATGATTCAGGTAGGACATTCCCTTAGTAGCACCAAAAGCAATCTTATAATGAATAGGCCAATCCAACATTTCCCCTTGAGAAATATGAAGTTGTTCATACAGGCTCCCTTTTGGCATGTATTCATACACTAACAGATTAGAATATGAACTAGATATGCAACAGAGCATCTTGACAATGTTGGCATGCCTAATCTTCACTAGAGTCTCCACCTCTGCTTGAAATCCCTTGTCTTGGGCAGACTGTAGTTTCCTGTTTTTCCAGATCTGTTTCACAACAACAATATTATCATTTCTCAGTGTTGCCTTGTACACTTTTCCTGCACCTCCACTTCCAATAACATTATCTTTTGTCAATCTCTTCAGAATGTTTGACTCCTCAAATTCTACCCTGTGAAAGGCTGTGAGATTCCATGACTCTGTACTTGATTTAACCCGAACAAAATTCTTGTATGTCTTATACAAGAAACCTATACCAATCAAGCAAAGTACTACTATCACAGCAATAACCAAAATTAATACCCTATATAGATGGCTTTCAGATCTTCCTTTCTGCTGGAAACATGAAGCTAGGATTAATGGCCCGCCTCCACAAAGGCCCGGATTGTCAAGAAAACTTTTATCATAGGCCAGATTATTGTAACCAAAAGGAACAGAGCCAGACAAAAGGTTGTTAGACACATTCAGAAAACTCAACTTGAGATTGTCTAACTCAGGAGGTATTTTCCCTGAAAGAAAATTGGTTGAGAGGTCAAGGCCGTTAAGAACAGGCAGCAACCCAAACGATGTAGGAATTGATCTGGTGATGAGGTTCTTGGCAAGGTTAAGCTGAGAAATACCTTTCCATGATATTATTGTCTCAAGGATCTCCCCATACAACATATTGTGATCAAGAGAAAGCCTTGATAGGGAGGATAAACTAGTGAGTTCCACTGGAATAGTCCCTGATATATTGTTGTAACTGGTCAGAAATCTGCTGAGATTCCACAGTTGTCCAATGCCAGAGGGAATAGTTCCACCGAATTGATTGTTTGATATCTCCAATGCCCACAGACTGTCTGCTTTAGTGATTTGAGCAGGAATTTGGCCAGTGATTTGAACATAAACAACTTTTTATGCAATTGATATCTCATTTCATAAAAGCACCATAGGAGTGCTTATCAACATGTTTGTCAAAGACTTGAATGCCCCATCTTAAATAATTTTGGAGATTAATATATTTGATTAGAAATACTCTGACACAAATTTCTCCATGGCCAGCACCCATGCAACCCTCTCTGAAAGTGTCTTGGCTGATGCGTACCATAACTGTGAACAGGAAATATTGCATAATTAGAACAGGAATACCATAGATCACTTCAAGGCTCGAAATACTTCTTTGAACTCCACAATATTTGAGAAACACCCAAATTTTATACATATACCCCTTGAAAAAATGATCAATACCCCACCACGATGTATTTATCTTATCTATGTAAAAATATCTATACTTAGCACAAATCCATTTTAGCCCTGCTTTAGTATGCACCAAATATTTAGACAAAGGTTACATATGTAGACTTTCTTAGTATTTGATGCATTTATAACCTGGGCAACTTCAAGGACAAAAATTAATTGGATATTGATTGTTCATATAGAGAAGATGTATGCACTCTGTTCTCTTTGCATGTTCATGATCCATCATTTTTTCTGACACCAGTACTTCAAATCCAAAATTGATCTACAGTGCCCAAAAATATTAATAGAAAACTGACCAGCTTAGACATACTGTTAGAAAATTGTAGCTAATTACTCTAAAAAAAATTTACACACGTAAAGAGTAAATTTGAAAATTACAAGCCAGGAAGAGGTTTGAAATGTCAACTCACATTCCATTAGGTTTGGTATAACTACTGTCATCTTCTAGTGGCAATAATGTACCAAAAATATTTTTATCCCCATTCTGTAAGGTAGCCATTGCAATATTGAATGGCCCTGCAACATCTTTGTGTACTTGAAGAGCTGAAATACCCCAATCAGTTTGATATATAGTTACCCCTCCAAATTGTAAAGGGTGGTTCACACTGATTGTCTTCCTTAAAACTTCCTTGCCATCCATATTCCATAGAGAAAGGTCTGAGTGAAATTGGGATACCTATACAAACAAAGGAGAGTTGTATCTTAATCCATTGGATACCTGCAAACCATTTCATAAAGAGAGAGCCGCTTCAACATTATTGTTTCAAAAAAAAAATTACCCCATAAATTTTAGATTCTCAATAGCAAAAAGTCAAGTTATGTAAAAGGAAGAGAAATAGTGTGTTAACAATGCCAGCTAGCATGCCTTTCCTTTCCTTTTTCTTTTAACATTTTTTTGTGTACAAGGTTTTTAAGAGGGGAAAGGGATTGAAATAACACAAGCTCTGTGTTCTTCTCAATTGAGAAAGATAAATACCTCTCCATTTTCATAGTAATCAATGTAAAATTTGTTAACGTGGACTTCAGTCGCAAAAGAAGATATTGGCCTTGATAAAATCCCATTTTGATTAAGCACATCTCCCATCCTATAGTAAAGGCCTTGAGGAACTGTAACTGAACCCTGATATACCCCCGTGGAAGTAAAGGTTGCTCCTGCCATTATGAGAAAAAGAGCTCCATAGACACCAATAGGGGCAAGCCTACCAGCAAACCCTTTGAATCCATACAGAGATGAATTACTCAGAAATACCTACAATCCATGAATGTTAAGAAACCAAACAATATTAAATCATCCACAACATTATTAAGAAAGCTAGTAACAGACCAAATGTAGGATACATGAGATGGCCTCATTTCCCCCAATGGTATGACTATTTTAAAAATTTACCTCATATCCTGCACCCATCAGGAGAACACCAAGATCTTGAATGCGAGCTCTGGGAAGTGAATCTGCCACATCAAGCTTTAGGATGGCTGATCAAGACTTCATGAATAACCATCTACATGAAATGATCTATCACTGTTAGAGAAGACCATATTTTAATAGAATTGTTTTCAAGTGACAAGTCAAATATAATTTGATTCTCAGTTCAAGATTAAAAGTAAACTCACAACTGAAAACCGAGTCTATGTGAATTTCTGAATGTGAGAATAGGTGAGGTCAATGTATACAAATTTAAAAATATAATCAAATCCAATTCACGAACATAGTAGTCATCAAAAGAGATTATGATAAAGGTGTGGCAAAGGAAGAGGGCATCCCAAAAATATTCCCATATCAACTTAAAATCTATACTAGGCTGAGGTCCAGGCTTCACAGTCTTATCTATCACAACAAGAAGGTAAGAAAAAAAAATTAAATGCACTTTTTAGAAAAGGTATAAGAAACAAACATCGTTTCAATTTACATTCAAATATCATCTTCCAGAATAGAGAGGGTGGTGCATGATGATACAGCTCAAAAAGATAGCAAACCTGCGAGCAACTTTAACCATTGGAAGTTGTGTTGTGGTAGTACAAGCCATCAATGATGCTGCCAACAAGATGCATAGAACAAGAAAATAAGGGGCTTTGTAAACATGATCTAAGAAGAGCCCCAAGACCCAACACCATGTGAGAAATCCAAAAGAAGGATTGTCCTCTAGATACTTATCAAAGTAGAATTGTGGACTTTCACCTTGCTCTATGAATGTGCCTGCATAGTATGAGAAGCATGATTGCACTTAAAACTTAAAATGACACGAAATAAATGTCAGGAAAAAATGCACCTATTAACAGATTAGAAAGCAGAGGAACTTCCTCACTGCATCAAGCTTTATTAAATAAAAAAAAACAAGATCAAATACTAGCAATCAAAGAGTTCGGGAAATGACCTGTAAACAAAATCTTCAAAGGAAATAGTGAAATTCATTAGTCAGAAAAGAATATAACATAGGGGAATAAGAAATAAAAAAATGGCTGACCCTCTGCTTAATCTTTCTAAACTACCACCTAAAGGCTAAATGTGTTTTCTATGGCTTGTTATGTTAAAGAATAATGGGTAATAATGTACCAAATGAATCACTTATTACAACAACATCAAATGTCAGTTTGTCATATCAAGCAATGGGAGTTTAACATACTATGTTAGTTAAAAGGTCAACCTAAACAGCATGGAGAATCCAATATAAACAAAAGATAAAACCAATTATTCCATGAATGGTTTGGAAGGATTCTAGCTTGTCACTCCTAAATTTGTACATCCAGTCTAGATGAAAGTAAGATAATTTTGTATATTTATTTACAGGTGTTGACTTACAATTTTCATCCTTTATCAAGAAAACATAGTGTTCACCCATAAAATTAAGTCTGGAATAAGAAAAGAGGAGTTAAATTGAGTTACCAAAAAACTTAGTGAAATCACCAAACCCAGATTCTACAAAAATGCATCAATATGATTCTGATTTTTCATTTGACTTTTTATAGCTTTATCAAGTTAATTTTCAATTTGAATCAATAAAAACACAGGTGAAATGGGCCTTGATAAGATATAGGGGAAACAATTTTAGGAACAAGAAAACGTATATAAGTTCTAATCTCCAACCTTAATAATAATTCTTCCTCAATTCATGGATAACTAACACTTTATCAGACCTGGAAAAACATAGTTTAGTTTTGCATTTTGCCTCACTGTATCCACATGAGTCACCACATAATAGCAAATTGTATTGGTTTAAGGACTAGACCCTATTCACAACTTGATGTACAACTTTACAAAACCATAACCCCTAACATCTTAACCTACAACATGATCTAGGCTAAATTTATAATCTGTCAAAGGCTGTGGAATGTATTTTAAATTTTAAATCATTTCAAATGGTTGTGATTGTCCTAGATAGTTTCATAAATCTAGGAGTATATATATATATATATATATGCATGCATAGCCAAGGGGTTAGCTCAACTGGTTGTTGCCAATGGTGCTAGGAGAAATTTGACTAGTTCTATGCCAGCAGTTACATTGCTCAAATCCCCCCTGGTTGAGGTGCACTAATCTATGCCAATGGCTTTACTAGGGATGCCATCTATAAATGTGGGGAAGCATTCCTTGGATTTCCCTATGATATTTTCCTTGAAAAACAAAATACACAAACACATATACATATATATACTTCTAAACCCTTGAGGGTTAACTCAATCAATTGAAAGCTCCACTCGAGGCATGTTGCCAATGGGAGGCCATACTCATAGGTTCAAACCCAATAGAGTCTCTCAAGGTCACCAACCACTATTGTAGCTAGCAGTTAAGTTGCCCTCCATCTAGATATTCCAAAGAAGAGGGGGGAATCCAGCAAGGTTTCCCTTGGGGATATATATATAGAGAGAGAGAAGAAAAAATCCCTGGATGCATCAAGCACTTCCTCCATGATCTTGCACCCCTTGTGCAGGGGCTCAAAGGAGATAAATCTATAGGGAAGAATTTCTTCCTTTTACCTTACTTGATTATGTCCTACCTTTCAAGCGAACGCTACTTGAGGATTGTCAAAGTGCTTTCCAAGAAGAGAGAGTCACTTCCTCCAAGAAAGGCATCCATACACACTCCCAACCCCAATGGAGGTTGTCCCCTCAAGAGTTATACAACTACCATCACCATAAGGAGATGATGATGATGGGGCCTCCACAAGACAAGATGACTAATTGTCACTAGGCCAGCCTTGTGAACTCCTAACCATTCACTACTCAGGTTGATGATGAAGCCATTGTGAATCTCAGCTGAGAGTAGTGATATTGAAACCAAAATTGTAGTTTTTTCTCATACACAAAGAACATATACCAATACCCACAGTCTAGATAACCCACCCTTGAAACAAAAAACCGTCTGCATCATGGATTGACCATAATGCTGGAGAAAGTAGATTAAGGGTGAGAGAAGCTTTTTCTATTGAAGCAATCCCAATACCAAAATTATCAACAAAGAGATCAATTGGTCCTCTAAGCCTATCTTTGTCACAGTAAGATTAACCTTATCGATAATAAAGACAGAATGGACTTTTGTAATAAGTTTGGAGAGATCCATGTGAAAGCATGCATCGGTATATCCTTCCCCTGTGTGATGAGACTTACCCCTTAAATCGACTCACGAAATTTTTCTCCCAAAGTAGTTGGTACAAGATATCCTACAATGTCATTGCCTCCCTTCACAGATCATAGAATATAATATGGCATCCCCATCAATGCTTTCCCAGCAAACAATTACACCACTTGAACCCAATTAAAAATTATGGACCATTAACAACAGAGTTCACCATTTAAACCCAAATTTGGTCTCCAATGAAAACCCAACAAATTGAAATCGTGAAAAACACATGGCCATTTCATTATTAAATGAATTCACATATACATTATGCACAAATTCATCTTCATAGCAGAGTATAAAGATTTAAATTCCAAAAATGAGAACAAATATTAAACATTTATCTTTTAACAGAAGATATACCAAGAAAGTAGCTGTGTAGGAGCGATTCACCACCCAACCACAGGCATCCAATGCAGATGCCACCCCTAGATTGATATATGAGGTCACCGAGGTGAAGATCCAGCTACAATCTTACAACTCACTCAACCCAATCCATCGCTCTCATGGCTTGGCCAATCTCTTCATTACAAAGACTCCATGTACCTCATCTAGCTATCAATCAACCATGAAACTCTCTTCAATTTCCATATACAACACAAGGGAAGGTCTTAAACTCTCTTCCATTTCTATATACAACACAAGGGAAGATCTGAAACTCTCTTCCATTTCATATATAACACAAGGGAAGGTATTTCCCTTCTCTACTCAAGAGTCAACACTCCCTTGGGACTCCTTCCTCTCTAGTGCTCCAATGGAGGTAGAAAGAGTCCAACTATTGATTTCCTTTCGGGACTAACATGGTAGAGTAATATTATCTCCAAAATACTCAATGAGAAGCAATATCATTTGGGTGATGGTTTCCTAATTTTCCCAACCTCAATGTTCATTATAGCCATCTATATCTCTTCTGAGGTCTGCAATTCAAACGACATAAACCTGGAATGCTACAGCGTTCTACACCCGCATGTAGAGAACAAATGAAGATTAATGCTTCAAAGTTTGAACATAACAGAACAGGTGATGCAGGTATGTTCTAAAATATAATTACGGTTTCAACCAAGGGCAAACAACACTGCCCAAACTCCTCCTCGCCCGTGGGTTTAACTCCATGGCACTGGGGAAATGGGCTATCTTGACCTTGAAACTCTAAATCCAGCAATCGTGGAACCAGTTGCCATCGTCAATGCATGCAACTGAGTAGATCCACCACATCTGATCCTAAGGCACCTATCCCTTGGTGAATCCAACCACCCCGCTGCTCATGGGTCATCATTGATTTTTCCATTTTCTGAACAGTGAAAAGATCATAGATCCAAAACGAATTCGAACTATGGGAGGGCCCTAGTGGACCAGAGAGGGTCGATCAAGTCCGTCGCTCAGCCAACAAGAAGATTTGTGACCCTGTGCACAAAGCCCCAACCAACTCTCCTACATTCTGGCGAACCAGTGAAAAAAAAATGGTGTGAATCACTCTAAACCCTCCCTTCGACCCTGTAAATCTAGGCGAATGCATTGGAAATATGCTCCAACCAAAGAAAATTGGGCCGAATTTCCTTGTTTTTATTTTTATGCAAATTTTTTTATGGTTGGATAATATTTAATAATTATTTAATTTTAAAATAATTATTGGGCTAACTTTATTAAACTATAGAAAATGGGTTTTATATTAAAAATTCGCCCTATTAAAATTTAAAACCCCTTAAAATTCGCCTTTGGGCTAAAATTCTCCCCTAAACTTCTCCCTGAAAAATAGTGACTTGGGAAGATTTCCAAGTCAAGTTTAAAAACTACTATTTAAACAAACATTATTATGATGATAAAGCAAAGGAATTCCATGAAATTAGACTGGGAAAACTCACTATCGATGAGTTTGTCACCAAGTTTACAAACCTGTTAAGATATGTTCCTTACATTCGGGAAGAGAAGGCAAAGGTGCAAAGGTTTTTGAACTGTTTTCCTACTGTGTACAAGGAGAAGATCGAATTCGATAACCAAAAAACTATGGACGAAGCAGTGAGGAAAGATATATTATGTTATCAGCAGTTTAAAGGCAACAGTGAATAGGGAAAAACTTGGGTAAATAAAAATGAATTCAAGGGGAAGAAACAAAAACCAGGTTACTTGAAGAACTTTGGCAGGGACCATTAGCGGAAAAAGTTTAACAAACCCAAGGAAAGTGTCACACCTCCACCTACCCATTTTTTATTTATTTATTTAAAGTGTTAACCATATACAAATCTATACATATTACCACTTAAAGTTCCACTAACCCTTTTTTGCAAATATATAATTATATCCATAGATACCTAGTCATATCAATTACCAATCAAACCATATCGATTTCACATAAAGCACTATACTTCCCTTACTCATGTTATCAACATAACGAATTTTTCATATAATTTTAATTATTAATCTCTCACATTTTTTTTCTCTTATGTCAACATTACGTACATACTTTGCATTGAAGTCGAAGATCGTGGTACTGGTTGTCATGGCGCGAAGGCCATTCGGCGTTCGATATAATGTTATGGTTAATATATTTGGACTTGGGGATTGGTCTCATGAACGCATGTCTACCATCGTTCCTCTACCATGCTTTAACATTCTCATCCGAATCTAACGTTAGCTCAATGATACGAAGAGCAATGAAATTCCCGAATGTTTATTGTGTACCATTCTGGCTCCACACAATACGTATGACATTAATGGAATAGAGAATGCTCTGTCTCGAGCCTCCCACTACAACTTGGTTTAATTTGGGACAAGACGTCTGTATGCCTTGAGACGACTTGCTTATCTATTTATGTACTACGCCATACGATGAGAATTATGGTTTCTAACCTTGGGATTACCTTCGTCGATCCTTGTGATACTCGCTCGATGAATGAAAAGTGTAGCGTTGAGGTGTTTGGGGTTTTTTCCTCTTACGTTTTCTATTAAGCCTCTTTTAAGTCACAGGTTCATCTTTCTCTGGAGTCTTCTTCCCTTTCGGCGTTGTTACAAGAGCTTGTCCAACCTGAGTTACGCGTTTTCTACCTGGCCGCAATGCGTTTCCCATAACCAGGTAACTCTGGGGGTCTTCCTCACACTTGTTCGTTGTTATTTCTAATTTTTGAATTTTGTTTTGGTGTCAAAACTCCCTGAGCATCCTCACCCTATCTCACAATTGTAGACAACGGTCCTTCTAGATAGAAAGGAATAGAAAATTTTGTTTTAATACCACCGCCAGGCCTTGGTAATTTTTCTATTTTCATTCTCAAAGATTTATGTGGCCTTTAGTTATAGCTATCGTTGCATAGTTCGATTTCCTCCTCTAATTGTTAACCAAAAGGTTTTGCTTCGTTGTCGACCACAGAGCGTAACTCAGTTTTTCATTTTTGTCTCAGGTATTATGATTTCGTTGGTTGGGTCTTCTCGGTGTTGCTAACCCTGCATGGTAAATGTCACCATTTCACCATAAGCAATACCTTTACGGTGAGACTTCTTTATTGATTTTATGGATACGTCCTGTGTTGAGATTTCTCTGTTACTAATTTAATTTATAATTTATTCGGTTGCAGGTAATGTAGTTCGTTCAACATCTTTTCGCGAGCTTTGGTTTATAGCTCTATTTTGTATTTCCTTACTAATGCAGGGTTACACTCTTTGCTACAGGTTGGTAGACGTTGCTTTACATCTGTCGACTCTGAACATATAATGTTACTTGACACTGTCTACTATAGTTATGAGGGCTAGCCAGCGAGGCTATTTTAATTTGTTGTGTAATGAGGACTTAATTTAACTTTCTCGTTCTTCCTAACAGAGTTTTGACTCAACTACATAGTATTGAATTTTTTTCATCACCCCATGTCGACGGGGTACTCCAGCTTGGTCTATTCTCTGCGATTTTATTTGGTACATGGGTGTTGGTTTGAATATTTTGTTAACTCACAGTTGGAAATATATTATCATATCCAATTTGATAAATATAAATATATGTATACCTCTATATTGAGTCGATTTTTATTTTGTGCATGCAAAACCCTAGGTTCGATGTAGTTGATTTTTTTGTTAATTTAAATCATAATTACCATCCAGTATGACGCATATAATGTAGTCGGTGACATTATGTGGAAATTTTCGAGTTTGTATGATAATAGAATAGGGTAGTTTTAATATAATTTTGGTTTCACTGAAAATCTATTTCTCTCAATTAATTTTTCAATTATGCACCTTTAGCTTTCGCAATAGTTATAACAATTACATTTATGTCAAGTAATATGTCCTAATTCTTCCAGTTGACTATATAATTTCTGATCCATGATTAGATCGTCATTTCTCACCTATGGAAGCTTTACTTCTGGTTCTAATACACATTATAAGAGCTAGTTTTCTGTTTACATATCAGTTCGTAAAATGAGGAAATTTTATGTATAAGAACATAATGCTTTACTCGGTATGAACTCGTCCAACATCTTATTTACTGTCATCTGTTATCATTTAATTTTAAGAAATTAAATTTGCAAACTTTGGAATATATATATGTGTAAAGGCATGTATTTGTTTAAAGCTATATAATCTGCCTTCAGGCCTACTTATAGACACTGAAAATAGTTATTTACATGATTTGTATTCTAGAAGCAATACTATACTTACACAGATTCAATCTTTCTAAAGCAATAGTGTCAGAACGTCAATGACTCTAACTGCTAGTAATCACTTCTAACCAGCATTTCTATAGGCTTTGCTAATGGATCTCTGTTTTTTCCAAGTAACTTCTGAATTCGTTCTATAGTTTAATATAAGTTCTGTTTAGTATTTTACTATTGGTTTTGTACATTGAATCTATTATAAACAGAAGATAGCACTAGTATCATGATTTAGGTTTATTCCATATGCAAAGTCCTTCCAGGTTCAGTTTATCATGCAAATACCCAAACTCCTTTCTGGAGTCTGATTTTAAATTTTCATTGGCATATATCTACCTCTATAAGAGTAGAAATTATCACCATCCCTTAGTATTAATACAGGAGACTAGTTTATTTATTTACTCTTTTTTTTTTAATGAAGCATATTAAAGTTACACTTCAATTATCCCAGGAAGGCAATTACACTCTCTCCAGATTTAAACCACATCATGGTTTAGAGATTCTGGCTGAAAGTGTCCCAGGGATTTTTTCTTACTACTATATAGAGTTAGGAGAGCAGATTCTTCTATTCAACTCTGTTAAAAGTAAAGAAAATTTATTATAGCTCAATATAACTGAACATAATTACCATAACACTTTTCACCATTGTCTAACAAAGATCATATTTGAATTTCTCAACAAAATAGTGTGCATACCACTTTTGCAATTTGACCAACCTCCCAACCTTAGAGTTCTTCTGTCCTCAAAAACTCACCCCCGAGCTGAGATCATCTCCTAGAACAGACCAACCTCTAATCTGTTCAGGAATAGCTTATTTAATATTTTGCTCCCCAAAGCCTGTTTCTAATTCTACGTCCAGAATTACAGGATGCTTTTCTTCCTGTTTTCCTAGGCTTCCCTTATTTAGGGAGTTTTAAAGCTACTTTCTGCTTTTCCCAGCTTTTTACCTCTTCCCAACTACTCTCCACATCATTGGGGAAACTAGATTTTTCCTCAAAAATCTAATTTAGAAAATAAATTCTTTCAAGGATTTTTGAAATATTTTTGGGGAATCTTAGCCTCTTTCCACACCTCATGGAGTTGGCAAGTCATCTCATAATTATCATTTGTTCAATATGCACAGAATAATTTTATTTATTTTTTTATAATTACATAATTAATTACATCCACAAAATATTTATCCATTGGGGTCCACTACCCTTTGGATTCAAGTTCAAATTTCTAATTTTCAAGATCATAAAACTAGGGATGTTACATATTCCCCCTCTGAAAACAAACACCATCCTCGGTGTTGATAACTGACTACTAGAGTTTATTTTCCAAAAAAATATGGATATTTTTCCATCATCTCAACTTCTCTTTCCCAGGTAGCTTCTTTAGCAGTAAAGTTCTTCCATTGCACCTTTAATCTTGCTACTGTTCTATTCCTCAATTCAATTTCTTCCCACTCCAATATTTGAAGTGGCTCTGGAAGGAACTCCCCTTCTGGTTCCACCTGTATCACATTCCAATAAACAATGTGAGAAGCATCATGTACATATCTTTTTAATAATGAAACATGAAACACATCATGAACTTTAACATGGGGTGGTAAGGCCAGCTTATAAGCTACTGGTCCCACCCTTTCTAACACCTCAAAAGGCCCACAATATCTAGGAGCCAATTTTGCACAACTTCCAGCATAAACTGTGCTCTTTTTGGGTTTAATACGCAAATACACATGCTCCCTCACTTTGAACTCTCGATGTACCCTCTTCTTATCATCATAGTTTTTATGTCTATCTTGTGTTGTCCTTATGTTTCTTTGTATTTGTTTGACAATTATTTCCATCTCTTGTAAAGCATGTAGTCCCAACTTTAGCTTGTCCTCATGTTGGCTCCAACTTAACGGAGTACAACATTTGCTCCCATAGAGTGCTTCAAACAGACTCATTTTGATGGAGGATTGATAGTTTTAATTATAGGAAAATCTAGGTAAATGCAAGTAGTCTTCCCATTTTGATGGCCTATCCATCACATACATTCTCAACATATCCTCCAAAATATGATTTGTTCTCTCTGTCTGACCATCTGTCTGAGGGTGATAGGCAGTGCTAAAATTTAGCTTGGTTCCCATCCCCCTAAATAAACCTTTCCAAAATGCTGCTGTGAACTTAGCATCTCTGTCCGAAACAATCATCTTTGGAACCCCATATAATCTTACTATCTCCTTTAGGAACACATCTTCTACTTGGGTTGTCCCAAAAGTATATTTTACAGGTATAAAGTGTGCATCTTTTGTTAAAGTGTCTACTACTACCATAACTGAGTCATGTTGGTACTTGGTTCTGGGTAACCGTGTTATGAAATCAATAGAAACGGTGTCCCATTTCCATTCTACAATTGACAAAGGGTTTAGAAGACCAGTGGGATGCTGATGTTCAACTTTTACTAGTTTACATTCCATGCACCTAGCTAAATATTCTGCTACATCTCTTTTCATTCCTGGCCAAAAAAAAATCTTTTTCAAAGCTGTTAGCATTTTCTGATATCTCGGATGCCCTGCATATGGATTTTTGTGGTATTCATCTAGGATTGTTTTTTCAACGTTTCCACATTGGGGATATACAATCTATTTTTGTAGAAGATCAACCCTTTTTGGTTTTGAGTGTATTTAGCCACCTCCTTCTTTAGTATTTTTATCTATAGACTCGCATAATTTGGCTCCTGGTCTATTACCTTTTTCACCAGTTCTTCTAAATCAAAACTAGCACTGCTTCCCATGCTATTTATGTTTTGGCAAGCATTTCTGCTCAATGCATCAGTAATTTTATTTTCTTTCCCTCTGCTATGTTTTATGTCCATATCAAACTCACTCAGAAAATACAACCATATGGCTTGTCAAGCATTTAAATTGGTCTGGGAAAAGAAATACTTAAGACTAATGTGATCAGTCATCAATGTAAATTTCTTTCCAAGAAGATAGTGTTGCCACATCTTCAAGGCATGGATTACAATAGCCAACTCTTGTAACATACCCCGATAACCTCGCAGGAAAAATGCATGGAATTAGGACTTTTTTTCAACATTTACGAATGTGTAACCTTATAAATTTCTTTATATATTTCTGCATTAACCATTTAAATACCCATCATCATCACATAGAGAAATATTTATTAAAAATAATAGTGAGTTACACAGCCCTTAATTTTCCTTGTGGTAGCATATTAACTTAATTTTCCTGCTATAACTATTCATCGATCCCATGATCATTTTAACTCAATTAGTAAATCACCTAATTGATAATATAACATCACATCATGAAATAAATTAATATCATTAAAATGACACAATGAAAAATCACATAAATAGACACCGATACATGGAAAACCACGGTAAGTGTGAAATCGACAAAGCGTTTATTGTCAGTATATATATATATAATTAAAAAAAAAAAAAAAAAATAATCTTAATAAATAGCTATAAGTTATTACAATCATCATGATACCATTTACCCACGAATCATCAATCTCTGTCTTTGTATTCAGACTGTTTCCTTCAGGGGATCATTGTGCAATTGGAACTACTAAACCTGCATGGACTAACAACTCTTTATCTTCCAAAATGTTAAACTTGAAATTTCCCTTTCTCAAGTCATCCTTCTTTCCTGCCATTTCTGTCGTCAGCACACTTGATATCATGATTAGATAAAATATTAATAAACCAATAATCAATCTCTATTTGTGACACTTCAAAAAATATTTGTATGCATTTATAAAACATAACCACATTGACATTAGTTTCCTTATTTAACATCATTTCACATGCATTAGTAACAAATAAATCAATATCAAGCGCCCTCTTTACACCAAACACTAATAAAATCTTGCATGCACTTTCCTATTATTTCCAAAAGAAAGCTAACATACTATATAATAATACTGTGCATGCAAATGCATAACAATATTTTCAAGATAACTATCCCAACAAGCAATTTCTCTTTTTGCCTACTCGTATGTTTTCTTTTCAATATGGATTAATGCAATAGATGTTATACGTACGCATGTGAATACATGTTCTTTCCCAAAAACATATTTTCCACCCAAGATCTATTCATAATGGTTACTATGTATAACAATGCCAACTCTATTTCAAACAAAGTTAACATACAAGTTATAGTTTTGTGCATGCAATAACATATCTTGTTCTTCCTGCATGTAAAACATATATTTCTTTCCAAAAGAAACCAATTAAATATTTCATGGAAAAATAAACACATTTCTTTTCCATGGGTCAAACGCATACCACTTATCATTTCATGCATGCAAAGTGACATTTCCCTCTCATCCAAAAGATATAACCAATAAATATGCATAATATTCTCCCAAAATAAAGCTAATACCATAGCTAATCCCTTTAGGTTGGACAAATACATATTATTTTTCCCAAAAGAAGGATAACACAATAAATATTATGTGATTGCATCTTCCTTTTCTCTAGAAATCTAATACTCAAAAATATATTTTTACCATGCATGCAAGAATATATGTTTCTCTAAATAATCTTACATAATAAAGCATGTGATTACTCTTTTTCCTCTCTAAGAATCTAATCCAATAATGCATACAAGGATATATTTTTATCTTCTATTCATTTTGAAGAGTTTTAACACAATAATTGTTTCCTTGCATACAATTATGCAATGTTCCAAATGGGAAAATATAGGTTCAGTAGGGGATATCTTAAGATATTCCATTATGGAATCACAGCAATATGGAATTACACCAATAGATCTAAACCAGAGATAGACTGGCAGGGCATTTACTAGATGCATCACCTTCACAAGGAAGGGTGAAATCCAGAGGCTTCCTGGCCCATTCCAGACTCTGTCTATAGAAGAATGGTGGAACACAGAAAGTGTGGGAATGACACACTCATCTTAGATTTTCTACTCTTAGGAACCTTAGATCTATAGGTCTAAACAATGGATCCAAAAGAGAAGTAAAAACCAACCAAGGAAGAAGCGCTAAATTCCACTCTCAGGAAAATCTGCAATAGGCTCAAGGAGGACATTGTATAAGCAAGCCAGTGTGAAAATAATGTAGAACAGGGCTGGGTTCCCTTATTTTAGGCTGTGTCATACCTCAATAAAATTTTCGGCAAAAATAAATGAGTTTAGAGGTTTTAACAGATCTCCCACAATCAACACTAGCTGAAAATCAGCTAAAGGAGAGAGTTGGTAAATAGAGAAACCGTCCTTTAGAAATTGCGCAGTTTCTGCTGGAAGACACTAGAAATCAACCATTAGACTCATGTTATAGTATGGCATCAAGAAATCAGATCTATAATCAAGTTCCTTTGTAGAAGTATTGGATTTACTTGAAGCAAGAGCAAGAATCCTTCAAAAATAATAGCAGAAACAATTGGAAAAGCTGTAGAAAGACTTGAAAACATTTTATATGAGGAGCTTCAGCTGATGTAGGTTAATATTCAGATCTACAACTGATATATGGCTGAAACATCAGATCCATACCAGATCTGGAACTACTCAGCCTTCTAAACAAGATCCCGCTGGGGTTTTATCAAAATAATGCATAAATAAGTGTAGATCTAGCTTTTAATACACTCAAATTTTTATTGCAAATAAATTCAATCATTATATAATCATGGTCCATATGCAAACAAATATATTTTCAAAGGATATGGTTACTCATCTCCTGATGCATGCCTAAAATACTCTCTTCCTCTTCCTTGGCTCCATTCTCCATGTATTCTCCCCTTTCCCTCTTCTATTTCTCTCATGGGATTATAATAAAAAATAGAATTAATTAAAATGGAATAGATTTTATAAATCATAAAAGTATTCCAACTTTTTTCTAAATCATAAAAGAATTCCATCTTTTCTAATTCATAAAAGCATTCCAGCTTTTCTAAATCACAAAAGCAATCCATAAAGCCTCCATAAATCTGATTTTTCCTAAATCAGAAAAGCATTCCATAAATCCCTCATGCTTTTATTTTTAAAGGTAGATTTTCTTTTTCCTTATGAAAAAAATATCACTTATCCATACTTTTTCCAAATCTATTACTCATTATTTCTAAAACTCATAAAATATACCAACTTGGAAATATAATTTATTTCCATGGAAGAATATAAATTATTATAAATAAAATAATTAAGAAATAATTCTTTCAATATTCTTATAATCAACAATTACAAGAATATTCTTCATTTAATATCAATATAATAATTAATAATATTTAATTATTTAATAACCCTCATTTTATGAGAGTTTTTATAGTGGCTTATGCGAGGGATATTACAAACTCCCCCCCTTAAAGAGAACATCGTCCTCGATGTTCTTCTCTTGTTGGAACATTAACCTTTAATTTTCATTTCCAAATATTTAGGAAATGTAAAATAATACCTAAATCCTAATACTTTCATAAAAAATCAGGGAGCACTTAGCCCTTTAATCATCAAAATGATAAGAAAACTCTATCAAGTGCACATTGCATTTTATTTAGGAGTTACACTAGTCTTTCTCTCCCACTAGTGTTTTTGCAAATTATTGTCTTTCTCTCCCACAATAATTTCAATCCAATTCAAACTCATGGTATTTATCTCCAACCATTATGTTAATATTTCCTCTTTATTATTTTCTCCTAGGGATTTTGAGGAGACTTTTAGGGAAGGTCCATGTTGAAATTAACCACCAATAGCTTTCCATAAGCTGGCAAGAAGTCTTCTAAAACTGTCACGTCTCCCATCCCCAGCTTCTTATCCGCATAACATTAACTCAAATATACTCTACTTTTATGCACCTAATTTTTTTTCAATAATCAATTTCACATTCATACTTTTATCAAGTCTTTAATTTCTCTTTGGTAATTACAGACACTCTTGGTATTATAAATATTCCCATGAGAAATTTTGGCTTAACCTCAATTCCTATCAGTCAACCCACTCGACTGATATTTATATGTGTATATAAACATATACTCATTTGTATTTCGCAGATCTGTTTTTCAGAGTTTTGTCCAACTCTAACAGATCAATATGTCCCTTTCTCTAACTTTTTCAGTTAGCAAGCTTTATAGACTTTCTAACCTCTATAATTATAAAATTTCAGCTTCTATGTATAGATATCTACATATACATCTATCTATATTCAGTTAACCTTCTTTGCTTCAACTACTTTTACAACAGTTTATATTGAAAGTGGATAGACGCTCTTTTCCCAGTATTTTAAATATGTTTACAATCTTCCTTTACCCATACTTTTACCACATATAACAATAGGGCTATTCTCTTATGTTATTGTTAAGATTATTCAGCATACTTGTAATTCTGGTGCATATTACAACTCTTCCCTTGAACTGTACTTGCTGTTCCTGTTTACCGTTTTGTTAAAAATTTTGGTTTATACACACAGCAACTCCATTTTCATTTTAAAAGACAGCAAGCTACACCTGTACATTTGTTATTAGATTTGACATTCAGGAAATCTATCATCTCTAACTTTATTACTACAGGGTACTTATCCCCGGAATCCAACCATTTGTCCTTGCTATTAACCTACTGGATTTTCAGCTAATAGCTCTAATTTGCAATTGCATGAGGTACTGAACAAACAGTCAATCTAAACTTTGCATAAGAAATCATAACATAATGATTCATATAAACTTTGCATAACAATTCATATAACCTTATATAAAAATTCATAGATAAATCTCCAAATTTATGTATGCATATCGATACTATGACCAGTCCTCCCAACCTTAGAGTTCATCTATCTCCAGAACTCACCCCCGATCTGAGATCCTCCAAGAACAGACTAACCTCAATCTGTTCTGGAGCAGCTTATTTAAGCTATGCTCTCCCCAAAGCCTGTTTCCAATTCTGCGTCCAGAATTTCAGGATGCTTTTATTCCTGTTTGCCTAGGCTTCCCTTATTTAGGGACTTTAAAGCTGCTTTATGCTTTTCCAACTTTTCTAGCTTTTTACCTCTTCCCAACTACTTTCCTCATCATTGGGGAATTTAGATTTTTCCTCAAAAATCTAAATTAGAAATAACTTCTTTCAAGGATTTTTGAAAGATTTTGGGGAAAGTCTTTACCTTTTCCATAACCTCATGGATTAGGGATGTGATCTCAATTTCTCATTTGGTCATAGTGCATACACAATATTTTATTTATTTTCATAAATAAATAATTAACCACATCCACACAATAATTATCCATTGGGGTCGACTCCCCTTTGGATTTTTGTTCAAATGTCTAATTTGAAAAGCATAGAACTTGGGGGTGTTACAAAAACTCTAGAGTTATTTCTTGAATACCCCAACTAAAGTATTCATTAACTCAACAATAAAATAAAATATTACCTCATTACATCAATCCCATCATAGCTTCCATAGCCATTGAATCCAATAAAAATTCAATGTCTAAAAATAGTCAATGTCTACAAATCCGCTATAATTTACATAATTTTCCATTGCATATTATCATTAAGACAAAGGAACATTTATGTACACCATGCATCTATACTTGACCCACAACATGGGGTCCAAAATTTGTCAAAGCACATTGACAACAATTCATCGCATGTAATATAGGTGGTATACATTCAAAATTTCCACATAATAATAATAATCATGTAGCTTAGAAAAAAGACATTAACATATGTTGCATACCATAGAATGATACTTTATTTAAGGTCTCACCTTAGCAACCATCAATATTATAGAGAACTAACAGTCCCATTGAACACTACGATACAAAATGTGATTTTTATTATTTTTATTTTTGCTTACCATTAGCTTGCAACCATATAAGCGACAACCATTGAGGAATTTTGTGAAAATAATTTGCAATCATGAAATCTACAATCACTGTAAACTTTTTTTCAAATAGTATGTAAGCATGCAATCTACAACAAATTCGACATTCCATCAAACAATTTTCAAGCATGAAATCTACATCCATTGAGGAATTTTAACAACAATTTGCAAGCATGCAATCTATGGTGGATAAGGCATTCTTCCAAATAGTTGGCAAGCATACAATCTACTACCATTGAGGGACTAGTTAGCAGAGATGAAATAAAGTTCCATAAATATGTTTATACTCTCATAGAGATAGTAAAACTAGGATTTCTAGAACATCATGAATCATATTAATATCATCAATGGTAAAATTTCTGCTAATAACAGAACCAACAATCCCTACAACAACGTCTAATCAGGAAATTTGACCAAATTATGGATCCATTTCTAAACATAACTTTTTCTTGGAATCACCATGGGGGTTACATGATCTGAAGGTATGAAAACCCCTTGATATTAAAGATTAATCACATCCAAAACTTCCACGGATGAAATTATTTAAAATACAAAACCGTGGATCTCAATTACCACTTTTTGTCGAACACATTGAATGCAAACTTTCCTCTACAACTCTAAATGAAGAAAGAGAACCCACAATTATGCTACCATGATTTTTTCATTGAATTTAAGTTCACTATGTGAGTTCTATTTCGCTCGTTGCTTATTTTTAACAACTAAAGAGTTTCGTTCAAGTATATATATATTTTGTTTTCAACATTCCATTGTCCTCTTCAGGGTCAAACCCAACTTCTATATTATTTAGTTATCACACCAACCATACATGTATTCATTATTTATAGGTAGTGCATGATAACTTTAGCCATGTTTTTCCATTTTTTTTTCTTATGCACCATAATAATTTTTCTCACATTATGCATGCAAAGGTTGGTAATTAATCTAAAATATAAACAGTGAGTGCTCAAGATGGTTCATAGGTACAATAGAAGTTTTATTGTCTTTTATCCACATCCATATTAAAATTTCATGAGCACAACTTTTAAAGAAACATTATAAATGTCTACTCTTTCATGTAGTCATTAATCATGCAACATGCATCTCATGTTAATTGTAGTATACTACAAGTTTAATTAAAATCATACCTGAGATGATGCCCACTAGCATCATACCTCTACTTCCTTTTTGCATAACGATTCCCAAAAGGCGCCAGTGTTGCAACCTTTTTCTTTGATACCATTTGTAACATACCCCGATAACCTCGCAGGAAAAATGCATGGAGTTAGGACTTTTTTCAACATTTACGAATGTGTAACCTTATAAATTTCTTTATATATTTCTGCATTAACCATTTAAATACCCATTATCATCACTTAGAGAAATATTTAGCAAAAATCATAGTGAGTTACACAACCATTAATTGTTCTTGTTGTAGCATATTAACCTAAATTTCCTGCTATAACTATGCATCGATCCCATGATCATTTTAATTCAATTAGTAGATCACCTAATTGATAATATCAACGTCATATCATGAAATAAATTAACATCATCAAAACGACACAATTAACAATCACATAAATAGACACCGATATACCCTGGAAACCCCGTAGGGTGAAAACCAGCAAACGTTTAATTTTATTATTAAACGCTCGTGAGGGTTGTCACCCCTCACTCAATGGTTATAAGGGAGTCCATCCCTTGACCATTGTAATAAAATTTACATATAAAAATAATCTTAAACGAAACAAAACTAGCTATAAGTTATTACAATCATCATGATACCATTTACCCACGAATCATCAATCTCTGTCTTTGTATTCAGACTGTTTCCTTCAGGGGATCATTGTGCAATTGGAACTACTAAACCTGCATGGACTAACAACTCTTTATCTTCCACAATGTTAAACTTGAAATTTCCCTTTCTCAAGTCATCCTTCTTTCCTGCCATTTCTGTCGTCAGCACACTTGATATCATGATTAGATAAAATATTAATAAACCAATAATCAATCTCTATTTGTGACACTTCAACAAATATTTATATGCATGTATAAAACATAACCACATTGACATTAGTTTCCTTATTTAACATCATTTCACATGCATTAGTAACAAATAAATCACTATCAAGCATCCTCTTTCCACCAAACACTAATAAAATCTTGCATGCACTTTCATATTATTTCCAAAAGAAAGCTAACATACTATATAATAATAATGTGCATGCAAATGCATAACAAGATTTTCAAGATAACTATCCCAACAAGCAATTTCTCTTTTCGCCTACTCGTATGTCTTCTTTTCAATATGGATTAATGCAATAGATGTTATACTTATGCATGTGAATACATGTGCTTTTCCAAAAACATATTTTCCATGCAAGATCTATTCATAATGGTTACTATGTATAACAATGCCAACTCTATTTCAAACAAAGTTAACATACAAGTTATAGTTTTGTGCGTGCAATAACATATCTTGTTCTTCCTGCATGTAAAACATATATTTCTTTCCAAAAGAAACCAAATAAATATTTCATGGAAAAATAAACACATTTCTTTTCCAAGGGTCAAACGCATACCACTTATCATTTCATGCATGCAAAGTGACATTTCCCTTTCATCAAAAGATATAACCAATAACTATGCATAATATTCTCCCAAGATAAAGCTAATGCCATAGCTAATCGCTTTAGGTTGGACAAATACATATTATTTTTCCCAAAAGAAGGCTAACACAATAAATATTATGTGATTGCATCTTCCTTTTCTCTAGAAATCTAATACTCAAAAATATATTTTTCCCATGCATGCAAGAATATATGTTTCTCTAAATAATCTTACATAATAAAGCATGTGATTACTCTTTTTCCTCTCTAAGAATCTAATCCAATAATGCATACAAGGATATATTTTTATCTTCTATTCATTTTGAAGAGTTTTAACACAATAATTATTTCCTTGCATACAATTATGCAATGTTCCAAATGGGAAAATATGGGCTCAGTAGGGAATATATTAAGATATTCCACTATGGAATTACAGCAATATGGAATTACACCAATAGATCTAAACCAGAGATAGACTGGCAGGGAATTTACTAGATGCATCACCTTCACAAGGAAGGGTGAAATCCAGAGGCTTCCTGGCCCATTCCAGACTCTGTCTATAGAAGAATGGTGGAACACAACAAGTGTGGGAATGACACACTCATCTTAGAGTTTTATACTCTTAGGAACCTTAGATCTATAGATCTAAACAATGGATCCAAAAGAGAAGTAAAAACCAACCAAGGAAGAAGCAATAAATTCCACTCTCAGGAAAATCTGCAATAGGCTCAAGGAGGACATTGTATAAGCAAGCCAGTGTGAAAATAATGTAGAACAGGGCTGGGTTCCCTTATTTTAGGCTGTGTCAGACCTCAAGAAAAGTTTTGGCAAAAATAAATGAGTTTAGAGGTTTTAACAGATCTCCCACAATCAACACTAGCTGAAAATCAGCTAAAGGAGAGAGTTGGTAAATAGAGAAACCGTCCTTTAGAAATTGTGCAGTTTCTACTGGAAGACACTAGAAATCAGCCATTAGACTCATGTTATAGTATGGCATCAAGAAATTAGATCTATAATCAAGTTCCTTTGTAGAAGCATTGGATTTACTTGAAGCAAGAGCAAGAATCCTTCAAAAATAATAGCAGAAACAATTGGAAAAGCTGCAGAAAGACTTGACAACATTTTATATGAGGAGCTTCAGCTGATGTAGGTTAATATTTAGATCTACAACTGATATATGACTGAAACATCAGATCCATACCAGATCTGGAACTACTCAGCCTTCTAAACAAGATCCCCATGGGGTTTTATCAAAATAATGCATAAATAAGTGTAGATCTAGCTTTTAATACACTGAAATTTTTATTGCAAATAAATTCAATCATTATATAATCATGGTCCATATGCAAACAAAGATATTTTCAAAGGATATGGTTACTCATCTCCTGATGCATGCCTGAAATACTCTCTTCCTCTTCCTTGGCTCCATTCTCCATGTATTCTCCCCTTTCCCTCTTCTATTTCTCTCATGGGATTATAATAAAAAATAGAATTAATTAAAATGGAATAGATTTTATAAATCATAAAAGTATTCCAACTTTTTTCTAAATCATAAAAGAATTCCATATTTTCTAATTCATAAAAGCATTCAAGCTTTTCTAAATCCTAAAAGTATTCCATAAAGCCTCCATAAATCTGATTTTTCCTAAATCAGAAAAGAATTCCATAAATCCCTCATGCTTTTATTTTTAAAGGTAGATTTTTTTTTTCCTTATAAGAAAAATATCACTTATCCATACTTTTTCCAAATCTATTACTCATTATTTCTAAAACTCATAAAATATACCAACTTGGAAATATAATTTATTTCCATGGAAGAATATAAATTATTATAAATAAAATAATTAAGAAATAATTCTTCCAATATTCTTATAATCAAGAATTACAAGAATATTCTTCATTTAATATCAATATAATAATTAATAATATTTAATTATTTAATAACCCTCATTTTATTAGAGTTTTTATGGTGGCTTATGCGAGGGATATTACAAACTCCCCCCCTTAAAGAGAACATCGTCCTCGATGTTCTTCTCTTGTTGGAACATTAACCTTTAATTTTCATTTCCAATTATTCAGGAAATGTAAAATAATACCTAAATACTAATACTTTCATAAGAACTCAGGGAGCACTTAGCCCTTTAATCATCAAAATGATAAGAAAACTCTATCAAGTGCACATTGCATTTTATTTAGGAGTTACACTAGTCTTTCTCTCCCACTAGTGTTTTTGCAAATTATTGTTTTTCTCTCCCACAATAATTTCAATCCAATTCAAACTCATGGTATTTATCTCTAACCATTATGTTAATATTTCCTCTTTATTATTTTCTCCTAGGGATTTTTAGGAGACTTTTAGGGAAGGTCCATGTTGAAATTAACCACCAATAGCTTTCCATAAGCTGGCAAGAAGTCTTCTAAAACTGTCACGTCTCCCATCCCCAGCTTCTTATCCACATAACATTAACTCAGATATACTCTACTTTTATGCTCCTAATTTTTTTCAATAATCAATTTCACATTCATACTTTTATCGAGTCTTTAATTTCTCTTTGGTAATTACAAACACTCTTGGTATTATAAATATTCCCATGAGAAAATTTTTCTTAACCTCAATTCCTATCAGTCAACCCAGTCGACTGATATTTATATGTGTATATAAACATATACTCATTTGTATTTCGCAGATCTGTTTTTCAGAGTTTTGTCCAACTCTAACAGATCAATATGTCCCTTTCTCTAAGTTTTTCAGTTAGCAAGCTTTATAGAATTTCTAACCTCTATAATTATAAAATTTCAGCATCTATGTATAGATATCTACATATACATCTATCTATATTTAGTTAACCTTCTTTGCTTCAACTACTTTTACAGCAGTTTATATTGAAAGTGGATAGACGTTCTTTTCTCGGTATTTTAAATATGTTTACAATCTTCATTTACCCATACTTTTACCACATATAACAATAGGGCTATTCTCTTATGTTATTGTTAAGATTATTCAGCATACTTGTAATTCTGGTGCATATTACAACTCTTCCCTTGGACTGTACTTGTTGTTCCTGTTTACCGTTTTGTTAAAAATTTCGGTTTATACACACAGCAACTCCATTTTCATTTTAAAAGACAGCAAGCTACACCTGTACATTTGTTATTAGATTTGACATTCAGGAAATCTATCATCTCTAACTTTATTACTACAGGGTACTTATCCCCGGAATCCAACCATTTGTCCCTGCTATTAACCTACTGGATTTTCAGCTAATAGCTCCAATTTGCAATTGCATGAGGTACTGAACAAATAGTCAATCTAAAATTTGCATAAGAAATCATAACATAATGATTCATATAAACTTTGCATAAGAAATAATCACATAACAATTCATATAACCTTATATAAAAATTCATAGATAAATCTCCAAATTTATGTATGCATACCGATACTATGACCAGTCCTCCCAACCTTAGAGTTCGTCTATCTCCAGAACTCACCCCCGAGCTGAGATCCTCCAAGAACAGACTAACCTCAATCTGTTCTGGAGCAGCTTATTTAAGCTATGCTCTCCCCAAAACCTGTTTCCAATTCTGCGTCCAGAATTTCAGGATGCTTTTATTCCTGTTTGCTAGGCTTCCCTTATTTAGGGACTTTAAAGCTGCTTTCTGCTTTTCCAGCTTTTCCAGCTTTTTACCTCTTCCCAACTACTTTCCTCATCATTGGGGAATTTAGATTTTTCCTCAAAAATCTAAATTAGAAATAACTTCTTTCAAGGATTTTTGAAAGATTTTGGGGAAAGTCTTTACCCTTTCCATAACCTCATGGATTAGGCATGTGATCTCAATTTCTCATTTGGTCATAGTGCATACACAATATTTTATTTATTTTTCATAAATAAATAATTAACCACATCCACACAATAATTATCCATTGGGGTCCACTCCCCTTTGAATTTATGTTCAACTGTCTAATTTGAAAAGCATAGAACTTGGGGGCGTTACAAAAACTCTAGAGTTATTTCTTGAATACCCCAACTAAAGTATTCATTAACTCAACAATAAAATAAAATATTACCTCATTACATCAATCCCATCATAGCTTCCATAGCCATTGAATCCAATAAAAATTCAATGTCTAAAAATAGTCAATGTCTACAAATCCACTGTAATTTACATAATTTTCCATTGCATATTATCATTAAGGCAAAGGAACATTTATGTACACCATGCATCTATACTTGACCCACAACACGGGGTCCAAAATTTGTCAAAGCACATTGACAACAATTCATCGCATGGAATATAGGTGGTATACATTCAAAATTTCCACATAATAATAATAATCATGTAGCTTAGAAAAAAGACATTAACATATGTTGCATACCATAGCATGATACTTTATTTAAGGTCTCACCTTAGCAGCCATCAATATTGTAGAGAACTAACAGTCCCATTGAACACTAGGACACAAAATGTGATTTTTTTTTTTTTTTCGCTTACCATTAGCTTGCAACCATATAAGCGACAACCATTGAGGAATTTTGTGAAAATAATTTGCAATCATGAAATCTACAATCACTGTAGACTTTTTTTCAAATAGCATGCAAGCATGCAATCTACAACCAATTCGACATTCCATCAAACAATTTTCAAGCATGCAATCTACATCCATTGAGGAATTTTTAACAAAAATTTGCAAGCATGAAATCTATGGTGGATAAGGCATTCTTCGAAATAGTTGGCAAGCATACAATCTAATACCATTGAGGGACTAGTTAGCAGAGATGAAATAAATTTCCATAAATATGTTTATACTCTCATAGAGATAGTAAAACTAGAATTTCTAGAACATCATGAATCATATTAATATCATCAATGGTAAAATTTCTTCTAATAACAGAACCAACAATCCCTACAGCAGCGTCTAATCAGGAAATTTGACCAAATTATGGATCCATTTCTAAACATAACTTTTTCTTGGAATCACCATGGGGGTTACATGATCTCAAGGTATGAAAACCCCTTGATATTAAAGATTAATCACATCCAAAACTTCCACGGATGAAATTATTTAAAATACAAAACCGTGGATCTAAATTACCACTTTTTGTCGAACACATGGAATGCAAACTTTCCTCTACAACTCTAAATGAAGAAAGAGAACCCACAATTATGCTACTATGATTTTTTCATTGAATTTAAGTTCACTATGTGAGTTCTATTTCACTCGTTGCTTATTTTTAACAGCTAAAGAGTTTCATTCAAATATATATATATATATTTTGTTTTCCACATTCCATTGTCCTCTTCAGGGTCAAACCCAGCTTATATATTATTTAGTTATCGCACCAACCATACGTGTATTCATTATTTATAGGTAGTGCATGATAAATTTAACCATGTTTTTCCATTCTTTTTTCTTATGCACCATAATCATTTTTCTCATATTATGCATGCAAAGGTTGGTAATTAATCTGCAATATAAACAGTGAGTGCTCAAGATGGTTCATAGGTACAATAGAAGTTTTATTGTCTTTTATCCACATCCATATTAAAATTTCATGAGCACAACTTTTAAAGAAACATTATAAATGTCTACTCTTTCATGCAGTCATTAATCATTCAACATGCATCTCATGTTAATTGTAGTATACTACAAGTTTAATTAAAATCATACCTGAGATGATGCCCACTAGCATCATACCTCTACTTCCTTTTTGCATAACGATTCCCAAAAGGCGCCAGTGTTGCAACCTTTGGCTTTGATACCATTTGTAACATACCCCGATAACCTCGCAGGAAAAATGCATGGAGTTAGGACTTTTTTTCAACATTTACGAATGTGTAACCTTATAAATTTCTTTATATATTTCTGCATTAACCATTTAAATACCCATTATCTTCACTTAGAGAAATATTTAGCAAAAATCATAGTGAGTTCCACAACCATTATTTGTCCTTGTTGTAGCATATTAACTTAAATTTCCTGCTATAACTATGCATTGATCCCATGATCATTTTAATTCAATTAGTAGATCACCTAATTGATAATATCAACGTCATATCATGAAATAAATTAACATCATAAAAATGACACAATGAACAATCACATAAATAGACACCGATATACCACCAGAGCCAGTAGGGCTGAAAGTATGACAAGCGTTTAATTTTATTATTAAGCGCTCGTGAGGTTGTCACCCCTCACTCAATGGTTATAGGAGTCCATCCCATGACCATTGTAATAAAATTACATATAAAAATAATCTTAAAACCGAAACAAAACTAGCTATAAGTTATTACAATCATCATGATACCATTTACACGAATCATCAATCTATCTTTGTATTATTTGTTTCCTTGAGGATCATTGTGAAATTGGAACTACTAAACCTGCATGGACTAACAACTCTTTATCTTCCCTGATATTAAACTTGAAATTTCCCTTTCTCATGATCCGCTTCTTTCACCCGCCATTTACTCGACCAAGTAGCACTTGATATCATGATTAGATAAAATATCAATAAACCAGTAATCAATCTCTATTTGTGACACTTCAACAAATATTTGTATGCATGTATAAAACATAACCACATTGACATTAGTTTCCTTATTTAACATCATTTCACATGCCTTAGTAACAAATAAATCACTATCAAGCATCCTCTTTCTAACAAACACTAACAAAATCTTGCATGAACTTTCATATTATTTCCAAAAGAAAGTTAACATACTATATAATAATATTGTGCATGAAAATGCATAACAATATTTCAAGATAACTATCCCAGCAAGCAATTTCTCTTTTTGCCTACTCTTATGTTTTCTTTTCAAAATGGATTAATGCAATATATGTTATACTTATGCATGTGAATACATGTTCTTTTCCATAAACATATCTTCCACCCAAGATCTATTCATAATGGTTATTATGTATCACAATGCCAATTCTATTTTAAACAAAGTTAGCATACAAGTTATAGTTTTATGCATGCAATAACACATCTTGTTCTTCCTTCATGTAAAACATATATTTCTTTCCAAAAGAAACTACATAAATATTTCATGGAAAAATAAACACATTTATTTTCCAAGGTTCAAACTCATACCACTTATTATTTCATGCATGCAAAGTGACATTTCCCTCTCATCGAAAAGATATAACCAATAACTATGCATAATATTCTGCCTAGCTAAATCTAATACCATAGAAAATCCCTTTAGGTTTGCAAAATACATATTATTTTTCCCAAAAGAGGGCTAACACAATAAATATTATGTGATTTCATCTTCATTTTCTCGAAAATTCTAATACTCAAAACTATATTTTTCCCATGCAAAACAGCGTATATGTTTCTCTAAATAATATTATATGATAAAGCATGTGATTAATCTTTTTCCTCTCTAATAATCTAATCCAATAATTCATACAAGGATATATTTTTCTCTTCTATTCATTTTGAAGAGTTTTAACACAATAATTATTTTCTTGCATACAATTATGCAATGTTCCAAATTGGAAAATATAGGCTCAGTAGGGAATATCTTAAGATATTCCACTATGGGAGATACAGCAATATGGAATTACACCAATGATCTAAACTAGAGATAGGCGCGGGGCATTTACTAGATGCATCATCTTCACAAGGAAGGGTGAAATCCAGAGGCTTCCTGGCCCGTTCCAGACTCTGTCTATAGAAGAATGGTGAAACACAGCAAGTGTGGGAATGACACAATCCTCTTAGATTTTTCTGCTCTTATGAACCTTAGATCTATAGATCTAAACAATGGATCCAAAAGAGAAGTAAAAACCAACCAAGGAAGAAGCGCTAAATTCCACTCTCAGGAAAATATGCAATAGGCTCAAGGAGGACATTGTATAAGAAAGCCAGTGTGAAAATAACGTAGAACAGGGTTGGGTTCCCTTATTTTAGGCTGTGTCAGACCTCAAGAAAAGTTTCGGCAAAAATAAATGAGTTTAGAGGTTTTAACAGATCTCCCACAATCAACACTAGCTGAAAATCATCTAAAGGAGAGAGTTGGTAAATAGAGAAACCGTCCTTTAGAAATTGCGCAGTTTCTGCTGGAAGACATCAGAAATCAGCCATCAGACTCATGTTATAGTATGGCATCAAGAAATCAGATCTATAATCAAGTTCCTTTGTAGAAGTATTGGATTTACCTGAAGCAAGAGCAAGAATCCTTCAAAAATAATAGCAGAAACAATTGGAAAAGTTGCAGAAAGACTTGACAACATTTTATATGAGGAGCTTCTGCTGATGTAGGTTAATATTCAAATATACAACTGATATATGGCTGAAACATCAGATCCATACCAGATCTAGAACTACTCAGCCTTCTAAACAAGATCCCCCTGGGGTTTTATCAAAATAATGCATAAATAAGTGTAGATCTAGCTCTTAATACACTAAAATTTTTATTGCAAATAAATTCAATCATTATATAATCATGGTCCATATGCAAACAAAGATACTTTCAAAGGATATGGTTACTCATCTCTTGATGCATGCTTGAAATACTCTCTTCCTCTTCCTTGGCTCCATTCTCCATGTATTCTCCCATTCCCCTTCCTCTACTTCTCTCATAGGCTTATATTAAAAAATAGAATTAATTAAAATGGAATAGATTTTATAAATCATAAAAGTATTCCAACTTTTTTCTAAATCATAAAATAATTCCATCTTTTCTGATTCATAAAAGCATTCAAACTTTTCTAAATCCTAAAAGTATTCATAACCTCTCCATAAATCGATTTTTCCTAAATCGGAAAGCAATCCATAAATCTCTCATGCTTTTATTTTTAAAGCTATATTTGTTTTTTCCTTGTGAGAAAAATATCACTTATCCATACTTTTTCCAAATCTATTACTCATTATTTCTAAAACCAAACTATTACTCATTATTTCTAAAACTCACAAAATATACCAACTTGGAAATATAATTGATTTCCATAGAAGAATTTAAATTATTCTAAATAAAATAATTAAGAAATAATTCTTCCAATATTCTTATAATCAACAATTACAAGAATATTCTTCATTTAATATCAATATAATAATTAATAATATTTAATTATTTAATAACCCTCATTTTATGAGAGTTTTTATGGTGGCTTATGCGAGGGATATTACACTCTAAATCATATGTTCTATAGTTTTATTCATGTATCTTCACTTTCCTAGATTCATATGCAATAACAGAATTTTCTTGCAATATTAATCCTCCCAATCCTTCTCTATAGGCATCAGTACACACCACAAATTCCTTGTCACGGTCTGCATTTTCAGTATAGGGGCTGTAGTGAGTTTCAATTTTAATTGTTCAAACTATTTTGGAATTTTTCATTCCACTCAAATTCGACGCCTTTTCTTTGTAGCGAAGTTATGGGATATGCTGTTGCAGAAAATATTTCCACAAATCTGTGATAACAACCTGCAATCCCCATAAATGATCTCACCGCTAAAACATCAGTTGGCACTGGCCATTCCCTAATAGCTTTTATCTCTTCAGGGTCAACAATGAACCCTTTTTCAGAAATAATATGTCCCAATTATTGGATCTTGTCTTTATAGAATTTACATTTGCTGAACTTAGCATACAACTGGTTTTCTTTCAAAGTTTGCAACACTATCCTCAAGTGCTCTTTATGCTCCTCCTCACTTTTTGAGTAAACTAAAATATCGTCTATGAACACTAATACGAATTTATCCAAGTACTTTTTTAAAATGTTGTTCATTAAGCACATAAAAGTGGCAGGGGAATTTGTCAAACCAAAAGGTAGGACTACAAATTCGTAGTGACCATACCTGGTTCGAAATGTTGTTTTGCTAATGTCTTCCTCCTTAATTTGGAGCTGGTGATAACCAGTCCTTATATAAATATTAGAAAATACTGAAGCCCCTCTTACTTGATCAAAAATATCATCAATTCGAGGTAAAGGGTATATGTTTTTAATTGTCAACTTATTCAGTTGACGATAATCAATGCACATTCTAAAGGTTCCATCCTTCTTTTTCACAAATAGCACTGGTGCTCCCCTAGAAGACACACTTTGTCTGATATGACCCTTATCCAGCAATTCTTGCAATTGCATTTTCAGCTCCATGAGTTCAGGGGGACTCATTCGATAAGGGGCATGGGAAACAGGTGTTGCTTTAGGCACCAAATTGATTGAAAATTCAATCTCTCTTTTGGGGGGAAGATGAGGAATCTCATCTAGAAAAACTTCCTTAAACTCTCTCACTACTGGTAGAGTATCCATCAAGTTTTCTTCAGGTTGTCGTTCTAGTTCTTCAACATGTACTTCATATACTTGGTATCCCTTGCTAGCTATTCGTTTTAGTTGTAATGCTGACATTTGTATTATATAGATAGGTTTTTGTTTTCCCTAGAGAATAAAAGCTTTCCCCTCTTCATCTATACAATGCAAGGTCTTATCCCAATAGTTCATCATGGCCTTTCTCTTTTCCAACCAGTCCATTCCTATCAGCAAGTTATATGAACCTAATGGCAGAATGTTTAAATTCACTTCTGTCTGAAAATCATTTAATTTGATTATTGTTTGAGGTAAATTATAAGTTACTTTCCTCTTGGTGCCAGTGGCTAACTGGACCAACCAAGACTGCTGAAATTTTTTAGTTTTAAGATTGCATTTTTCTACCACTTGTTGACTAATGTAACTCAAAGTAGCACCTAGATCAATTAAAATAGTAACAGATTGGTCAGCGATCTTACCTTCCATATCCACCATGGTAGCTTGGTGTTTTTCTTGTCGATTCTCCAAGGCTGCACTAATAGTGGGTATATCTCTTGTTATATCATTTACTATGGTAGATTCTCGATCCCTCATAATCATCTGAATGTTTCAGTGGGGACAATCCCTCAACAGATGAGGTTCTCCACAACCCCAAAATTTCAACGGCTCTCTCATTTTAACTATGCCTTCCTTCTTATTTTCTCCATCTATTCTTTTGGAACCAACTTGAGATTGAGCAGTTTGGCTTTCTTTTGTTTTATTAAACTTTTTTCGCTGATGATCCCTACCAAAATTCTTCAAGTAAGCTGGTTTTTGTTTCTTTCCTTTGATTTCACCCTTTTTTATCCAGCCTTTTCCATGCTCACCCTTTCCTTTAAACTGTTGGGAGCATAACCTAGCTTTCCTCACTGCCACGTCCATATTTTTTGGGTTATCAAACTCGATCTTCTCTTTTTACACAATAGGCAAACAGTTCAAAAATCTTTGCACCTTTGCCTTCTCTTCTCGAATGTAAGGGACATATCTTAATAGATTCGTGAACTTAGTGACAAACTCATCAATAGTGAGTTGTCCCAATCTAATTTCATGGAATTAATTTGCTTTATCATCATAATAACGTTCATTCAAATAGCGGTTTTTAAACTTGACTTGGAAATCTTCCCAGGTCACTGTTTTTTCATCAATGGCATGGATAATTTTCGTCTCCTCCCACGACAAGGTAGCCTTACCTTGTAGCTGGTAGATCGCTAATCTGGCCTTCAGATTTCTTTCATATTCATAGACCTGGAAATACTTAATCATGTTCAACAACCAAGCTTTAGCATCTTCCTCCTTCTCCCCATCATAGGAGGGAGGTTTGATCTTTCAGAATTCCCCTTATAATTCCTTTTTCTGCTTATACTGATGCTTAGTAGCATCATCATCCTCAGAATCATCAGAGAACTTTCTCTTCTTACTTTTTCTGGAACCTTAACCTTCTTGGCTTTTCCGTGAAGTTAACTCTCTGATGAGATTTTCCTGCTCCTCACTGGCTAATGACAATCTGTCATTCTGGCTTCTTAACTCAGCCATCTCTCGTTGCAAACAGTGCAACATAGCCATCACCAGAGCGTTAGGATCTAGTGTGTTATCTTCATCACACAGATCAACATAAATTTCGTCACTTCCATCCATTTGACTTTTTTTTTCCGCATCGTTGTACACTAAACAACACATATCAGTGATAAAAAAAAACAAAATTCAGCAATAATTAATTCATACAATGAGCACACAACAACAGTGAGCACAGAAACAACAGCCCAGTTTTATGTAACCTGGGCTCTGATACCATTTGTCCAACCTCCACCTACCCAATTTTTTTTTTTTTATTTAAAGTGTTAAGCATATACAAATCTATACATATTACCACTTAAAGTTCCACTAACTCTTTTTCAAAAATCTATAATTATATCCATAGATACCTAGTCATATCGATTATCAATCAAACCATATAAATTTCACATCAAGCACTATACTTCCCTTACTCACGTTATCTACATAACGAATTTTTCATATAATTTTAATTATCAATCTCTCACATTTTTTTTCTCTTATGTCAACATTACATACATACTTTGTCTTGAAGTCGAAGATCGTGGTATTGATTGTCATGGCACGAAGGCCATTCGCTGTTCGATATAATGTTATGGTTAATATATTTGGACTTGGGGATTGGTCTCATGAATGCACGTCTACCATCGTTCCTCTATCATACTTTAACATTATCGTCCGGATCTAACGTTATCTCAACGATACGAAGAGCAATTAAATTCCCGAATGTTTATTGTGTACCATTCTGGCTCCACACAATACGTATGACATTAATGGACTAGAGAATGCTCTGCCTCGAGCCTCCCACTACAGCTTGGTTTAACTTTGGACAAGACGTCCTTATGCCTTGAGATGAATTTCTTATCTATTTATGTACTATGTCATACGATCGTAATTAGGGTTTCTAACCCTGGGATTTCCTTCGTCGATCCTTGTGATACTCGCTCGATGAATGACAAGTGTAGCGTTGAGATGTTTGGGGTTTTTTCCTCTTACATTTTCTATTAAGCCTCTTTTAAGTCACAGGTTCATCTTTCTCTGGAGTCTTCTTCCCTTTCGGCGTCGTTGCAAGAGCTTGTGCAACCTGAGTTACGCATTTTCTACCTGGCCGCAATGCGTCTCCCATAACCACGTAACTCTGGGGGTCTTCCCCACATTTGTTCATTGTTATTTCTAATTTTTGAATTTGGTTTTGACGTAAAAAATCGTTGAGCATCCTCACCCTATCTCACAGGTGTAGATGAGGTTCGTTCTGGACAGAAAGGCATAGAAAATTTTATTTTAATACCACTACCAGGCCTTGGTAATTTTTCTATTTTCATTCTCAAAGATTTATGTGGCCTTCAGTTATAGCTATCATTGCATAGTTCGATTTCCTCCTCTAATTGTTAACCAGAAGGTGTTGCTTCGTTGTCGACCACAGAGCTTAACTCAGGTTTTCATTTTTGTCTCAGGTATTATGATTTCCTTGGTTGGGTCTTCTCGGTGTTGCTAACCCTCCATGGTAAATGTCACCATTTCACCATAAGCAATACATTGAAGGTGAGACTTCTTTATTGATTTTATGGATACGTCCTGTGTTGAGATTTCTCTGTTACTAATTTAATTTGTAATTTGTTCAGTTGCAGGTAATGTAGTTCTTTCAACATCTTGTTGCGAGCTTTGGTTTATAGCTCTATTTTGTATTTCCTTACTAATGCAGGGTTACACACTTCGCTACAGGTTGGTAGACATTGCTTTGCATCTGTCGACTCTGAACATATAATGTTACTTGACACTGTCTACTATAGTTATGAGGGCTATCCTGCGAGGCTATTTTAATTTGTTGTGTAATGAGGACTTAATTTAACTTTCTCGTTCTTCCTAACAGAGTTTCGACTCAACTGCATAGTATTGAATTTTGTTCATGACCCCATGTCGACGAGGTACTCCAGCTCGGTCTATTCTCTACGATTTTATTTGGCACATGGGTGTTGGTTTAAATCTTTTGTTAACTCACAGTTGGAAATATATTATCATATCCAATTTGATACATATAAATATATGTATACCTCTATACTGAGTCAATTTTTATTTCGTGCATGCAAAACCCTAGGTTCGATGTAGTTGATTTTTTTGTTAATTTAAATCATAATTACCATCCAGTATGACGCATATAATGTAGTCAGTGACATTATGTGGAAATTGTCAAGTTTTTCCGATAATAGAATAGGGTAGTTTTAATATACTTTTGGTTTCAATGAAAATCTATTTCTCTCAATTAATTTTTCAATTATGCACCTTTAGGTTTCGCAATAGTTATAACAATTACATTTATGTCAAGTAATATGTCCGACTTCTTCCAGTTGACTATATAATTTCTGATCCATGATTAGATTGTCAGTACTCACCTATGGAAGCTTTACTTCTGGTTCTAATACACATTATAAGAGCTAGTTTTATGTTTACATATCAGTTCGTAAAATGAGGAAATTTTATGTATAAGAACAGAATGCTTTACTGGGTATGAACTCATCCAGCATCTTATTTACTGTCATCTGTTATCATTTAATTTTAAGAAATTAAATTTGCAGACTTTGGAATATATATGTGTGTAAAGGCATGTATTTGTTTAAAGCTATATAATCTGCCTTTAGGCCTACTTATAGACACTTAAAATAGTTATTTACATGATTTTTATTCTGGAAGCAATACTATACTTACATAGATTCAATCTTTCTAAAGCAATAGAGTAAGAAAGTCAATGACCCTAACTACTAGTAATCACTTCTAACCATCATTTATATAGGCTTTGCTAATGGATCTCTATTTTTTCCAAGTAACTTCTGAATTCGTTCTATAGTTTAATATAAGTTCTGTTTAGTATTTTACTACTGGTTTTGTACATTGAATCTATTATAAATAGAAGATAGCATTAGTATCATGATTTTGGTTTATTCCATATGCAAAGTCCTTCCAGGTTCAGTTTATCATGCAAATACCCAAACTCCTTTCTGGAGTCTGATTTTAAAATTTCATTGGCATATATCTACCTCTATAAGAGTAGAAATTATCACCATCCCTTAGTATTAATACAGGAGACTAGTTTATTTATTTACTCTTTTTTTTTTTATGAAGCATATTAAAGTTACACTTCAATTATCCCAGGAAGGCAATTTCACTCTCTCCAGATTTAAACCACATCATGGTTTAGAGATTCTGGCTGACAGTGTCCCAAGGATTTTTTCTTACTACTATATAGAGTTAGGAGAGCTAATTCTTCTATTCAACTCTATTAAAAGTAAAGAAAATTTATTATACCTCAATATAACTCAACATAATTACCATAACACTTTTCATTACTGTCTAACAAAGATCATATTTGAATTTCTCAACAAAAAAGTGTGCATACCAGTTTTGCAATTTGACCAACCTCCCAACCTTAGATTTCTTCTGTCCTCAAAAACTCACCCTCGAGATGAGATCATCTCCTAGAACAAACCAACCTCTAATCTGTTCAGGAATAGCTTATTTAAGCTTTTGCTCCCCAAAGCCTGTTTCTAATTCTGCGTCTAGAATTACAGGATGCTTTTCTTCCTGTTTGCCTAGGCTTCTCTTATTTAGGGACTTTTAAAGCTACTTTCTGCTTTTCCCAGCTTTTTACCTCTTCCTAACTACTCTCCACATCATTGGGGAAACTAGATTTTTCCTCAAAAATCTAATTTAGAAAATAAATTCTTTCAAGGATTTTTGAAAGATTTTTGGGGAATCTTAGCCTCTTTCCACACCTCATGGAGTTGACAACTCATCTCATAAGTCTCATTTGGTCAATATGCATAGAATCATTTTTTTTTTTTTTATAATTACATACTTAGTTACATCCACAAAATATTTATCCATTGGGGTCCACTCCCCTTTGGATTCAAGTTCAAATTTATAATTTTCAAGATCATAAAACTAGAGTTTTTAAATATTCCCCCTCTGGAAACAAACACCGTCCTCAGTGTTGATAACTAACTACTAGAGTTTATTTTCAAAAAAAATATGGATATTTTTCCATCATCTTAGCTTCTCTTTCCCAGGTAGCTTCTTCAGCAGTAAAGTGCTTCCACTGCACCTTTACTCTTGCTATTGTTCTGTTCCTCAATTCAAATTCTTCCCCATCCAATATTTGAAGCAGCTCTGGAAGGAACTCCCCTTCTGGTTCCACCTGTATCACATTCCAATCAACAATGTGAGAAGCATCATATACATATCTTTTTAATAATGAAACATGAAACACATCATGAACTTTAACATGGGGTGGTAAGGCCAGCTTATAAGCTGCTGGTCCCGCCCTTTCTAACACCTCAAAAGGCCCACAATATCTAGGAGCCAATTTTGCACAACTTCCAGCATAAAGTGTGCTCTTTTTGGGTTTAATACACAAATACACATGCTCCCCCACTTTGAACTCTCGATGTACCCTCTTCTTATTAGCATAGTTTGTCTGTCTATCTTGTGTTGTCTTTATGTTTCTTTGTATTTTTTTGACAATTATTTCCATCTCTTGTAAAGCATCCAGTCCCAACATTAGCTTGTCCTCATGTTGGCTTCAACAAAATGGAGTACAACATTTCCTCCCATAGAATGCTTCAAACAGACTC
Organism: Pinus albicaulis; assembly: GCA_034641835.2. NCBI lineage: Eukaryota > Viridiplantae > Streptophyta > Pinopsida > Pinales > Pinaceae > Pinus > Pinus albicaulis. Next base: position 958,906,270 of record CM076578.1, on the reverse strand, counting down.
ATTTTGATGGAGGATTGATAGTTTTTATTATAGGAAAATTCAGCTAAATGCAAGTAGTCTTCCCATTTTGGTGGCCTATCCATCACATACATTCTCAACATATCCTCCAAAATATATTTTGTTCTCTCTGTCTGACCATCTGTATGAGGGTGATAGGCAGTGCTAAAATTCAGCTTGGTTCCCATGCCCCCAAATAAACCCTTCCAAAAATCTTCCGTGAACTTAGCGTCTCTGTCCAAAACAATCATCTTTGAAACCCCATGTAATCTTACTATATTCTTTAGGAACACATCTTCTACTTGGCTTGTCCCAAAAGTAGATTTTACAGGTATAAAGTGTGCAGCTTTTGTTAAAGTGTCTACTACTACCATAACTGAGTCATGTTGGTACTTGGTTCTGGGTAACCCTGTTATGAAATCAATAGAAACGATGTCCCATTTCCATTCTGCAGTCAGCAAAGGGTTTAGAATACCAGCTGGATGCTGATGTTCAACTTTAACTAGTTGACATTCCATGCACCTAGCTAAATATTCTGCTACATCTCTTTTCATTCCTGGCCAAAAAAAAAAATCTTTTTCAAATCTGTTAGCATTTTCTGATATCTCGGATGCCCTGCATATGGATGTTTGTGGTGTTCATCTAGGATTTTTTTTTCAACATTTCCACATTGGGGATATACAATCTATTTTTGTAGAAGATCAGCCCTTTTTGGTTTTGAGTGTATTTAGCCATCTCCTTCTTTAGTATTTTTATCTGTAGACTCGCATAATTTGGCTCCTGGTCTCTTACCTTTTTCACCAGTTCTTCTAAATCAAAACTAGCACTTCTTCCCATGCTGTTTATGTTTTGGCAAGCATTTCTGCTCAATGCATCAGCAATTTTATTTTCTTTCCCTCTGATATGTTTTATGTCCATATCAAAATCACTCAGAAAATACAACCATCTGGCTTGTCGAGAATTTAAATCGGCCTGGGAAAAGAAATACTTAAGACTAATGTGATCAGTCATAAATGTAAATTTATTTCCAAGAAGATAGTGTCGCCACATCTTCAAGGCATGGATTACAACAACCAACTCTAAATCATATGCTCTATAGCTCTGTTCATGTATCTTCAGTTTCCTAGATTCATATGCAATAACAGAATTTTCTTGCAATAGTACTCCTCCCAATCCTTCTCTATAGGCATCAGTACACACCAGAAATTCCTTATCACGGTCTGCAATTTTCAGTATAGGGGCTGTAGTGAGTTTCAATTTTATTTCTTCAAACTATTTTGGCATTTTTCATTCCACTGAAATTTGACACCTTTTCTTTGTAGTGAAGTTATGGGATATGATATTGCAGAAAATATTTAAACAAATCTGCGATAATAACCCACAATCCCCATAAATGATCTCACCGCTGAAACATCAGTTGGCACAGGCCATTCCCTAATATCCTTTATCTTTTCAGGGTCAACAGCTAACCCTTGTTCAGAAATAATATGTCCCAAGTATTGGATCTTGTATTTATAGAATTCACATTTTCTGAACTTAGCATACAACTGGTTTTCTTTCAAAGTTTGCAACACTATCCTCAAGTGTTCTTTATGCTCCTCCTCACTTTTTGAGGAAACTAAAATATCGTCTATGAACACTAATACGAATTTATCCAAGTACTTGTTTAAAATGTTGTTCATTAAGCACATAAAGGTGGTGGGGAAATTTGTTAAACCAAAAGGTAGGACTACAAATTCGTAGTGACCATACCTGGTTCGAAAAGTTGTTTTGCTAATTTCTTCCTCCTTAATTTAGAGCTGGTGATAACCAGTCCTTAAATAAATCTTAGAAAATACTGAAGCCCCTCTTACTTGATCAAAAATATCATTAATTCGAGGTAAAGGGTATATTCTTTTAATTGTCAACTTATTGAGTTGACAATAATCAATGCACATTCAAAAGGTTCCATCCTTCTTTTTCACAAATAGCACCGGTGCTCCCCAAGGAGACACACTTGGTCTGATATAACCCTTATCCGGCAATTCTTGTAATTGCATTTTCAGCTCCATGAGTTCAGGGGGACTCATTCGATAAGGGGCACGGGAAACAGGTGTTGCTCCAGGCACCAAATCGATTGAAAATTAAATCTCTCTTTTGGGGGAAAATGAGGAATCTCATTTGGAAAAACTTCCTTAAAATCTCTCACTACTGGCAGAGTATCCATCAAGTTTGCTTCAGGTTGCTGTTCTATTTCTTCAACATGTACTTCATATACTTGGTATCCTTTCCTAGCCATTCGTTTTAGTTGTAATGCTGACATTTGTCTTACAGAGATAGGTTTTTGTTTTCCCTGGAGAATAAAAGGTTTCCCCTCTTCATCTATACAATGCAAGGTCTTATCCCAACAATTGATCATGTCCTTTCTCTTTTCCAACCAGTCCATTCCTATCAGGAATTCATATGAACCTAATGGCAGAATGTTTAAATTCACTTATGTCTGAAAATCATTTAATTTGATTGCTGTTTGAGGTAACTTATAAGTTACTTTCCTCTTGGTGCCAGTGGCTAACTGGACCAACCAAGATTGCTGAAATTTTTCAGTTTTAAGATTGTATTTTTCTGCCACTTGTGGACTAATGTAACTCAATGTAGCACCTGGATCAATTAAAACAGTAACAGATTGGTCAGCGATCTTACCTTCCATATCCACCATGGTAGCTTGGTGTTCTGCTTGTCAATTCTCCAAGGCTACACTAATAGTGGGTATATTTCTTGTTATATCATTTACTGTGGTAGATTCTCGATCCCTCATAATCATCTGAATGTGTCAGTGGGGACAATCCCTCAACAGATGAGGTTCTCCACAACCCCAACATTTCAAAGGCTCTCTCATTTTAACTGTGCCTTCGTTCTTATTTTCTCCATCTAGTTGTTTAGAACCAACTTGAGATTGAGCAGTTTGGCTTTCTTTTGTTTTATTAAACTTTTTCCACTGACGATCCCTACCAAAATTCTTCAAGTAAGCTGGTTTCTGTTTCTTTCATTTGATTTCACCCTTGTTTATCCAGCCTTTTCCATGCTCACCCTTTCCTTTAAACTGCTGGTAGCATAACCTAGCTTTCCTCACTGCCTCATCCATAGCTTTTGGGTTATCAAACTCGATCTTCTCTTTGTACACAATAGGAAAACAACTCAAAAATATTTGCACCTTTTCCTTCTCTTCTCGAATGTAAGGGACATATCTCAACAGATTGGTGAACTTAGTGACAAAATCATCAATAGTGAGCTGTCCCAATATAAGTTCATGGAATTCGTTTTCTTTATCATCATAATAACGTTCGTTCAAATAGCGGTTTTTAAACTTGACTTGGAAATCTTCCCAAGTCACTGTTTTTTCATCAATGGCATGGATAATTCTCGTCTCCTCCCACCACAAGGTAGCCTTACCTTGCAGCTGGTAGACAACTAATCTGGCCTTCAGATTGATTTCATATTCATAGACCTGTAAATACTTAATCATGTTCAACAACCAAGCTTTAGCATCTTCCTCCTTCTCCCCATCATAGGAGGGAGGTTTGATCTTTTGTAATTCCCCTTATAATTCCTTTTTCTACTTATATTGATGCTTAGTAGCATCATCATCCTCAGAATCATCAGATAACTTGCTCTTATTACTTTTTCTGGAAACTTCCCCTTCTTGGCTATTCCGCGAAGTTAACTCTCTGATGAGCTTTTCTTGCTCCTCACTGGCTAATGACAGTCTGTCATTCTGGCTTCTCAACTCAGCCATCTCTCGTTGCAAACATTACAATATAGCCATCACCGGAGCATTACGATCTTGTGTGTTATCTTCATCACGCAGATCAACATAAATTTCATCACTTCCAGCCATTTGACTTTTTTTTTTCTGCATCGCTGTACACTAAACAACACATATCAGTGATAAAAAAAAAAAGAATCAACAAGAATTAATTTATACGACGAGCACACAACAGTAGTGAGCATAGAAACAATAGCCCAGTTTTATGTAACCTGGGCTCTGATACCATTTGTCACACCTCCACCTACCCAATTTTTTTTTTTCATTTAAAGTGTTAAGCATATACAAATCTATACATATTACCACTTAAAGTTCCACTAACCCTTTTTTGCAAATCTATAATTATATCCATAGATACCTAGTCATATCGATTACCAATCAAACCATATTGATTTCACATCAAGAACTATACGTCCCTTACTCACGTTATCAACATAACGAATTTGTCATATAATTTTAATTATTAATCTCTCACATTTTTTTTCTCTTATGTCAACATTACGTACATACTTTACGTTGAAGTCAAAGATCGTGGTATTGGTTGCAATGGCGCGAAGGCCATTTGTCTTTCGATATAATTTTATGGTTAATATATTTGGACTTGGGGATTAGTCTCATGAACGCATGTCTATCGCAATTCCTCTTCCCTACTTTAACATTGTCGTCTGGATCTAACATTAGCTCAATGATATGAAGAGCAGCGAAATTCCTGAATGTTTATTGTGTACCATTCTGGCTCCACACAATACGTATGGAATTAATGGACTGGAGAATGCTCTACCTCGAGCCTCCCACTACAACTTGGTTTAATTCTAGACAAGACGTCTGTATTCCTTGAGATGACTTGCTTATCTGTTTATGTACTCCGTCATACGACTGGAATTAGTTTTTCTGACCCTGGGATTTCCTTTGTCGATCCTTGTGATACTCGCTTGATGAATGACAAGTGTAGCGTTGAGATGTTCGGGGTTTTTTCCTCTTACGTTTTCTATTAAGCCTCTTTTAAGTCACAGGTTCATCTTTCTCTGAATTCTTCTTCCCTTTCGGTGTCATTGCAAGAGTTTGTGCAACCTGAGTTATGTGCTTTCTACCTGGCCGTAATGCGTCTCCCATAACCAGGTAACTCTGGGGGTATTCCTCACACTTGTTCATTATTATTTCTAATTTTTGAATTTGGTTTTGGCGTCAAAACTCCCTGAGCATCCTCACCCTATCTCATAGGTGTAGACGAGGGTTGTTCTGGAAAGAAAGGCATAGAAAATTTTGTTTTAATACCACCACCAGGCCTTGGTAATTTTTCTATTTTCATTCTCAAAGATTTATGTGGCCGTCAGTTATAGCTATCGTTGCAAAGTTCGATTTTCTCCTCTAATTGTTAACCAGAAGGTGTTGCTTCGTTGTCGACCACAGAGCTTAATTCAGTTTTTCATTTTTGTCTCAGGTATTATGATTTCGTTGGTTGGGTCTTCTTGGTGTTGCAAACCCCACATGGTAAATGTCACCATTTCACCATAAGCAATAGCTTGACGCTGAGACTTCTTTATTGATTTTATGGATATGTCCTGCATTGAGATTTCTCTGTTATTAATTTAATTTGTAATTTATTCGGTTGCAGGTAATGTAGTTCGTTCATCATCTTATCGCGAGCTTTGGTTTATAGCTCTATTTTGTATTTCCTTACTAATGCAAGGTTACACTCTTCGCTACAGGTTGGTAGACGTTGCTCTACATCTATCGATTATGAACATATAATGTTACTTTACACTATCTACTATAGTTATGAGGGCTAGCCGGCGAGGCTATTTTAATTTGTTGTGTAATGAGGACTTAATTTAACGTTCCCGTTCTTCCTAACAGAGTTTCAACTCAACTGCATAGTCTTGAATTTTGTTCATGACCCCATGTCGAAGGGGTACTCTAGCTCGGTCTATTCTCTGCGATTTTATTTGGTACATGGGTGTTGTTTTAAATCTTTTGTTAACTCACAGTTGGAAATATATTATCATATCCAATTTGATACATATAAATATATGTATACCTCTATACTAAATCGATTTTTATTTCATGCATGCACAACCCTAGGTTCGATGTAGTTGATTTTTTTGTTAATTTAAACCATAATTACCATCCAGCATGACACATATAATGTAGTCGGTGACATTATTTTGAAATTGTCGAGTTTGTCCGATAATAGAATAGGGTAGTTTTAATATAATTTTGGTTTCACTGAAAATCTCTTTCTCTCAATTAATTTTTCAATTATGCACCTTCAGGTTTTGCAATAGTTATAACAATTACATTTATGTCAAGTAATATCTCTGAATTCTTCCATTTGACTATATAATTTCTGATCCATGATTAGATCGTCAGTACTTACCTATGGAAGCTTTACTTCTGGTTCTAATACACATTATAAGAGCTAGTTTTCTGTTTACATATCAGTTCGTATAATGAGGAAATGTTATGTATAAGAACAGAATGCTTTACTGGGTATGAACCCGTCCAGCATCTTATTTCCTGTCATTTGTGATCATTTAATTTTAAGAAATTAAATTTGCAGACTTTGGAATATATATATATATATTTGTAAAGGCATGTATTTGTTTAAAGCTATATAATCTGCCTTCAGGCCTACTTATAGACACTGAAAATAGTTATTTACATGATTTTTATTCTGGAAGCAATACTATACTTACATAGATTCAATATTTATAAAGCAATAGAGTAAGAAATTCAATGACTCTAACTGCTAGTAATCACTTCTAACCAGCATTTCTATAGGATTTGCTAATGGATCTCTGTTTTTCCAAGTAACTTCTAAATTCTGTCTACAGTTTAATATAACTTCCGTTCGATATTTTACTACTAGTTCTGTACATGGAATCTATTATAAATAGAGGATAGCATTAGTATCATGATTTCGGTTTATTCCATATGCAAAGTCCTTCCAGGTTCAGTTTATCATGCAAAAATCCAAACTCCTTTCTGGAGTCTGATATTAAAATTTCATTGGCATATATCTACCTTTACAAGAGTAGAACTTATCACCATCCCTCAGTATTAATACAGGAGACTAGTTTATTTATTTACTTTTTTTCTTTTTTATGAAGCAGATTAAAGTTACACATCAATTATTCCATGAAGGCAATTACACTCTCTCCATATTTAAACCACATCATGGTTTAGAGATTCTAGCTGGCAGTGTCCCAGGGATTTGTTCTTACTACTAAACAGAGTTAGGAGAGCTAATTCTTCTATTCAACTCTGTTAAAAGTAAAGAAAATTTATTATACCTCAATATAACTCAACATAACTACCATATCACTTTTCACTACTATCTAACAAAGATCATATTTAAATTTCTCAACAAAACAGTGTGCATACCACTTTTGCAATTTGACCAACCTCCCAACCTTAGAGTTCTTTTGTCCTCAAAAAATCAACCCCAAGCCGAGATCATCTCCTAGAACAGACCAACCTCTAATCTATTTAGGAATAGCTTATTTAAGCTTTTTCTCCCCAAAGCCTGTTTTTAATTCTGCGTCCAGAATTACAGGATTCTTTTCTTCCTGTTTGCCTAGGATTCCCTTATTTAAGGACTTTAAAGATGCTTTCTGCTTTTCCCAGCTTTTTACCTCTTCCCAACTACTCTCCACATCATTGGGGAAACTAGATTTTTCCTCAAAAAATCTAATTTAGAAAATAAATTCTTTCAAGGATTTTTGAAAGATTTTTGGGGAATCTTACCCTCTTTCCACACCTCATGGAGTTTTCAAGTGATCTCATAATTCTCATTTGGTCAATATGCACAGAATCATTTTATTTATTTTTTAATAATTACATACTTAACTACATCCACAAAATATTTATCCATTGGGGTCCACTCCCCTTTCGATTCAAGTTCAAATATCTAATTTGCAAGATCATAAAACTAGGGGTGTTACAGAAAGTCAAACTTCTCAGTCCCAAGTTGGTTCAAAACAAACAGAGGGAGATAATAAGAAGGAGGGAGCAGTAAAAATGAAGGAACCGTTTAAGTGTTGGGGTTGTGGAGAACCTCATATGTTGAGGTATTTTCCACACCGAAATATTCAGATGATTATGAGGGATCGAGAAGCTACCATAGTGAATGATATAGCCAAAAATATACCCACTATCAGTGCAGTTTTGGAGAACCGATAAGCAGAACACCAAGATAGCATGGTGGAGATGGAAGGTAAGATTGTTGACCAATCTGTTACAGTTTTAATTGATCCGGGTGCTTCTTTGAGTTACATTAGTCCACAAATTGTAGAGAAATGCAATCTCAAAACTGAAAAATTTCAGCAGTTTTGGTTGGTCCAGCTAGCCACTGGCACTAAGAAAAAAGTAACTCATAAGCTACCTCAAACTAAAATCAAGTTAAATGATTTTCAGACAGAAGTAAACTTAAACATTCTGCCCTTAGGCTCATATGACCTGTTGATTGGGATGGACTGGTTGGAAAAAAGAAAGGTTATGATGAATTGTTGGGATAAAACTCTGCATTGCATAGATGAGGAAGGGAAACCTTTTATCCTCAAAGGAAAACCAAAACCAATATTTGTAAGACAAATATCATCTTTGCAATTAAAAAGAACAGCTAAGAAAGTATATCAAGTATATGTTGTACATGTCGAAGAATTAGGATAGCAACCTGAGGAAAACCTGCTGGATATTTTGCCAATAGTAAGAGAGTTTAAGGAAGTTTTTCCAGATGAGAGTCCTCATCTTCCCCCCAAAAGAGAGATTGACTTTGCAATTGATTTGGTGCTTGGAGAAATACTTGTTTCTAGAGCCCCTTATCAGATGAGTCCCCCTGAACTCATGGAACTGAAAATGCAATTGCAAGAATTGCAGGATAAAGGTTATATTAGACCGAGTGTGCCTCCTTGGGGAGCACCGATGCTGTTTGTGAAAAATAAGGATGGAACCTTTATAATGTGCATTGACTATCATTAGCTAAATAAGTTGAAAATTAAAAATAGATACCCTTTGTCCTGAATTGATGATCTTTTTGATCAAGTAAGAGGAGTTTCAGTATTTTCTAAGATTGATCTAAGGACTGGTTATCACCAGCTCAGAATTAAGGATGAAGACATTAGTAAAACAACTTTCCGAACCAGGTATGGTCACTAAGAATTCGTAGTCCTACCTTTTGGTTTGAAAAAATTCCCTGTCACCTTTATGCGCTTAATGAACAGTGTTTTAAAAAAGTACTTGGATAAATTCGTACTAGTGTTCATAGACGATATTTTAGTTTATCTAAAAAGGGAGGAGGAGCACAAAGAGCACTTGAGGATAGTTATGCAAACCTTGAAAGAAAACCAGTTATATGCCAAATTCAGTAAATGTGAATTCTATAAAGACAAGATTCAATACTTGGGACATATTATTTTTGAACAAGGGTTGGCTGTTAACCCTAAAAAAATAAAATCTATTAGAGAATGGTCGGTTCCAACTGATTTTTCAATAGTGAGATCATTTATGGGAATTGCAGATTATTATCGCAGATTTGTGGAAATATTTTATGCAATAGCATATCCCATAACTTCACTACAGAGGAAAGGCACCAAATTTGAGTGGACTGAGAAATGCCAAAACAATTTTGAACAACTAAAACAAAAACTCACTACAACCCCTATACTGAAAATTGCAGATCCTAACGAAGAGTTTCTGGTATGCACTGATGCATGCAAAGAGGGATTAGGAGGAGTTCTGTTGTAGGAAAATTCTGTTATTGCATATGAGTCTAGGAAACCTAAGAAGCATGAACAAAACTACATTGTATATGATCTAGAATTGGCTGCAGTAATCAATGCCTTAAATATGTGGCGACACTATCTTCTTGGAAAAAAAATTACATTGATGACGAATCATATTATTCTCAAATAGATTTGAATGCCCAACAAGCTAGATGGTTGTCTTTTTTGAGTGAATTCGATATGGAGATAAAACATATCAATGGAAAATAAAACAAAATTGCTGATGCACTAACCAGAAATGCTTGCCAAAACATAGGTAGCACTAGGACTAGTGCTAGTTTTTATTTAGAGGAACTAGTTAAAAAGGTAGTTGATCAGGATCCAAGTTATGAAAGTCTACAATTAAAAATGCAGAAAAAGGAAATGGCTGAGTACACCCAAAAATAGAAAGGACTGATCTGCTATAAAAGAAAACTATATGTCCCCAATGTAGAGTCATTGAAAAAGGAGATCCTGGATGAATATCATAAACAAACATATTCAGGGCATCCTGGATATCAGAAAATGCTGACAACTTTGAAAAAGAATTTTTTTTGGCCAGGAATGGAAATAGATGTGGCAGAATATTTAGCTAGGTGCATGGAATGTCAACTATTTAAGGTGGAACATCAGCATCCAGCTGGTCTTCTAAATCCCTTGCCAATTGTAGAATGGAAATGGGACATTGTTTCTATAGACTTCATAACCGGGTTACCCATAACAAAGTACCATCATGACTCAGTAATGGTAGTGGTAGACACTTTAACAGAACCTGTACACTTCATACCTGTGAAATCTACTTTTGGGACAGCCCAACTAGCGGATGTGTTCCTGAAATCAGTAGTAAGGCTACATGGGGTCCCAAAGATGATTGTTTCATATAGAGATGCTAAATTCACAGCAGCCTTTTGGAAAGGTCTATTTGGGGGCATGGGCACTAAGTTTAATTTTAGCACTGCCTATCACCCTCAGACAAACGGTCAGATAGAGAGAACAAATCAGATGTTGGAGGATATGTTGAGAATGTATGTGATGGATAGGCCATCAAAATGGGAAGACTACTTGCATTTAGTTGATTTTTCCTATAATAAAAGCTATCAATTCTCCATCAAAATGAGTCTGTTTGAAGCACTGTATGGAATAAAATGTCGTACTCCTTTGAGTTGGAGACAAGCTGAGGATAAGCTAATGTTGGGGCCAAATGCATTACAAGAGATGGAAAGAATTGTTAAACAAATACAAAGAAATATCAAGACAACACGAGATCGACAGAAAAAATATGCTGATAAAAAGAGGGTGCATCGAGAGTTCAAAGTGGGTGATTATGTGTACCTACATATTAAACCCAAAAAGAGCACGCTTTATGCTGGAAGTTGCGCTAAATTGGCTCTTAGATACTGTGGGCCTTTTGAAGTATTAAAAAGGGTGGGACTAGTGGCTTATAAGCTGTCACTACTGCCCCATGTTAAAGTTCATGATGTGTTTCATGTTTCATTATTAGAAAGATATATACATGATGCTTCTCACATTGTTGATTGGAATGTGATATAGGTGGAACCAAAAGGGGAGTTTCTTCCAGAGCCACTTCAAATATTGGAGCGGGAAGAAATTGAATTGATTAATTGAACAGTAGCAAGAGTAAAGGTGCATTGGAAGCACTTTACTGCTGAAGAAGCTATCTGGAAAGAGAAGCTGAGATGATGGAAAAATATCAATATATGTTTGCAAAATGAACTCTAGTAGTAGTTTTCAACAAAGAGGACAGTGTTTCCTTTTAGAGGGGGAATATGTAACACCCCTAGTTTTATGTTTCCTTCAAGTTAGACATTTGAACTTTAATCCAAAGGGGAGTGGACCCCAATGGATAAGTATTTTGTGGATGTAATCAAGTATTTAATTATGAAAAATAAATAAAATAATTCTGTGTGGATTGACGAAATGAGAATTATGAGATCACTTGCCAAATCCATGAGGAATGGAAAGAGGCCAAGACTTTCCCCAAAAATATTTCAAAAATCCTTGAAAGAATTTATTTCCAAATTAGATTTTTGAGGAAAAATCTAGTTTTCCACAATGAGGTGGAGAGTATTTGGGAAGAGGTAAAAAGCTGGGAAAAGCAGAAAGAAGCTCTAAATGTCCCTAAATAAGGGAAGCCTAGGAAAACAGGAAGAAAAGCATCCTGTAATTCTCGATGCAGAATTAGAAACAGGATTTGGGGAGAAAAAGATTAAATAAGCTACGCTTGAAAATATTAGAGGTTGGTCTGTTCTAGGAGAGGATCTCAGCTCGGGGTTGAGTTCTGAGGACAGAGAAACACTAAGGTTGGGAGGTTGGTTAATTTCAAAAGTGGTATGTCCCTAACGTTTACTAATGGCTAAATACTTTCTATTGTACAACTGTTGTAGATGTTAGTTAGATTACAATTATGAAGTTGTTATTCCTTACATTTGTTAGAACTGGTTAGAAGAATTAATCTTCTCAATTCTGTTCCATTGTAAGGATGAGATCTGTGGGGAGAATCCAACAGAGTTTCTAAACCAATATTGGTTTAAATCTGAGGATACATGTTACTCACAGATAATTTAGTTGTGTAACAGTAAATCTTCTCCTGAGCTAATAATAGTACTGTTGCATGTGGGAAAAGAGATAAGGGCACCTTTATAAGTAACAAATATAATTGAAAAATAGCCTTATTTAAATCTGCTCATTGAGGCAATGGTAGAATCTCATAAGTTCATGTACTATAAAAATAAAATTAATTACAGGTGCAAGCATAGATGACTACGATACAATAGATTTACTAAATAACAATAATAATGTAATTAAATTGTACAATTACATGATGATGAAAATCTGTAAGCTGACATATAAATTAACTCTATATACTTATGGAAAAAATTTATGTCTCAACTATTAGAAAATGGTTGTTTTCCTATTAAGAATTATAAATGTTATTCCACAAAGATTTGAATTTGGTATAACCAATATAGTAATCTAGAAAGAATATTACACTGTACTATTAAAATCTGGTGAAATTTTTATATGGAAATCTTTAATGAAATTTTCTCAGTGAGATTATAAAGCCAGAAATAAAAACCATCACAGTTATTATAATACTCAGAATGGCAACCACAACAAGTATTGAATCATACCAAAATAGTATTCTCGATTTCAATACTGATGTAAATATATATATATATATATATATATATATATATATATATATATATATATATATATATATATATAATTTTTATGTAAGTCCTTAGAACAGAGGCAATAAATAACTGAGTAGAAATAAATAAAAATTTATGGGTTTAAGTACAAGTTCAAATTTCTGGTTACCATTACAAACCTAGAATTATATCAAACTATAGCAAAATAAATCCTAGAACTGATATAGCATAAATGCGAGTGAAGCATAGTGCGAGCATAGCAGAAATTACTATCGTTCGGAATGGGAAATAAATCCCTAAATAAATTGATCCACCATTTTAGCTGAACGATAGATAAACTAAGAATCATTAGGGGAGATTGTAAACATCCCTACCGCATAGATAAATTAAATAATTAAGCTAAATATGGGAATGGTGACGGTTAACAAGCACTTATATGAATCTGTGAGATAAACTCATTAAACAAAAAATAGTTACGATACGAGCCAAAAATTCTCAGATCTTCCATCTTATACACATATCCACAGTATTATAAAATATGTCTGAACAAATTCGGGGTAAAACCCTCAATAAATTTATGTATGAAAGAAAAAAAAAAACCCCAAAGGGGCTTTTACTGCCAACTCATGGAAAGGAATCGACCTGTCTATAAACATAGGGTAGAAGTCAAAAGCCGAATTAAAATTAGGCCTTGCCAAACAACCACACAGAGATTGCTAATGGGGAGAGAACGTGTACCTTGCCAGACGATGGTGAAGGCTCGTATAAACCCTGAGACAAAAACAATAACGACACGATAAGCACCAGGGAAAAATTATAACAACCAGAAGAAATTGACATGAATTAACAACAGTGGCAACTACGCACCAGGGAATTGCCGTGACAAGATTTCGGTCGTCGATGCTACAAGGAGGGGCCACGCATCATTTAACATAGATGAAGTAAAATTGTTCTACAACCACTAATAACTTCATCTGCTTCAGATCAGACGAATTCCATTGAGACAAATAGGTTAAAATATAGCAGCGTTTTGGTATCGCCAAGATGGACGATATTGTAGAATAGCAACAAAATGAAATGCGTAGTTAATAAACCAAATAGAACATAAAAAGAGTTGAAAAAAAAATGTACCTGAATCGACAGAGGATTTCTCAGGAAACCCTAACCGAATTCATGGCAGACGTTAGAATTTTCCTCCTCTAGACTCATCGTAAGTCATGCTACAGGCATGATCTTTGGATGGGGCCTTATAGGTTACGCAAAAACAAAAATATATATATTCAAAGCGACGTCGACAAACTATTGAGGAGAGATGCTGCAATTAATAGCGAATAGTGAAATACAAATTCTGAAATCACACAACAAGATTTTAGATGATTTAAGTATCGAAACCAAAGTCAAGGTAAGTTACCTGGTCGCGCCATGGGAGGAACGTGTTCAGAAGCCATACGTTTCTGTGGTATGCCAGAGGTCAAGAAAGGTTGTCTTGAACCGCACCAAAGAGCGAATGTCGTAGAAGGAAAGAAGACCAAGGAAATGAACGAAATGGAAGGACGTCAATAGATATAGTTTACAGAACCCACAAACCCTAATCAAATCGTATCATCCAGATGGCAGCGATCCGATGGTTCTCCCATGGATCGATGAAATTCTCAATCAAAGGACATCAATTTAATATAATTGCAGACCAAGCATACAAATGCATATAGACGCATTTAAACGACGTCAGAACCGTCAATTTAGCGGATATAAAAGTATATAATCTATCAATTTCACCGGCTGGAGGTGCCACTTGGAGTAAAGGCTTATCTATCAAGTATGTGCATAAGGATATAGCATTCATGCATATCAGACATGTTAGCTACCAAAATCATTTTAAGTTAACTTTTAACCCCGAAAATATCACAAATTCAATACGGTGAAGTATAATAAGGATCGGAGCATATTCACGCTAAGTGATTTCATTCATCCAACGAAAATCGATGCCATCTGTTGGTGCATCAATATTTAAAATGAAGCCCTTTTATCACATGAAAACCTACCATCGTACGATGGGTAGGGGAACCATGATTGTAATGGTATATAACATCTACGAATTGATTTTTTTTTTTTTTTTTTAGTGAGACTAATTTCTATTATGTATAAAGGCTATAATACAAAACTGCACCAACGTCAGCTGTGGAAGCCTGAACGTTGGGCTTGATAGTCAAGAAAAACATGCAAAATTTGGACTGCCCGAGACGGGAAACCAGTCCTTTCAACCATAACTTCTGAACCGCCCAACAATGGGAAACCGGTTTTAAGTTTGTAGTAATAAAAAAAACACTATGTCTGAAAAAAATACATTGCTTGTATAACAAAGCAATATAACTGGAAAACAGAAGATTTCCCCTAGAGCAGAACAGAGGAACCTGATAAACCAAGCAGATGCTATTCATGAGTGGGTGAGGGCGATTCTTCAATAATTCTGCAGGTGAACATCTCGCCTCTGTCCGCCGGTTCCTCACTGAGAGCGCGTCCACCTTCTTCACGTTCAATCTCCATGCTAGTCTCGTGCCGAGGGGCCGAGGAGGCAGGGTCAACAGGAGGCGGAGTAGGCCTGTTCGACGAACTGGGCGGGCCAAAATTCGGAACTTCTTCCCGGAGTGTGACCATAATAGCAGCAGTGAGGATAGCGTTGCAGGAGGTACAGTCGAACCTTAACTCAGCACGCTGAGAGGTTTGACGGATGGATGGCCGAAGAGAACGCGGAGCAGCATCAGTAGCAAACCCAGTATCCATCTCAGACGCCGGAGCAGGAGCAGGAGGCGGGCGCTGTTGGTTGAGCCGCCCACAACCAGAACTCCGTCGACTTCTCATGCGCTCGCGGAGGCGTGGCATGATGGTCGAATTGGAGCCAAATTGAGCAGGGCGCGTCAGACAGAGAGAGTTCAGGGTTGCGCTGTGAGGAGAAACAGAACCAGAAGCAGAACGATAAGGAGCTCTGGGCGAATCGACAGAGGAGGGGGCGATAATGCCGGACTGCGCTGGAGAAGCAGAATTGAAAACTGACTGATTGCACCAAGGACTGTGGGAAAAATGCAGATTGGGGGCCAGCTCGATGCAGGCTCCTAACGAGCTTCATTTCCCTGTATGCGTCTTGAGGCTGGCTTCAGAATTTGCAGAAGAACAGATCGTGTGCAGAAGAATAGGCGAGATTGGATTGTCCATCCCACCATTCAGCCCTGCACAAATGCAATGCGCGCCCAGAATGACCGCCATATCCACCATAACCAAGAGCCGAATGAGCCGATCGAGGAGAGGAGCTCTCACACAGTGCGAAGAGTAAATGCAGCGTTTAATGGTGGTACCGGGAGCCATATGGGCTGCACCGGCCATTTGCATTGGGAAGTGGCCTATGTGCCACATTCCCATATATCTATTAAACACCCGCAGCCGGGGATCTACGAATTGATTTTTAAATCGAAGTGAATGGTTTAATAAAAGAAGATTTTTTTTTTGAACCAATGTAGTTTATAAAATGAAATTTGTGAGGGTTTAGGTTATGTTGCACAAGATAGGAGAAGTGTAGAATGACATTTAATAAGAGTCATTGGGTATGAAAATCATTAAATATATATATGTGGTTATAACCAAGGTTGGGTGGCTTAATGTGACATAAAGTTAAAAACTATATGTAGCATGGAAGTTAAAAAGGTGTCTATGTGGGAATAAACCTCAAGTTTGACATGATTAAGTTTGAAATGGAAACGGAACATTTTAATATAGAAAAAAAAATTTGAGGGTGAGGTATGTTACACTTTGGTGTATAACATTAATGCCATGAGTTTATAAGGTTAATCCCTTGTGTTTATTTATCCCTTGGGTTTATAATATTAATAATCTCTTGGGTTTATAATATTATTCTTGTGGGTTTAATAATAATAATAATAATAATAATAAATAATGTGGACTTAGTATACCATTTCAATTCTCCATATGTTTCTAATATTAATGCTTAGGGTTTGTAATATTGAAGCCTTGGGTTTATTAATACATTGAGTTTCAAGCATTAGTCCCGTGCATTTAAAATATTAATCCCTTGGATTTTTAATCCCTACGGTTTATATGATTCATCCATTGGGTTTATTAATCCCTTGCATTTATAATATTAAACAATTTGTTTTATTACTCTATTGGGTTTATAATGTTATTCCCTTGGGTTTGTAATCCCTATGCTTTATAATATTAATTCCTTTGATTTACTAATTTCTCGGCTTTACAATATTAATCCCTTGGATTTACAATATTAATCCCTTGGGTTTACTAATCCATCACGTTTATAATATTAATTTGTGGGTTTTATTAACCCTTTGGGTTTCTAACATTAACAATTTCTTCGGTTTATTAATGCCTTTGGTTTATAATATTAATAATTTAGCTTTGTTAGTCCCTTTGGTTTATAATGTTAAAACATTTAGGTTTTAATCCCTAGGGCTTATAATATTAATCCCTTGGCTTTATTGTTTGTTTATGTTAATTATACCTAAGGTTTATAATATTAATCTGTTGGGTTTATAATATTGATAATTCCATGAGTTTATCAATCCCTTGGGTTTGTAATATCAATCCTTTGAGTTCTTAAAAGTAATCGCTTCATTTTTTGATCCACTTGGTTTTTAATATAAATAATCCCTTGGGTTTATTCATCACTTGGGTTTATAATATTGTCGCATTTGGTTTATAATATTGATCCTTTTATGAACAATATAATCGCTAGGAATTACAATCCCTTGGTTTTATAAACCTCTTAGGTTTACAATATTAATTTCAAGGATTTATAATGTTAATCCATTGAGTTTATAATATTTTTAATCCAATGAGTTTATTAATCTCTTCAATTTATAATATTAATCTGGTGATTTTATGAATATTAATAGATGTCGATTTACCAAACCTTTCTAAGTATCCATTTGTTTCTAATATTAATCCCTTCGGGTTGTTATATTAAAAATTACTTATTATTATTATTATCAATGTAGATTTAATAAAGTTTTCCAATTCTCCATCTATTTTCAATATCAATCTCTTTTGTATTTAGTCCTAGGATTTATAATATTAAGACTTTGAGTTTATTAATTTGTTTAGTTAAAAATAAAAATCTTTAATTTTTCATCTCTAGAATTTATAACATTGATTCTTTGAGTTTATAATATTAGTCTCTTGAGTTTATTATTATTAATTGATTATTTATTTTTATTTTAATTATTATTATGATTATTATTATGATTAATCATTATTATTATTAACTGAATATTATTAATTAGTAATAATTAATTATAATTTAAAAAGTTATAATATAATAATAATAATAATTATAACCATCATAATAATCAAATCTATCTTAATTATAATATTATAATAATAATATTTTATTAATACTATTGTCATTATTATATATTTATGAAAATCAATATTAATATTCTATGTATACCATTAATTATTTTTATTATTATTAATTATAAGCTATAATTAATTATTAATAATTAATTAATAATAATTATTTCGAGTTAATAATAATTATCATTATAAAATTATTATTATTATTATTATTATTATACATAATAATGATTTATAACATAGTTTTACTTATAGATGAAATAGATTTTTTTTAGAGAAATTTACTATAATTGGAAAATACAATTTTAATATTTGTTGTTGTTTAAAATATATTTTTGAAAACATAAATGAATTCATCTCCTCAAAAAGAGCACTGGAATTATGTATATTAAACAATTTAAATTTAATTTTAAAAAAATTCTGTCCAATTTTAATTAAAATTAACCAAAAAAATAATAATAGTGAAATAACTATTTTATTTATAACTTTAAGTACACCATTATTTGTTATTAAAATTAAAAGTATATCATTAAAACTTATCTTATCCCTGTATTTTTAACAATATTTAATAGTCTGGTTGTGCATTTTATATTTATATATATATATATATATATATATATATATGTATATATATTAACAAATCATTCTATTCTAAACTAACTGGTGAATATTCCAGCATCAAGTTATAAGATGTTCTAACGAGTTTTGCACCCTGACATTTGTATATAACCACTATTCTTCAAGGCAAATTTGGGCTTGCTCTAACTGTTCTATCATGGGATTCGACGTAAAATAGTTAGATATATTCACTGGTACTGCCACAGATTGGAATTTACACAATCTTCCAGATTTAACAGACACCCTATTATCCATAATTTCTCTACTCCTCCAACACTTATGTGATTCTCGCCCTTTGGTTGCTTATTGAACGTTTCGGGAACAAAATTTGTTTTAAATTTGGGCTGTGTTCATGTGATGCAGCGTGGCAAAAGGTGTCATTGTCAGAATGGGTACATATTGAACGTTTCTGGAACGAACATTGTTTTAAATTTGGGCTGTGTTCATGTGATGCAGCGTGGCAAAAGGTGTCACTGTCCCAGTGGGTACAGGAATAGTAAATTAAAGGCCCACTCTTACTCGATTTCATTTCATTTCCTTACTGCATCATAAGATTTACCAGTTCTCGGCGTGATAGTGCTGTCATCTTCAATGAACATTTTTTCACCAACTTCTTTTATATCGATTGCGTAAAAAATGATAAAAAAGTCATATAAGTTTTTAAGCAATTGATGCCTTGATGTGGGCTGTGAACTTTTCATCATGGGTACTTTTATGTTCTCGAAACAAATATATGAATGCGAACATTTTGACGTACCTTCAGCATGTGTTAGATTCATCATGGATGCTACTGTGTTCTTATCAAAAAAATTGTATAATTACGCCGATAGGCGTAACCCCCTGTCGGAAGGAGCATGTTTTGTGATTAGGCTAATTAATTTTTTTGATCTGATGGTCATGATTGGAAGATGCCAGTATATTCTGGTCGTCGCCACTAAATCTATGGATGAAATCTACCCCACTAACTTCCTTGCATATCTAAATCATGTGTTTAAACCGTACTTAAATTAGTTTTTTACAAATCTGGATTAAAAATTTACTGTGCCATTTATTAATTGACACCTATCAAGATTAACCTTTCGAATGAAACTGAAAGACTAACGCTTGTCCAAGTGTGTGACACTGTTATGCCAAGTGTCTGAAGGCGCCGGTGGACAAGGACACGTCGTGAGGTGGGCGCCCTGGTGGTTTCAAGTCGGAGGTAACGGTGGAGGAGTGGAACGGGTCGTCTCTCCCATGGAAATTCAAGAAGACGAGCCTCTAGCATTCGTCTGTTAGCAGTCGGATCTTGATCTTGATCGTGACACTGAAGTCATGGCTACACCAATATTACTTGTTTGTCTGGTCGTTCTAAACATAATGTTACCGTTTACAGTAGCCCAACATAAGCAGGTAGGTTTCTACAGTAAGACATGTCCCAATGCAGAGCAACTTGTCCGAAGCGTGGTGCAGAAATCGTTTCTCAAGGACAAGTCCATGCCAGCGGGATTGCTGCGTTTGCATTTTCATGACTGTTTCGTTCGGGTATAACACTTTCCGATCTTAGATTAAATTTGTCAGAAGTAAAAAAGTATTGCAACAGAGTTTTTTAAATGTATTCGAATCATTAATCATGTACAGGGCTGTGATGCATCTGTTCTGGTCGATAGCACTGAAGATAACATTGCAGAGAAGGATGTTGTACCCAACTTGACACTCAGAGGATTCGATCTGATAGACGAAATAAAAGCTTTGTTGGAGAACAGATGCAAAGGAATTGTCTCCTGTGCGGATATTCTCGCGTTGGCTACTCGTGACGCAGTTGCAATGGTAAACAATCAATCTCGGCCATCTTCCTTGTGATATTTTCTAGGCTTTTAGTTGTGAAAATAATATTTGCAACGGGATATTGTAATTTCAGTCAGGGGGTCTTCAATACCCAGTACCAACTGGACGAAAGGATGGCCTAGTTTCGAAAATAGAGGATGTGATCATTCCAGGTCCAACATTCTCCATTGACGCAGCCCTAAGTGCCTTCGAATCTGTTGGCTTAAACCTAACAGATTTAGCCACATTGCTTGGTAAGTAAATCTCTGTGGAAGTTGGGATTTTTATCGCTAATATGTCAGGTTTTTGTAAATCAGCGGTATTTATTTATTAGGTTTAAATTAAATGGTTTGTGTGAGACTTAGTCGCCATATATCACATATAAATGTAGATTAAATAGTTTATGTGAGATTTACTCACTACCCAATTACATATAAGAACCCTCTAGGTTAAACTTATCCACAAGGGTTCAAGCGGCCAGTCCATTGTTAGTGGGTCTTATTATTTGTTTGTGAGAGCAGGAGCGCACACAATAGGTTTCGCTCACTGTGGATTCTTCAACGATCGGGTTTACGATTTCGAGGATAGTGGTATGGCAGATCCATCCATGGACCCAACTCTTGTGACATCATTGAAGAAATTTTGCCCCCCTCCCGACCAAATCACTGATATACGAAAAGATCCAAAGGTTTTCCTCGACGGCACCAAGGGCAACCCTTTCTCTTTCGACAATGGGTTTTACCATGAAGTCCTGCACAACAGAGCGATCCTTCAGATTGATCAGGAACTCCTGTCTACGGATATTACATCCGACCTAGCCGCAACATACGCTGGCGATGTAAGCAAATTTCGACTTGCATTTAGTAATTCTATTACTACGATGGGAAATATTAATGTATTGACAGGAAATCAAGGAGAGATCCGGGCAAATTGTAGGAAAATCAACAGCTAATGGGCATAGAAAATAAATATTTCTATCTCATGGGAAATAGAAAATAAAATTTATTCTTCCCAACGTTTATAGCTGCAGGCCTGTTTCAGCTTCTCAATAGATCAAGGATATGATTATTTAAGATCGTTGAAAGAAATCTTGGCGTTTCCAGAAATTATATTAATGGATTGTGTAGATTAATATGCACTGTGATACATCAGTCACCTGTCTCTCTAATGTCGACTTTTCAACAGGTTTCTGCATGCGAAATACAGGTAAACATTGCTTCTACATCAAATTATTTTTCCAAAAACCATAGTTTTATGATATTAATGATCCGTGGTAGCAGAGAGCGTACGCGCAAAAGGTGGAGGTGAAAGTACCCTTGTATTCTTATGGTTGCGAGCGAAAAATTCGAAAGGCTCTCTCTCATTTCAAAGGTACATCGCTCAGAACTTTTCTGGATACAGGGCAGTAATCTCTGTTATAAGTTTGGGAGGTTTTTAGGTATATTTTTTTAGTCAATTTTTCTAGAAATTTAAGTGGGATGAGGTGGATTGTGTACAGTTTTTCTGTAGTTTTTGAAGTGGGTTGAATCTCTATTTACATTAAAAACAAATAATAATTAAAAAATGTAATTTAATCAAAAATTATTTTACTAAATTTTCATGTTTCATTGCCACAGGATTGCACTCTATCGATGTAGATTTTTATCAGCAAAAGGTTACAGTGACAGGGTTAATTATTCCAAACGAAGTCTTGGCTGCCATGAAAGCAAAGAGGAAGAACACCTGCTTTTGGTCAACTGAAGATGGCAAGCCAGAGTTACATATGAATTGTGGGAGCAAGAGCGAAATCATGAAGGATTCGAAGAAAGTAGAAGGTTCGTTTGACAATATTAAGAAGGTAACTTTTGCAGACCAACAAAAAATCTCAAAAAATGGATTGAAACCCTTATGGGGATATGCCATTCACTGAAAAATTATTTGTCTGTTAGCTACTTTATTCTTCCCAACGTTTCTAGCTGCAGGCCTGTTTCAGCTTCTCAATAGATCAAGGATATGATTATTTAAGATCGTTGAAAGAAATCTTGGCGTTTCCAGAAATTATATTAATGGATTGTGTAGATTAATATGCACTGTGATACATCAGTCACCTGTCTCTCTAATGTCGACTTTTCAACAGGTTTCTGCATGCGAAATACAGGTTAACATTGCTTCTACATCAAATTATTTTTCCCAAAACGATAGTTTTATGATATTAATGATCCGTGGTAGCAGAGAGCGTACGCGCAAAAGGTGGAGGTGAAAGTACCCTTGTATTTTAACAGATTGTTTTTGAAATTTGATAGCATTATTTATTATATAGAAATGTTTTTATATTTCATTTTTAAAAATAAAAATAAATTTAAAGTAATAAAAATATGTAACACACTTAAATTGGTCCCCAAATTTGTATTAAAATTCAATGTAAAATCACGAGAAAAATTCCAAAGGAAGCACCCAGAAGAAGAGTCTGATAACTCTCCTGTCGTCAACGGCCTGAGAGATAACGTGCCTTATCCCGATTGTAATCGAATAGTTTTGGTCTATCTTCTTGTTATTCTCTATCCGGAAAGGACCATTTAATAACTTAAACATCTATATTTTATTTTTTCACAACCTTCTACCTTCCAACAAATTAATGAGATTGCTTTTTCCAACGATATATTTATCCATATTGGTTTTAATAATTGGTTTTATTAATTTGAAGTAAAGGTTTTTGTTTTTATATTATAAGTAGTTTTTTTTGGTGTGGTGTAAAAATATTTATATAAAAGTGAGAGGAAGATTAAGAAGGGAATATTAATAAAATTTATAATAATATATTTTACTAAATATTTTGTTCTAATTCTGTTTTTGGAATAAAGGATTTATTAAGACAACATAAATATTTATGATAATATGTTTTATCTAGAATCTTTCTCACTCCAATTTTGGAGACCGGTGTGTGATTACTAATATTTATAAAGAAGGTTTAGGATTTAATATTGGGTGAATTTTCTGGTTTCTCCTAACTCCTCATATATGATATAGGGGAAATATCCAATAAAACTTATAATTGTATGTTTTGCTCAATATTTTGTCACAACACTAGCCTTCTATATGTGGGATGGGGATAAATATTAAGTAAAACTTATAAAAATATGTTATATCCAATATTTACTCTTCATCATACCTTCATTAAAAAAAAAAATCATCTACCTTATGACCATGTATTAAGTCAATAAAAAGTGGAATTGCAAAGTGGTGGATAATTATCTTACATGAAGGTAAAATGTTTCCATCTCTAGTTTTAATTTTCTACCAATGTTTGTAAACCATAAGTTAAATAACTTTTCTTGTTAAAATTGTGTTGAAAGACTATAAATCCATTAATATATGTTCACATTTTTATCTTCAATTTTTTTTAATGTATTAAAAGTTGAAATAAATGCAATTGAAAAGTGGAAGATGATTGTCATACATGAACATAAAATGTTTCTATGAATGTTTTTTAATTAGATAATTTGATTAACTAAAATTGTTTAAATTATTTTTTTGATATCATCAAAATATAGTCATGAGGTAGCTAAGTTGGTGATTAAAATAATGTGAAATTAGTGAAAAATGAGAGATCCAATGTTCAAAATATAGTTTTGAAAACCATAAAATATAGTTTTACATTTAAGAATCGTTCAAATAAATTATAAATATAAATTTAGTAAATAAATTTTTATATTATATTTTATTTAGGAAATATTAATTTTATTATTATTTTTTTTATATAGTAATTTTGGAGTGTTTTTTTTTTAACATATAAAATTTGAACAAATTCTATTTTTTTTTTTATTTCAAGATAAATTTTAATAAACACTAATAATTATTATTAATTATCATTATTAATTTTTTTATAATCAAAATAAAAGAAAATGAAATTAATAATAAAAATAAAACTTGAAGTTTACTTTAAAAAATTAAATTTTTTATATCATATGTTTTAAATATTAATTTAGGAAAATAAAATATTAAAAAGGTTTAAAAATATAAATTCGGTAGTATAAGTAATACAATTTTTATTATCTAAAAGTGTATGAGATGTATAATTCTTTTTATGCTTACTCTAGCTTTGACACATCTTTCCTAAAGTAAAAATAAAATGTTCATTAAATTAAGAAATAATGTCAACCATAATGAGAACAAAAAAATTTACATATGTTTGGTTAATTTTAATTAAAAACATTATTGGACCAATAGATGCATTATAAAACCCTATATGATAGAGATATCTAATTTCTTTTGTTCTCAATCTTAGTTGGCATGTCAAATAAAATAGTATCTAACTAAAAACTAATGTGAGCTATAATTAAACAACTATACATATTTGGTAAAAATTAATTAAAAACATTATAAAACATGAATAATCCATTATTATTGCGCTTATTCACTTTGTTTTTGAAATTACAACTCATATTTCATTCTCACCCTCAACCATCAATAACATATTTTGATGGAAGAAGAGAAAAAAAACTTATATTTCTCATTTTTAATATATATATATATATATATATATATATATATATATATTATTATAAAATGTTTCATTCCCTAAACAAAACAAATAATTTAAATCAATTCTCTTGGGTTCACCAATTTGGTTTATAATATTAAACCCTTGGGTTTATTAGTTCCTTTGGTTTATAATATGAATAATCGATCAATGTCATCCACGATCACATGTCACATTCTGACAAATATTGTCTCAATATGAAAATCACCCATGGCCAACCATGGTCATAGTTGGTCAAACATCACATTGTGACAACAATTTTCTCAATGTTTAAATCAATTCCCTTGGTTTCACCAATTCCTTTGGTTTATAATATTAAACCCTTGGGTTTATTAGTTCTTTTGGTTTATAATATGAATAATCGATCAATGTCATCCATGATCAAATGTCACATTCTGACAAATATTGTCTCAATATGAAAATCACCCATGGCCAACCATGGTCATAGTTAGTCGAACGTCGCATTATGACAACAATTGTCTCAATGTTTAAATCAATTCCCTTGGGTTCATCAATTCCTTTGGTTTATAATTTGTCGGGTAATGGTTTTCCCTTGGGTTCACCAATTCCTTTGGTTTATAATATTAAACCCTTGTGTTTATTAGTTCTTTTGGTTTATAATATAAATAACCGACCAATGTCATCCATGTTTAAATCAATTCCCTTGGGTTCACCAATTCCTTTGGTTTATAATTTGTTGGGTAATGGTTTTCCCTTGGGTTCACCAATTCTTTTGGTTTATAATATTAAACCCTTGGGTTTATTAGTTCTTTTGATTTATAATATGAATAATGACAACAATTGTCTCAATGTTTAAATGAATTCCCTTGGGTTCACCAATTCCTTTGGTTTATAATTTGTTCGGTAATGGTTTTCCCTTGGGTTCACCAATTCCTTTGGTTTATTATATTAAACCCTTGGGTTTATTAGTTCTTTTGGTTTATAATATAAATAATCGATCAATGTCATCCATGACCAAATTTCACATTCTGACAAACATTGTCTCAATATGAAAATCACCCATGGCCAACCATGGTCATAGTTGGTCGAACGTCGCATTGTGACAACAATTGTCTCAATGTTTAAATGAATTCCCTTGGGTTCACCAATTCCTTTGGTTTATAATTTGTTGGGTAATGGTTTTCCCTTGGGTTCACCAACTCCTTTGGTTTATAATATTAAACCCTTGTGTTTATTAGTTCTTTTGGTTTATAATATAAATAATCAATCAATGTCATCCATGCTTAAATCAATTCCCTTGGGTTCACCAATTCCTTTGGTTTATAATTTTTTGGGTAATGGTTTTCCCTTGGGTTCACCAATTCTTTTGGTGTATAATATTAAACCCTTGGGTTTATTAGTTTTTTTGGTTTATAATATGAATAATGAAAACAATTGTCTCAATGTTTAAATGAATTCCCTTGGGTTCACTAATTCCTTTGGTTTATAATTTGTTAGGTAATGGTTTTCCCTTGGGTTCACCAATTCCTTTGGTTTATAATATTAAACCCTTTGGTTTATTAGTTCTTTTGGTTTATAATATAAATAATCGATCAATGTCATCCCTGATCAAATGTCACATTCTGACAAACATTGTCTCAATATGAAAATCACCCATGGCCAACCATGGTCATAGTTGGTCGAGCGTCGCATTGTGACAACAATTGTCTCAATGTTTAAATCAATTCCCTTGGGTTCACCAATTCCTTTGGTTTATAATTTGTTGGGTAATGGTTTTCCCTTGGGTTCACCAACTCCTTTGGTTTATAATATTAAACCCTTGTGTTTACTAGTTCTTTTGGTTTATAATAGAAATAATCAATCAATGTCATCCATGTTTAAATCAATTCCCTTGGGTTCACCAATTCCTTTGGTTTATAATTTGTTGGGTAATGGTTTTCCCTTGGGTTCACCAATTCTTTTGGTTTATAATATTAAACCCTTGGGCTTATTAGTTCTTTTGGTTTATAATATGAATAATGACAACAATTGTCTCAATGTTTAAATGAATTCCCTTAGGTTCACCAATTCCTTTGGTTTATAATATGAATAATCGATCAATGTCATCCATGATCAAATGTCACATTCTGACAAATATTGTCTCAATATGAAAATCACCCATGGCCAACCATGGTCATAGTTAGTCGAACGTCGCATTGTGACAACAATTGTCTCAATGTTTAAATCAATTCCCTTGGGTTCATCAATTCCTTTGGTTTATAATTTGTTAGGTAATGGTTTTCCCTTGGGTTCACCAATTCCTTTGGTTTATAATATTAAACCCTTGCGTTTATTAGTTCTTTTGGTTTATAATATAAATAAACGATCAATGTCATCCATGTTTAAATCAATTCCCTTGTGTTCACCAATTCCTTTGGTTTATAATTTGTTGGGTAATGGTTTTCCCTTGGGCTCACCAATTCTTTTGGTTTATAATATTAAACCCTTGGGTTTATTAGTTCTTTTGATTTATAATATGAATAATGACAACAATTGTCTCAATGTTTAAATGAATTCCCTTGGGTTCACCAATTCCTTTGGTTTATAATTTGTTCGGTAATGGTTTTCCCTTAGGTTCACCAATTCCTTTGGTTTATAATATTAAACCCTTGGGTCTATTAGTTCTTTTGGTTTATAATATAAATAATATATCAATGTCATCCATGATCAAATTTCACATTCTGACAAACATTGTCTCAATATGAAAATCACCCATGGCCAACCATGGTCATAGTTGGTCGAACGTCGCATTGTGACAACAATTGTCTCAATCTTTAAATCAATTCCCTTGGGTTCACCAATTCCTTTGGTTTATAATTTGTTGGGTAATGGTTTTCCCTTGGGTTCACCAACTCCTTTGATTTATAATATTAAACCCTTGTGTTTATTAGTTCTTTTGGTTTATAATATAAATAATCGATCAATTTCATCCATGTTTAAATCAATTCCCTTGGGTTCACCAATTCCTTTGGTTTACAATTTGTTGGGTAATGGTTTTCCGTTGGGATCACCAATTCTTTTGGTGTATAATATTAAACCCTTGGTTTTATTAGTTCTTTTGGTTTATAATATGAATAATGACAACAATTGTCTCAATGTTTATATGAATTCCCTTGGGTTCACTAATTCCTTTGGTTTATAATTTGTTAGGTAATGGTTTTCCCTTGGGTTCACCAATTCCTTTGGTTTATAATATTAAACCCTTTGGTTTATTAGTTCTTTTGGTTTATAATATAAATAATCGATCAATGTCATCCATGATCAAATGTCACATTCTGACAAACATTGTCTCAATATGAAAATCACCCATGGCCAACCATGGTCATAGTTGGTCGAACGTCGCATTGTGACAATAATTGTCTCAATGTTTAAATCAATTCCCTTGGGTTCACCAATTCCTTTGGTTTATAATTTTTTGGGTAATGATTTTCCGTTGGGTTCACCACTTGCTTTGGTTTATAATATTAAACCCTTGGGTTTATTAGTTTTTTTGGTTTATAATATGAATAATCGATCAATGTCATGTGTGTAAATCAATTCCCTTGGGTTCACCAATTCCTTTGGTTTATAATTTGTTGGGTAATGGTTTTCCCTTGGGTTCACCAATTCTTTTGGTTTATAATATTAAACCTTGATTTATTAGTTCTTTTGGTTTATAATATGAATAATGACAATGAAATTGTCACCGATGTTAAATGAATTCCCTTAGGTTCACCAATTCCTTTGGTTTATAATATTAAACCCTTGGGTTTATTAGTTCTTTTGGTTTATAATATAAATAATCGATCAATGTCATCCATGATCAAATGTCACATTCGACAAACATTGTCTCAATATGAAAATCACCCATGGCATTGTAGTCGCCGGATTAGTCGAACGTCGCATTCTGACAACAATTGTCTCAATGTTTAAATCAATTCCCTTGGGTTCACCAATTCCTTTGGTTTATATTTTTTTATGTAATGGTTTTCCCTTCGGTTCACCAATTCCTTGGGTTTATAATATTAAACCCTTGGGTTTATTACTTCTTTTGGTTTATAATATAAATAATCGATCAATGTCGTCCATGATCAAATGTCACATTCTCACAAACATTGTCTCAATATGAAAATCAACCATGGCAAACCATGGTCATAGTTGGTCGAACGTCGCATTCTGACAACAATTGTCTCAATGTTTAAATCAATTCCCTTGGGTTCACCAATTCCTTTGGTTTATAATATTAAACCCTTGGGTTTATTACTTCTTTTGGTTTATAATATAAATAATCGATCAATGTCATCCATGATCAAATGTCACATTCTGACAAACATTGTCTCAATATGAAAATCACCCATGGCCAACCATGGTCATAGTTCGTCGAACGTCGCATTGTGACAACAATTGTCTCAATATTTAAATCAAATCCCTTGGGTTCACCAATTCCTTTGGTTTATAATATTAAACCCTTGGGGTTATTAGTTCTTTTGGTTTATAATATGAATAATCAATCAATGTCATCCATGATCAAATTTCGCATTGTGACAACAATGGTCTCAATGTTTAAATCAATTCCGTTGGGTTCACCAATTCCTTTTGGTTTATAATTTGTTGGGTAATGGTTGTCCCTTGGGTTCACCAATTCATTTGGTTTATAATATTAAACTCTTGGGTTTATTAGTTCTTTTGGTTTATAATATGAATAATCGATCAATGTCATCCATGATAAAATGTGACATTCTGACAAATATTGTCTCAATATCAAAATCACCCATGGCCAACCCTGGTCATAGTTGGTCCAACGTCGCATTGTGATAACAATTCTCTCAATGTTTAAATCAATTCCCTTAGGTTCACCAATTTCTTTTGGTTTATAATTTGTTGGGTGATGGTTGTCCCTTGGGTTCACCAATTCCTTTGGTTTATAATATTAAACCCTTGGGTTTATTAGTTCTTTTGGTTTATAATATGAATAATCGATCAATGTCATCCATGATCAAATGTCACATTCTGGCAAATATTGTCTTAATATGAAAATCACCCATGGCCAACCTTGGTCATAGTTGGTCCAACGTCGCTTTGTGACAACAATTGTCTCAATGTTTAAATCAATTCCCTTCGGTTCGCCAATTCCTTTGGTTTATAATTTTTTGGGTAATGGTTTTTTCTTGGGTTCACCAATTGATTTCGTTTATAGTATTAAACTCTTGGGTTTTTTAATCTCTATTGTTTTTAATATTGCCCTTAGCCTTATTCATACCTTAAGTTTGTATTATTAATTATCCCTTGGGTTTATTAATATCTTCACTTTAAAATAATAATTGTTAGGGTTTATTAATCTCTTAAGTTTTTTGTTTTTAAATATTTTTTCATATGGTTTATTACTCTCTTGAGTTTAATATTATTAATATATTAATATATATTATAAATAAATATTCAAATATTTATTAATAATGATTATTAGTAATATTATAATAATATTATTAATAATATAACCAACTATGATATAATATATATTATTAATATATTATTAGTTCTTTGGGTTTATTAATAATATAACCATCTATGATATTAATATATATATAAATATAAAAATATTATATATTATTTATATTATTTTTATATTAATAAATATTTTTAATATATATTATTAATACTTATTATAATATTATCAATAATCATTATAAATAAATATTCAAATATTTATTAATAATGATTATAAGTAATATTATAATATTATTAATATATATTATTAATAATATTATAATATTTATTTAGTAATATTAATAATATTATAATATTACTAATAATCATTATAAATAAATATTCAAATATTTATTAATAATGATTATTAGTAATATTATAATATTATTAATATATATTATTACTAAATATTAAAATATTTATTAATAATGATTATTACTAATATTATAATATTATTTATATATATTATTAATAATATATATAAATAATATTATAATATTATAATATTTATTTAGTAATATTAATAATATTATAATATTACTAATAATCATGATAAATAAATATTCAAATATTTATTAATAATGATTATTAGTAATATTATTAACTATATAAACAACTATGATATAATATATATTATTAATATATTCTTAGTTCTTTTGGTTTATTAATAATATAACCATCTATGATATTAATATATAAATAAATATTAAATTATTATATATTATTAATATTATTTTTATATTAATATATATTATATATATTTCAAGTTAATTTATAGTATGTTTATACTTAATATTTTTAGTATATTAATAAATAATTTTAATATGAATTATTAATACTTATTATAATATTATTAATATATAAAATATTTTGTGATTTTAGTCATAATTAATATATTTAATATATTAATATTCTTATTAATATATAATATATATATTTCAAGTTAATATAAGAAAATTATTATATATAATATTTATTTATTGATATCTAAATTAATGTGATGGGTAGTGGATATAGACTTATCGGCGTATATCAACCACATTGGTAAATGTGGTTGTAAATCTATTTTATATACGCCTATCGGCGTATATCAACCACATTAGTTTATACTAATGTGGTTGTGCTAGTGGTTACTACAATTTAAAAAATGTATAGATGGGAACATTTGAAAATTTCATGACGTTCAAGATGCGTTCAAAAAACGTATAGATGGGAACATTTGAAAATTCCATGACGTTCAAGATGTGTTAGACGACCAATAATTCGTTCAGATTGTGCGATCTGTGTTGTCACATTGTTGTCTTGGGCATCGTTCAAGTTCGTCGACGGGGAAGGCTTGATTCTTAGCAGGTGGGTGGGATGAGGTAACTCATTTGCATCTAGATGGACATTATTTTTGAAACTGAATGGTCGTGGGTTCAATCCCGTGAAGGAGAGATACAAGACAAATCCAGCGATGATGGTTATGTCGGAGATTGGAAGTCACCCTTCTAGTGTTCTTGTATTATTACATGAATTCTCCAATTTGATCCAAAACCATATAACCATTTTGAGATTGTAATTGCACTTATATGCTGTATTCGACTTCCATTATTCTAGCTTTTCCTTTCTTAATTCCTTATCATTACATTTGGTGAAGGTCAAACGGAGCACAGCTATATATATTATCTCTTTTAAATAATTCGAGCGAATATATGAGCATTGATCCATATGCTGTGTAAATGGTATTTAATGCTAAATGCATCAGAAAGTGTTTTATATCTATTAAATTATATAAGTAAAAAAGTATTTTTTAAAGAACAAGGACAATTTGTATATATTCAAGAGTGCATGTTTATTTATATGGTTTTTGTACGTAGGATATAACGTATTTGATATGCGTTGACGTTGGTTGATAAAAATAAACAGACAATTTCCAAAGCAAACATTAGAGAAAAATTTATTTGCATTCTGCTTGGTTGAGAGCCTTCGAGCCTTATTTTGCAATCATATACAACGTACGATGAGTAGGGTAGAGTGTCGCCAAATTGTCCATGGAATTCAGCTAGCGGACTATACCATTCTGTGTCAGTTAAATAAATAAACTTTGGTCATTGATCAAGACCTCGATTGTTGTGCTCGACATTATTCCAAGTCAGTAGAAATGTTGTGGTCCGCATATTATATGTGTTCAAATTTCTGTTGAGAAACACATTGTTCCTATACTAGAAGTTGGACGGATATATGGTAGGACTTCATATGTCGCATGTTGTTTACTGCAGATGGTCGACTACCGAGTATCAGAGGCCCCTACAATCCTTTGAATATCAACTATTCAATGGGCCCATAGTCCAGGCGGTTACGAGTTTTTTCTATCCACCAAGTAGTTGTTCGCTTACTATAAGTCAGAGCCCACTATGGTCGGACTTGCTATTGTGCTAGACCTTATTCCTCGTGAACGAGTACCGACCTCATAGTTACGTTTAGTCAACTCAACTTCCGTTGCAATTTATATTATTATTAATTATTTTTTATATGAGTCTTTGTAGAGTATGTGGCAATGCAATATTGTAAGAACAACATGCATCTTCCACATGGCAGCGACTCAGTGGGCCAGGTGGAAGTAGTCAACTCAAAGGATAGTTGGATTCAAGCTTGTCCATCAATGTAGTAATTTTTGTTATTTTTTGGGCCTGGCCCGTGACCTTCGACCTAGTCAGCGTTAGTACCTTCATTGCTACATCAATTTGATTTAGCCTGGTGCAGTCTGAACATATTCTAAATTTAGAACATTAATATATAATAGTTGGGTATATATATATATATCTATGTGTGTGTGAGAGAGAGATTTGGTAGCAACAAAGCCCACATGGTAGTATAGAATTGTAACAACATCGTTTACCTTCCACATGGTAGCGAATCAATGGCCTAAGTGGAAATAGTTAACTCAAACACTAGTGTGTGTTCTTCCACGTGGTAGCGCCTCAATGAGCCATACCGTCAATCATGGTCAGCCATCTCCATTAGCATCCCTATTTTTGTTATCTCTCGGCCTGACCTCTAACCTCAAACCTAGTCACATTAGCTCTTGTTCATTGTTACTATAAGTTTCTTTACTCGAGCATAGTCCCAACCCAAACTAAATTTAAAATGTTAATATAAAATAACTATATATATATATATATATATATATATATATATATATATATGTTGTTAAAATGATATAATGTCATGTGGTATATATATATGTGTGTGTGTGTGGGTGGTATATATATATACCACATGACATTATATCATTTTAACAACATCCTTCATCTCCAATGTGGAAACAACTTGGTGGTGAGGTGGCACTAGTTAGCTCAATGTTGGTCAGGGCTAATCCTTTTGCATCAACATGCTTGTTCTTTTTATTTATGGGCACAACCTCTGACCTTTGACCTAGTTGTGGCCGGTCCCTTCATCGGCACATCAACGTGATTGAACCTGTTGTTGTCCCAAACCTAACTATATATGTGTGTGTGTGTGTGTGTGTGTGTGTGTGTACGTATATACATAAACACATGTGGCAGCGAATCAACCCATATGGTAGTATAACAATGAAACAACATCGTTTATCTTCCACATGGAAACAACGGAGTGGGCCAGGTGGAAATAGTAATCTTGAAAGACAGTTAGAGTCAACACTATCCATTAGCGCAGTCCTAACCTCGAAAAAATTTCAGATATTAATATATAACATTTTGAGGTATATATGTATATATGCACCACGTTGCATCTTTTTAGTGGCCCATGTGATAGTATACATTTTAAAAACATCATTCATCGACCACATGAAACTGGATTAGTGGTCTATGTGGCAGTAGTCACCTCAAATGTGAGTGGGAGTCAGCCATATCCATCTGAGTGTAGATTTTTTTATTTCTTGGCGCAACCCCTAACCTATGACATAGTGAGGGTCGGTCACCTTTGTTGGTACATAATTCTTATTTTTGCAGGTGTCATCCCACCCCGACTATATTTAAAATATTAATATATAATATGAGAGAGTTCATCTCCCATGAAATCAATGGGACAGGACAGGTGGAAGTAGTCAACTCAAAGGGAACTCAGAGTCAACCCTATTCATTCGTGGACACAACATTGTTATTTGTAAGCCAAATTCCTGATCGTAACAACATGGCCTACTTTTTCATGACCCTCATTGTAGCTTTTTCAGTGGCCCCACCTATTTTTATGATTTCTAGGCCTCACTCATGACCTTTGACCTATTTGACCTAGTCGGAGTTATTTCTTGGTGCAACCCCTAACCTATGACATAGTGAGGGTCAGTGACCTTTGTTGGTACATATTTCTTATTTTTTCGGGTGTCGTCCCACCCCGACTATATTTAAAATATTAATATATAATATGAGACAATTCATCTCCCAAGAACTCAGTGGGACAGGTGGAAGTAGTCAACTCAAAGGGAAGTCAGAGTCAACCCTATTCATTCGTGGACATAGCATTGTTATTTATAAGCCAAATTCCTGATCATAACAACATGGCCTAATTTTTTATTACCCTTGTTGTATCTTTTTCAGTGGCCCCAACTAGTTTTATTATTTCTAGGCCCGACTCACGACCTTTGATCTATTTGACCTAGTTGAAATTAGTCACATTGCTGGGTACATCAACCTAATTTACCAATCGTTAGTGCCAATCTCGATTATCTTCGAATTCCCGATGCTTTTCTTGACTGCTTGTTTTGGGATAACACATCACTGCTTCTTTTGTTGCATAGTGATAGGGAGATTCATAGGTGATCAATACGAATTTACCATGACTAGGTCATCGTAAGGCTAGATGGATAAGCCTTCTCTGATTAGAACTTGAGCACTCGACCCACCCAACATGTATTTAGCTATGGCTTGGATGCAGTGGTTTTTCAATTGGGTGGAAAATTGCTGATGTTATTCCAAAGAAAAGAAGACTCACCACAATGCCCACTAGTCCTATCCCTCGAGAGCTTAAGAGAAGAAAATTGTTGCTGATTCTAAGGGGTTCTTAGAGAGTAGAAAAGGGAACATGAATATAAGCATTCAACAAGGGGATGAGGAAAATATGTTCAATGTTAAAATACTCGCATGAGTACTATGGGCTTGCATGCATTGGGAGATTTCTGGGCCTGTAAGCATTTGTCGCTTCGGGATAGGGAGTTCTAGGCATATTTGCGCAGGAAATATTTTAGCGACATGAAAATAAGAAATTGGTGAATCCTCAATGGAGTACAACTCAGGAAATACGCTACCATGTTAAGTCAATGTTGACTTGTTATGCAAGCTAAGGATTTTGGGTGACAGAAAGTTAAAAAAAAATGGAATGAAAATCATTTCATCTGATTAGGTTGTGCCCAATTATTTAGGAGATTACATTCGACCATAGGAAATATAAAAATGTTCTCATGTAAATCTAAAATTTCAAAGGTAATAACTAAGCATTTTGTCAGCATTGCTAATGTGCCATCGTATTGTGTAACATGGGATTGTTACCTTCTTGAGCTCATAGATCCAGTCAAAAAATTGTCCCTAATGTAACCTATTAATTGTAATAAAAAATATATGTTAATTTTTCATATTTAGGCTATTCTTTTCCCACTTAAGTTTTTTTCATATAGGACATATTAATTTTATGGATGTTAATTGAATATGGCTTCGACGACAACAAAAATTGAAATGTCATTGTGCTATATTGCAGCTATATGAAAGAAGGTGTAATATCCATTGTAAGGTTGGTGACTGTAATTTGGATTTCTATTGATTACGCTAAGACTGTATTAATGATACACTCCATGTTATTCATGAAGTAATTCTTAACTGTTTCTACAAAATCCCACAAAAATTTATATAACAACACCTATTTACTACCAGTGCTTTAATATTTTCATTTATTTTAATGGGTGTTTCCACATAGTGAAAACATAAATGTTTGAACCAAATCAATGGAATAAAACACATTAATGCACGAGTTGAGGTGAAAATTATTTGAGGATACTCCCACTCTAAGAGGAAAAACAAATAATAAGAAATGATAAAGGCCTAGGCACAATTTTGACAAATCAAGTAGAGGGTCGAGACTTCTCTCCATCTGGAAAAAAAAATTCACTGGCTATTCTCGACTCTGGATTATGAACATAAACTCAGGAAGTGAAGTGTGTAGCTCATTATGTGTACCCTTCTTATGAGATTTTAAAGGTTCAAAAATTTTTGAAACCACTCTCAATTACATTATCATGTTTTCAGTTGATTGAAAAAACATAGAGGAAAAGAAAATAAATATATCACTTTTAGATACTAAATATATTTTCAACTAATCAAGAAAGCATTGTAATTTTAGCGTAATGAAGAAAATTTTATAAATTTATAAGTTTATAAAGAGAGAATCCATACAGGTGAAGTATATTAAAGATAAGAGGAATAACCTGTTATATAGTTTTTTAAAAACCCAACGTTTCGGACTGTCTATGTGAGTCCATCATCAGGGGTAGATGCCAAAAGTTCTGTGAAAATTGAGAGAATAGGGCAAAGGAATGTATAAATAAATAATGGATAGTGAGGATTTTCATGAAGGTCGGTTTATGTTGGGGGAGAATTTTAGGAAATTATCTAATAATAATTTTAATTTTTGTTTTTATAAATTTATATTTTCACTTATTGTGTATGACTCAAAATTTATTATCGAGGGCTACTAACAAAAAATCATAATAATATAATTACAATAATAATAATGATCAAATATATAATTTTTTGTATCTTGATTGTACTACAATTTTCACAAAATTTTATGCAATCTTATGCATTGAATGAAATTAGTTAAAACTTTAATAGTTGATAAAGTTTTTCATTTCATTGTCATAAAAATAAAATTGCAAGTATCCAAATGTTCATGACTGCTACAATCATTTTTGTTGTCGATACTTTAGATATCATTTCAAAAATAGTTTTGGTGAGTTTAGAACACCTGAAGGAGCTCGCAGAAAGGATTTTCAAAGAACAAGAAAATTGGGAAAGTGGCTACAATCGAATTTGTTATGTGCATATATAGTGGCAATAAGGTATATGAATATGCCAACTTGTGTTTTTTGAACTGAAATAGATTGATTGGTTGTCTCGTTTGCTTTCAAAGTTGAAATGGTGCTCACTTTTTATTCGAGCATTTTTTCATAATTTTCACTAATTTTTTATTTATGGTTCGATGTGTACTATGAAGGATATGTCTATGTGAAAGTTCATTGTTTTGATTCACATCTATGGAATGCTCCTTAGCAAAAAAATAATAAGACTTTATAAATTTTTTCAAAATTATATTTTCTGACCTTAAAATATTGTCCATCATGTTCCAAATCTAAGGGTCCAAATTAAAGATAAATACTAATATGGAATTTTTCACAAGCCTTTCCCACTTCATAATAATTATAATGATATGCGGTTGGATCAATGAACATATTGTGCCATATGAAAGAATTTATTTCATTTTCTAATTGGATTTATTCAAGTTTCTTGGTTTTTCCTTTAAAGCATTGTGATTGAAATTTAGTTTTCTTGGTTTTCATGTGAATTTCCCCTCACACTCTACAATTTTCCACATTTAACATACTTCTTCGTCCATGCCATTATAGATAAATTGATAATGGGTTCTATAATTTCATATAAACAATAACGTGTTGGTTTCATGTACAATAAGCTACACTATTGAATTATATTTATATTTTTTCAAATGTTGTTCTATGTTGCTTGCATTCAGGCTCTCGAATAGAAACATTTTCCATGTTTGTTTTGATTTGAACATTGTAGTTCCATTAAAAACCTTTCTCCACATTAACTAATATTTATATTTACACTAAATTGGTTTTATAAAACCTTATGTTTAACTTCATATACAGAAGATAACACAATTAGTTTGTATTCATTTTTGCCACTTTCATTGGTTCAATCATTGGTGATTAATTTTCTTTCTTGGAGTTTTTTTCTCTTTGTTTTGTAGGTCATAAGTTAATAGTTTCACATATAGAAACTTGTATCAAAAATACATTTTCTTCTCTTGTAGATTCTTTTTTCAAATCTGTGAAAGTAACAAACTCAGGTTAGTTATATTTTGTATCATACAATCTGTTTTTCCATGTTCCATTGAAAATATTTTTTTTCCTTTGTCTTATAAGTTTCAAAAACCTACAACCACAACAAAATTTCATTTAGCTAACCAATTTAAACAAATAATTTCACTAAAGAACTATACAAACATGGTTGGAGTAATTTATACCGTTAGTTCACAAACAAAAAATGCAATGTAACAATGATGTGACTATTGATGATGTATTGAACACAAACAATCCTTTTAGACTTCAAGTATTTTCATACATTCCATGGGATTGTATTTTCAATGCAATTGAGGCGCTTTTGTATTTTTATACATCTACTGAATTAAGAACTGGAAAAATTAACCACTTCTTGATATGTGTCCTACAAGGACACATTGAAGCAATATAATATTTTAATTATGAGCTTGAATCTGATTTCTTATATCAGTGTCATGGAATTCATTATGTCGAAACATATTTGGGGAGCGGGAATCTATGTCCTTCAAACGGTGCTAGTGACAATGAATGAGGAATCTATGGAGATATATTTTCCATATGTTGGTTTTCAAAATGGTTGAAATTACTAGTAGGAATATAGTCGATCACAAAAAATGGTATTTTCTCTTCAACTCAAACAAAACAACAAACCCATTGCATATATTGTTCCATGATGTGAGTAATCTTAATGGGAAATATGAACCATTATTTTACAGGAAAATAGGTTGAAATTTTGTCACACATAATGAATACTTTTCTACCTTTTGCAAAGATATACAAATTTATTACCAAACAATGAATGACAAAATGAAAACCCAAGGATTGAATAAATAAGAAAATACTATATCCATTTGTGGAGATAGTATTTTCTCTTCCCTTTATCATTTTATAACACCTAAATTTTAGGTAGAATCGTTAAGATTTTACATTGTCCAATAATTTTTCAATTCGATAATGTGCAGTACACAAGATGCATTGCGTTGTTTAGAAAAATATCTATCAAATGTGTAACAAATTCTCAAACAAAAGTTTCAAATTGGAAAGAATGCCTTATTAATTTAGAAATCCCATATGAGAAAGGTGGGTTTGAAGGTGGTTCATTTTGTTTGAAATGGGAAGAAATGAAATTAAAATTTAATATATAAGAATAGTCCTTTATAACTTTTGGTATTGTCAATTATTTCCAATGTAATATTTTCTCAAGCCAAAGATACAATATAAAGTCATTAGAAAAAAATAAATTTCATATTCATTATGCACCTTTGTCAATAGAAAAAAATAGCAACATATACATTATACATTGTGAAATATTGGTAATAGAAACAACATCCTTCCACACAGAACATGCATTGATCTAAAATATTTTTCTTGAGATGTGTTTAAGAACTACATGTGAAAACTGTAGCTTAAAACAAGACACTTTAAAGGCATAAACATAAGAACAGAGAAGAAATTAACATCATGCAAGAAGACACATAATTGATATCATAGTTCGTCCAAGAGGTACTACGTCTTTGGGCCCTGCTCAAACAGTGGGGAGGCCCTCTTTCATTAAATGGAAAAAAATGAAAGTACAAGTATTAAATGTTAAATTACACCCATATACCTCCATAGTTGAAAGTACCTTAAAATTGTAGACCTATGATGAAGAAATGGATAGCACCACTGGATTTGTGGTGTCGAGTAGTGCATAATATATCTAAAATTTGTTTGAATCTAACAAATTGAAAATCTAACCCCTCTGGAAAATGTCTCAGATAATGGTTCCTCCCCCTTCCTGCACACTGCTCATGGTTCCCTGTCTCAATTTCCGTGCCTGCTCCTGACCTGCCTTGGGCGCACTGCTGAAATGAAGGTTTATATACTGAAAGGTTGGAAAACCTCCCAAAGTTAGTCATTGGCCCAGTGGTTAGAGATCCGAATTTGTGGAGAGGGGGTCGGGTGGCCAAACCCCGCTACCTCCAAATAGTGCATTTTACCATTTGGAAAACCCATACATATGTTTTTTTAAACATCCTTTAATAGAACGTAGGGGGTCTGTTGGGGGGTTGGGCCAGCATTGGGCAACCCACCCCATGCTCCCGTCGGCTCCGTTATACATGTGGAGCATTGTTGGGTTAGAGGTGGGGTTAACAATGCCCACTACCCATATATGCATATATGGTGCCATAAGGTGTGGGGGGCGGCGGGGTCATGGCTGCCAACCATCCTTTTTTAATTATATAACTATTATATCCGTTGGATGAGTAGGGTGGGGTTGATGGCCCGCCCTTCAAAAAATATATATATTTTTATTTTTTTAAACAGACAAACCTTTTTTAAAAATATGAAATCTAACCAAAGGAGTCAAATTATCTGTCCTACAATTTCGCCTAGAATCTGACCAGAGTTGGTCAGAATATGGTGGCTAGGTTTCAACAAATTTGTTTCCTCCTTATTTTTCCACTTCACCAATTCAACCCTCGAACTTTGACTACTCGTAACTCCTTCATACGGACCTGGAATTGAGTGTCATCAGCATCGTTGGAGTCAAAAAGACAAGATCCTCAACTTGACATCAAGTTTGCCACATTCTAGAAACTTTGATTTTTGGGCATTTGTACTTAAGCCACTTGTACTTGGACCTGTTTGATCCACTTAGATGATTTCTCCCCACTAAGGAGATTTTGGACCCCAAAAACATTAACTTCTCACCACACTGCTTGTGTCCTTTCCAAACCACACTTTCAATCCTCTGTACGCAAAACTATTACATCATTTTCAATCATGCACACCACACACATGAGTCAAAAACCCTCCTCGCCAAGAGTTTATAGTACACACTCATTGGTCAAGGATTACATAAAAGAAAAAAAACAATCAATATCTCAACTAATCATCAGGAAAAGCCAAAACATCATCGTTGTGTTTGGAAGTGATGGGAAACACACCATCACGTTTACATTTACTTGCAACGTATGACTTAAAAATGTGGCCATCACACTAATACCCCTAAAAGAACCATATTTTACTTAATAACCTAAATGGATCATCCCCTTGTGGAGGATCTTCCCGTGGAATATCTTTAAGAACCGAACTTTGTATGGATTCTCTTTGGTCCTGATGTGTTTGACATGCATGTTTCTGGGCTTCATTTTGGTTGTGATGATTCATCCTCCTCCATACCTTCCGTATCGTCTTGGAATGCCTCCTCCTGATGTGCCTCTGAGAAGTTCCCATGAATCCCTCATTGTCGCTAAGGTGTGAGGAGGTGCTTTCATCATCAATTGTTGGTGGGTCACTGGTTGTTTTGGAGCTTTCTCTCACTTCCTTCCTGGTGTATCCAAGTCCTTCATGACGTGGAAATTCCTCAATTTTGACAGTGTTTACGATGCCTTGTCCATTGATTCCAAGTCCGTGTCCTTCATACCCCATCTTCTTCAGCGGTTTGGACCCGATCCCCGTAGTATGTTTTTCAAAAGTAGTGAATTCATCATCATGAAAAGTACATGAAATTCAAGGGCTGCTTTTTACCTCGCGTTGGTTATGTTGCAATTTTTCTAAGGCCTCATCCTTAGCTTGTAATTGGCGTAGTAACCTTTGTTTTTCTTCCCTTTCTCCTTGTAGGAGCCTTCTTAGCTCAACATTTTCTGCTTGGATGCCTTGGTTAATATCTTCAAGTTCTTGGAACTCTACCGCAGTAAGTATCCTTTTTATATTTGGTACACTACTTGTTTATATTTTTTTTTCATCGCATAAATCAAAATACAAGTCTATGGGTCCTTCTCCTGTGATCCCAAAGGCTGCAAGCTTCATTTTATCTCCAGAATTGGACCCTAGGTCAATTGGTATACCTCATGTAAATCCTACAGTTCTGACCTTTTCATATTCCTCAGATTCAGAATCTTGGTTTTGTTGTATGGTGGTGGCAGACTTGTGCTTCCCCTTTTGTCATTCCTCTCAGGTCTCAACTGAGGGTGCAACTTCCAGAAATTTTCTTCATCGTGTCCCTCTTTTTCAAAATGTGTACAAGAGGGCTTTTATCCCCTTCTTTTAGTTGCGGCAGTCTTTTTTGGGTGGTCACTTTGTTCATGCACCCCCCTTCTTTCTATGTGCATGGCCTTCACACTAGACTCATCGATGGTAGAAGGCTCAAACAAAATAATGAATGTCTTATGTAACTATGTAATGACTGAATGTACTTAGTTACAACTTCAGGTGAATCTAATGAAATACCCAAACTTAGTGCTTGTTTTCTAAATTCCTCGGTAAATATTTGGATGTTTTGTCCTTTACCTTTCCTTGGGTACTTCAAATCCATTAAGGCTTTTTTCTTGTAACCAAAGGGATAGAATTGATATTCAAGTGCAGCAATGAAATTTGAACATGAGAAAAGGAGGTTACCAAAATTACTATTACCTTGAATTTTTCTCTCCCACTAGATGAGAGTGGTGCCATTCAATCGAAGAGAAGCCAAAAGGATCTTAGCCTCATCCTCCAGAATCTGCTGAATCCTGCAGTAGACTTCAAGTTGCCTAATCTAATTGTTAAGTTTCTCTACATCACTTTCACTGTTATACATGGCTAGATCAAATTTGACATCTAGCTTAAAGAAAGGTTTATTAGATGCATTTCTAGAATTCCTATGATGATGGTAAGAAGAGGAGGAAGAACTTTCACTGACCAAAGGAGAAGAAGGTGGATCTCCTCCATTATCGCCATGCCCTAAACCTTTTCCTTCTGCAGCATTCTCTGCTACTTTCTCTAGTATCTCAAGTCTAGAGAACAATTTCTCAACCTGATATGCCATGGTGTAGAAGGTCTTGCGGAAGTTAAGCTCCTCTTCATTTCAAACATCATCATCCATGTTCCTTCTTTGATGTGCACGTCTCGCTTTAGGATCAAAATATTGTAACGTCCCTTCACCTCTTCGTAACATGTTTCTAGTTAGAAAACAAGTAGGTAATTCACATATACAAACACTTGCTCTGATACAACTTGATCCAAAATATTTTGCTTGAGATGTGTTAAAGAATTACATGTGAAAATTGTATCTTAAAGCAAGAAACTTTAAAGGCATAAACATAAGAAGAGAGAAGAAATTAACATCGTGTAAGAAGACACATAATTTATATCGGAGTTCTTGAAGGAGGGACTACGTCTCTGGGCATTTCTCAAATAGTGGGGAGGTGCTCTTTCATTAAGTGGAAAAAAATGAAAGTACAAGTATAAAATGAGAAATTACACCCTTATACTTCCATATCTGAAAGTGCCTAAAAATTGTACACGTCGGATTAATAAATGGACAACACCATTGGATTGGTGGGATCGAGTAGTGCAGAATGCATATAAAATTTGTCTGAATCTAGCAAAGTGAAAATATAACCCCTCTGGAAAATGTATCAGGCCATGGTTCTGCACCCCTCCTTCACACTGATCATGGTTCCTTGTCTCCATATCTATGCCCACTCCTGAAATGCCTTGGGTGCACTGCTGAAATGAACTTTTATATACTGAATGGTTGGCGGACCTCCCAAAGTTGGTCATTGGACGAGTGGTTAAAGATATGAATTTTTGGAGAGGGGATGGAGTAGTCAAACCCGGCCCCATCCAAATAGTGCATTTTACCGTTTGCAAAACCTGCACATATATTTTTTTAAACATCATTTAATACAAACTATGGGGTTGGTTGGGGCGATGGGCCCACATTGGGCGACCCACCCCATGCTCCTGTCGTGTCCGTTATACACGTGGAATGT
Source organism: Pinus albicaulis (assembly GCA_034641835.2). Taxonomy (NCBI): domain Eukaryota; kingdom Viridiplantae; phylum Streptophyta; class Pinopsida; order Pinales; family Pinaceae; genus Pinus; species Pinus albicaulis. The sequence goes on along the minus strand of CM076578.1, from coordinate 958,861,921 downwards.
GGTTGGGTTGGTGGTGGGGTTAACAACCCCTGCCACCCATATATGCATATATGGTGTCGTAAGGTGTGGGGGACGTTGGGGTCATGGCTGCTGGCCCTTATTCTTTTTATTTTATCACTATTATATCCATTGGATGGGGAGGGTGTGGGTCATGAACCACCCTCCAAAAACTATATATTTTTTATTTTTTAAAACAAACCAGCCTTTTTGAAAAATCCCCATCCCACAATTTCACCCAGAATCCGACCAGAGTTGGCCGAAATCTGGTGGTTGGGTTTCAACAAATTTGTGTCCTCGTTAGTCTGCCACATCACCAAGTCAACCCTCGAACTTTAACTACTCTTATCTCCTTCATACAGACTCAAAATTTAGTGACGTATGTGCTGTTGGAGTTATAAAGATGAGATATTTAACTTGACATTAAGTTTGCTACATTCGACACACTTTGCTTTTTGGGCCTTTGTACTTAAGCCACTTGTACTTGGACTTGTTCGATCCACTTGGATCATGCACGTAAGCAAACAAATGCACATATGAATGAAGACGAATTGCAATATTATGTATCGTGAATGAACACACGTAAAAATAGTAACATCATTTCCGTAGATAAAAAAAACTAATGCGTTTAGAAGAAAAAAAATGTAAACAATCATGCAAAAAAATTTGCAAAGTCAATATTGTTGCTTGTTCATGAAAAATCTGTTCACAATTTACCTAGCTAAGATACAAAACACACCTAAAACTAAATGTATGATATCTAAACAGTTTGAGTTTCAAAAGGATATGGAAAACATTGGATAAGACTAGGAACAAATATATGTAAATTTTTATGACAACCCCAAAAGTCTTCGCACGAGAGTAATATGCAAACTTTGCAAAAGAGCTCTTCAAAATGGAAAATTTCCACAATTTGTTGTCCCTAAGAGGATTAGGTGAAATAAATAATTTCCAATTGTAACCAAATTGTCTGAACTTGAATATCATCTTATAACGTTAAGAATTTCATTTCTATAAGTAAGACAATGGGGCCAGAAATGGTCACAAAAGAGTTTAACGAGATCAATTATAAATGTTCATGTCCAAACATATATTTTTCAAAATGCATTTCCATAATATATGGAAGTCACAACAACATTTGGTGTTGTATTAAAAATATTCTTAGAATATAAAAATTCATTTCAAATAGAAAAAGTTTGTGTGCACAAGGTCATGAAGGCATTCAAAGAACTATGTTCTTGACATGTATATAAAGCTGAAAGAACTGTCATAAATATAAGTTGGGATAGGATCCTACAATAGACTTCTTTAAATGATCCAAATCAAAACATTAACATTGAAGACAAAAATGAAACAAGTAGCGATTTAGAAAATGAAACACCAACTAAAAAATTGTACATGGTTACATAAGGTCCCAATGCATAAATTATTTGCAATAAAAGCTATTTGAATTTGCTCAAGATGAAGGAAAATTCCCCCTTGGAATTTTTAGAAACAAATATGAAAAGGAAATGAACTTTTCATCCCTTTTCTTTTGAGACCCACGTGATAGTAATATTGTAGAAAGATCCTGCAACATTTTTTTTTGCAATGGGAGTTAATCTAGTATAGTAGTGATTTATGTTACCATACAACTAATCTACTTTTTAAAACATTGCACATAGTAATTGTAAAAAATATTTCATGCATTTATTAAGAATAATAAAAGGTAAATTAAAAAAAAAATTTACTATCAAAAGATGTGAAATACTAGCCTAATTTGGACAACATTCTTAAAAACAACATTCATTACATGGATTTCAAACACAAGAATTTCTCATGATTTATTGCAATAGATGAATTAAAATATTAGATCAATAAACATGACCAACTTTCTTCTTCAAATTTACAAGCACTAAACATTGATGGCCTCCATTGGTAAAAACATTAACTGGATTACATGATAAGAGGAAGAAAAAAACATATTGAAAGAATAAAATATTGCAAAATTGTCTATCTCATAGGAAACAATGTATTGACATGTAATCATTATTATAGGCATAGAATACATTCCTTAAAAAATTATATCTTAAATAAAAAATTCTTTTTAAATTTATTATATCACTACTTCGTAACTGAATTCCAAAATAGAGGAAGCAAACATGAACATGGGTTTCTATGGGTAGAAAATGCACCAAAATATGGAATATATAGTAACACTGACATTGAAAACTGTTAAAAACCATGTTAAAGCACACACATGGTGTATGAGGAAGATAAACACACACACACACAAGAGACTCAACACAATGAAGGATAAGCATGAGGCTTTCTTATTTTCCATTATACAAAGATGTACATTTATAGTACAATGGTGTGACTCTTGGTTTCATATTCCAAGGTCACTTGGACTCCATTGTGACTTTTCACATTCCACACCTACCCATGTAGAATTAGGTATTCCAACATCCCCCCTTAATCTGAAGGGGTATGTGTGAGTCCAAGAAAAGAGTTGTAATACAAATCTGCAAAGTATACATGGCAGCACTTGGCTGAATCAACTCTCTGAAATGTTGGAAAAAAAGAGGTGGTTTTAGGATGACCACAAACACTGGAACGCAAAACTTGTTGCAGTTCCCGGAACTCTTCCAAAACTGGCAAGAAGCTGAAGGCTTCTGCTAGAGGAATTGTCCCTCATAAAAAAGGGAGACCTTCGACCTAAAATAAGGGAGGTCTACTACCTGTGGTGGTTTTAGGTTGTCCACCAACCAAAGATGATGGTTTTAGGTTATCCACCAACTGAAAATGATGGTTTTAGGTTATCCACCAACCAAAGATGATGGCTTTAGGTTATCCATCAACCGAAAATGATGGTTTTAGGTTATCCACCAACCAAAGATGATGGTTTTAGGTTATCCACCAATTGAAGGCATGCTCATGGGCATCTGTGTCTCTGGCTACATCTCTGAATCTGGAATGACGAATTGTGGCTCAGGCTCGCTTGAACTGCTGGCTACAACTCTGAACATGGAATGAGAGATTGTGTCTCAGGCTCGCTTGATCTGTCATCGAAGCTTGTACATGACCACCATTTTCCCCCCTGTCAGGGACAAGGTGAGATGATGGCGAAAACTCAACTGCAAGTTTGCTCAATATCCGTGAACAAGTTCTAACATGTGTCGTAAACATCTTCTTGGCTGCTGATGCCCATTGCCAAGAAGCGATCCATCCAAAATGAATCTTGGTTCTTGCAGGAGGCTTGTGTATGAAGCATCTGTCTGAAGAATGGGTGTGCCGACCACAGTGCTTGCATGGATGAAGATCAAAACAGTGATCTTTCATATGGCCAACTCGATCACAGTGTTGGAATTTCTCAATCTGTTGTGGAAGTGGAACAGGATCTGGAACAACTGCAGGTGAACTATCATACATGAATCCGGCACTCTGAAATCTGATGGGCTTTGTGTAGTCTGGAATATGAAAGGACACATCCTTGTCATATCCAAGACCAGTTTTGTGCTTGTTGTGGACAAGCTCTTCCCAAGGTCTGATGATGGGCTTAGGAAGTGCAGGTTGAACTTCTGCATCTATATGTAAATCTGCTCTAGTGCAAGGAACTGAATGTGAATCAACTGCAACTTTATCTTCTTTCTTCTGATGAGAGTCCTTCACAATCTTCTGAACAGAAACAGGATCAGAATGGTGACTCTTTTGCTGAAGTTCATCTTGTTGGAGCTGAGATTCCAACTGCAAAAACTCGATCTTTTCTTGTGCATCTAGCAAACAACTCTAAATGTTACATAGAGCATCCTTGCTCATTTTTATCATATCATGAACATTTGAATGAATGAGGTCATTCAACAACACTAATGCCTCATTGATTTTTGCCATTTTCAACAACTTAGGCTCAAAAAATGAAAGGGTGTCGGCTTCAACCGAAAATGCACCCGTTTACAATATGATGCAACAAGAAATACAAATGACTCAAAGTACAAAATCTGCTCCTCAAATGATGGAGGGCAATCAACAATCCAACAACTCAAATATTGATTGCAACTATGAAGAAGCTACAAATTCCACTCAAAATACAATGTTAGCTCAATACATATCTCTGCAAAATATTTGTAAGTGTGTAGCTGAAAACACTTGTGCAAGAATATTTTTATGGCAGCTGAATTTTCCTTCAAAGAGTTGTTCTGCAATGATGGCAAACTTGTCTTCAAATGTAAATTTCTTCAAAAAATCACCCTCTTGTATATGCCACAAATTACACAATGTCAAATCTGCAATATGTATATACCATTTCCTCATGTGCCATTTCTTCTTTTACTGTTGTTCATTTCTCTCTCCTTCCTCTCTCTCTCTGCTGTTTTTTTTAAACTTTTTTAATTTTTTTAATTAATTAAAAAGTAGATTAATGGAAATAATTAAAAAATGGGGAAAGGGATTATAATAGAAATAAAAGGGAATTTAATAGATTAAAAAAGGGGGGGAGGAAATTATATTAAAATAAATTTAAAAAGAAAGGGAAGGGATTAATTAAAAATGGAATGTGGGAAGGGAAATTAAAATAATGGAGAGATAAGGAACTAGTTGTAATAATGGGGAGGACTTTAAAAATAAAAGGTTGAATTTTTAAAATGGAGGAGGGAGTATTATATGGAGGTGGAGTATTATATGCAAGTGGAGGTCGAATTTTAAAATGGGGGAGGGAGTATTATATAGGAGTGGAGGGAGTACGTGGGGAATCGATAGGAGGGACGTGAGGGAGTTAGTGCGTTCAGTTGTGGGAATAGGGAGTCGAATCACACGCTGTTGGTAAGCGTTGAGGGATGGTTGGGGAGCGTTGAGGGTGTGCTGTAGATTGAGCAGAGGGGAGTGAGTCGTAGGGACCGAGCGAGGGCTACGTGAGGGGGTGTGAAGGGCTCGAGATTACGCAGAGGGAGGGGACGGTGGTTAGGGAAGTCTGTAATGAAAGAGCGATGAGGCATAGGATTGGAGAGTCAACTGTGTAAGAGAGTGGAATGTTCAGATGGGAGGGCGTTGAGAGTGAGGCCGGCGTAGGGTTGTATAACGCAGAGACGGGGAGCGATAGGAAGTTTGGAAATTTAAAAAAAATGAAATAAAAATCTGGAAACGGGTTTGAGTGATAGGGTAGCACAGTGAGCGCTGGGGTTTGGGATAAGTATTGTAGAGCGAGGGTTAGCGTAGGTGTAAATGCAGAGTTTGGAAGTGTTAGGAAGATGGAGGGCGCAAAGAGTATATGTGAGTTGGGCGGATATGCATTAGGGAGAGTAGGATAGGGCGTGAGGTATGTGTAGAGAGCTGAAGGCAAGGGATGTGAAGGCGTAGAGGAGGGCCAAGAGGCCTGGTGCCTGAATTTTTTTTTTAATTTTTAATTTTTGTTTTAAAACAGTAGAGAATAGAGAGAGCAGAGTATGTCTCTTTCCAGCAGCAGATATTGGATAAATGCAGAATTTTCCAGAAATTTCAGCAGTAAAACCCAGAGATTTTAAAATAGCAGCAGATTTTTCCAGATATTGCAGAGAAGACTCAGAAATTTTTCTTCAAAAACCCAGAAGTTTTCTTCAAAAAATTGTAGAGGGCCATATAGCAGTAGAAAATTGCAGGGATGATGAAATCTTCAGCAAAAATCAGAATTATTTTCCATTAAAAACCAGAAACTTCTTCTTTAGAAACCCAATTTAAAACACTATTCCAGCAGCTCTTTCAAAGCAGAACTAAAATGCAAATATTTTCAATGGAAAAATAAGCAGTGAGAAAAACTTCAGATGGTTGGCAATGGTTCTAAACCATTTTGACAAAGGGACCACCGATTGCCGTCTTCTTTCAGTCAATTCCGAATGGCGTAAAATAAGATTTCCAAGTAGCAGAATGTCGCAAAATGCAGATATGTATTAGGTTACAAACACAAATGAGTTTATTTGATGGAGAAAGGCACCAGCTCACAGATGTACTGAGGTGCCAGCATTTAGATGTTGGGAAGTAATACACATGGGTGGCATGGAGGAAGATGAGCACACACACACAAGAGACTCAACACAATGAAGGATAAGCGTGAGGCTTTCTTATTTTCCATTATACAAAGATGTACATTTATAGTACAAGGGTGTGACTCTTGGTTTCATATTCCAAGGTCACTTGGACTCCATTGTGACTTTTCGCATTCCACACCTACCCATGTAGGATTAGGTGTTCCAGCAAAAACATTGTGGACAATTATTTGACTTCTAACACAGATCACCTTGATCCCGAGCTTTCAAAAATATATCAACATCACCATACAAAAAGTTGTAAAAAGAGAAAAAGATATACATTTTAGATACAATTTCCCAATGCCACCCATGAGAAGAAATGATTTTCTTGAACCAATTGACTTGGTAGATGACACAATGAATGGAAAAGAAAAATTGTTTCATGATACCCTGGAACAAAAAAGTATGACAACAATAGTACTTTTTACGATTTTTTGGAAGAATTGCATCTGACTGAAATTGATTACATTATAGTGATACAAAGTACATTGAAACAACTAACGGTTTTATTAGAATGAAAACCCTCTGACATTTGGAACAATAGATTTTCAAATAACGTGCCACAAATGTGGAATACAGATAATGATTCCAAACTTGTCCTTAATGCATATGCAAATTCATCATATTGCACATCTTGCATGACAAAAAATTACAAATCAATGACATATGAATTTAAATAATAATAAGAGAAGATGGAAAGATCAAAGTAAATTCTATTGAAATGATATTTTTATTGAGTAATTCTTTGTTTAATCTCCAACTAGTTCAGTGCAACAAGAAATACATAGAACACTCTCTCTTCCATTGAATAATAGTTCATGGGAATGCATATTTATAGACACAACATCAATGTATGAAAACACATTTATCCTAAAACCATCGTTCCTGCTAAAACAGGAAGATGAAAACTCTGAAAATGTAATGTTTAGTTTGATTATTGATTATTACATTGGTCGACCTAATGCCATAAAGCATGTATGCGTTGTTGAATTTTCCTCAAGGTACAACAAAAATGGAACACCCATTTCAAAAATGAAGAAACCGAATATAAAATGATTCATAAAATATAAAAATTTCCTTCACTATGAAAACTATTGTAGGGAAAACATTTTTCTATATTTTCCATTTGAAAAGAACGAGAATTCATTGAAACAAAACTTGGTCTCATTGGAAGTCACATATCTTACATGAAGACACAATAAAAACAAATGAAACTAAATTCACATATAACATCAATGCATTATGGGGAAATTTGGAAAATCCAATTCAATAAACCCAAAACAATTCCATAGATCTCATTGATACAAGGAAAACATACAAATCCAATGGAAACTTTAGCAAAAAATATGATTTGCAAATAGACTTGCAATGTTCCAATCACCATGGAAAATATTACAATTGAATATTGGATTCCAATTTTCATAGCATCCATTTTTACTTGAAAATGCAGAATATAGAAAACTATCAAGAATGCTCAATAGGGAACAACATGAAATTATAAAAACTATTCCATTGAAAAGACGTATGAACATGGAAAAACCATTGTATCTATTCCTAACTAGAGGAGCAAGAACTAGGAAAACATTTACAACAAAGGTAATATTCGAAATTATTATATGAATTATGATGCACACCATTCAACTAATCCTTTTGAAAGCAAAGGGGTTGATACTAGCATACATAGGAAAAATTGAATATAATGCACATATAATGCAGGTGACACAATTGTTCATTATTCACTGCTAATGAATTTTAATAAGTTTGCCCCTATACCACTTAGCAATAAAACATTATATGAAATTAGAAAACTTTACCAAGAGTTGAGACTAGATTTGATTGATGAGGTTTCTGTACTAGGAAGTCGTTTCTTATTCTTGTATTGACGATCGATTGAGAAACATTAAATATGGCCAGATAAAATACTATGGATATGTTGAAATTATATTTTTTGGTGATCTCTATCAAGCACAATCTATACAATATTCCTTGATATTAGAATAACCTATCATAAAAAAACAATCTGTTCCATATCAGTTTGGGAAAGAAAATCTAAAATGGTATGAATTGCATACTAAAATGTGCCAAAAAAAAATCATCTCGATATTTAATAGAATGTGAAAAAACTCTCAAACATAAGACGATATGTTATATTTGAAAAAAAAAGTTGTTATTCACAAACCGATTGACCCTACCGTCCCCTTTTCCATTTTTTTTAATAGAGATGTTACTGCACAATAAGAAAATTATGTCTACTTTTCCTCATGACAAAATTGTCATCAATGCAATCAACCAAGAACAATAAAACCATGGTGATTTCCCTTCACATTTGCATACAACAAAATTTCCTTTAGAAATAGTCATGAAATTAAATATGTTAGTTGAGATCTATGCTAGTGATTATGATTCAAAAGATGACCTTGTTAGTAGAGTAGATGGAATCATTAAATCCTATACAAAAATAAACGAAATTAATGTCATATGGATCAAGCTATTCTATAAAAACATAGGGCATCACCAAGCAAGAAATTTGGCTCACTTATATAGTGAAGTCATTTTTGAAGATTAGATTCCCATATTGTGAGTATAATAACCTATAAAAATATAAGAAAAGATATGCTATATGAAAATATGAAAATAATTTCCTATTAAATTAGCATGTGCACGCACACTATATAGATCACAAGGCATGACACAATACAACCTTGGGTTCAATCCTACTAGAATACATGCTCATGGACTATAGTCCACACAACCTTGTCTCGTGTTAGGATCGTGCAATCATTTTTCCTGTTAAAGCCTCTACAAAAACAAAACTTCAAAGTAAAGAAAAAAATAATAATTGAAGTGGATCGTCCATGAAAAAGTGAAAAATGAGAACTATATTACAATTATCAAATTTTGCACACACATTCATGCACATCAATTCTCTTTCTAAATAATCGTAAGCTAGAAACCTATATGAACGATGTCCTGAATGACTATTATTTGATGAACGCTAACATTTTGTGTTTTTAACAGACACATTTGAAAGAAGATATGCTACAAAACAAGTTTGATATCTTGAGTTCAATATTAAGCCATTGGAAATATGGATTAATCACATGCTTCAAAGAAAACATAAGAACTGTCGAACATGTGTTGTTTCAAGAAGACAATGTGCAACATTGATGGCAAGTATTGTTCTACATGGAATGCATATTACGATTGTCAATGTCTGCGCAAAAACCTATTCAACATTTCCCAATACACTAAATATTATTGAGAAACAATTATGTAATGTATGTATTGGTAAACCAATATTCATCATTGGAGTTTTCAATGTTAACATACACCAAAGTACCAATAGAAAAAAGACACTAAAAAAATATATAAATAGCTACACCCTCCATTTTCTTCTATATGCAAATGTCCACATCATGCATTGATCATGTACGGTCTAACATAACACACCACTCAAGATCTACAAGATAGATATGTATTGGTCAGATCATGATACAATTTGTCGCATAATGGAGCTTATGTATCCAAATGAATCATAAAACATATTGAAATCTTTCCATATTTCAATTAAATAATTTTTCACCTTTTTGTTGCTATTGAAGCTGAACCATTTATTAGTGTTCTTTTGGAACCATACATGTCATCCATTGGCAAAGAAACTTCTAAATAAATTTCGTTTTTTCTATAGAAGGAAAATGGATCAAAGTTGCAACAACCAAAAACAAAAAAGGAAAGTATTTAAAAATACTATTTATAATTCTCTTTCATTCCTTATTTTCATATATAAACTATTTTCCATGTATCCATTGTCACTAATTGCATTTTTCCCAATACCTTACAACCTTGAACAACAAATAAATACATCAAAACAAGAAAAACAACTACAAAAATATGAAGCAAGTCAAGTGAATATATTACCATTTCTTATTTTCATCTATCAAATATTCAATATACATATCAAAACTCGCTCCATATAATTGAATCTGATTTTCATTACATGTACACAACCAAACTCCATTTTCAACCATTCCAATATCAATTGAAGAACTGAACATCTGCAAAATGAAAAAAAAAATGTTTCATGGTCATGGCATGGTTGTCTACAACGAATTTTTGGACAAAGAAATAAAAAATAGTCAAATAATACTTGTTTTTCTGACTAATAAATAAGTATTGATGAAAATTACAATAGTTTCTACAAGTGACCTCATCTAAAAATACAATCAAAAGATATTGCGAGGAAATGATATTGCAATTACAAATTTCCACATTGAGGTAAAAACAAGCTATGACCATGGTGACTATGAATGCACTATGTTGTTAGATAGTACAAGAACTATGGTGAACATTTACAGAGTTTATCCAAGCTATAAATTTTTTCCCAATGCAATAATAAAACATTTGGGAGAAAGCATAAGATGATTCCCAACTGGAACAGTTGCAACACTTGTACCAAAAATTCAAAAATTTAGAATACAATGCACACTTCAAATCAATGAAGGAAGCTTTGAAGATGATAAGGCATCTATAACATGTTCACCCTTGCACCACTCACCCATTAGCCTAATAGGAAAAATTTTAGGGGCTAATATTTGCACGTCGGATAATTTTTATACTTTTCCCAAACAACATATTTCCTAGTTTCCATTTTTTCTAAAAATAATTCATTGAAGGGTTATCATATGAAATTATTTAACCTTAAAAATCATAAAGATATTATATAGATTAATATAATATAATCAGAAATTTAAATATTTTTATAAAAATATTATCAAACATTTTACAGTTTTTCGATTAGAGATTATGAAGATTCGCCAAGGTTTCTAAACTTTCAAATAGATATCCATCATCAAAATTTTCCCTATAGTGTTATGCATTTTATCTTATTATCTCTACGTAATATCAAAAAAAATTATTTACTTTCGTAATTTATATCATAGCTATAGCTATTTTAAAAATTTGCACTTATCTACAATGAAATGGAACAAAAGCTCCAATGTGGAGATATGCCAATTATGTTGTTAAAAAACATAACAACAATCAAAGACCTCATGGAAAAAACATTTTATACAACATAAGTGACATTCATAATGCATTTGAACACTGAGATATAAAAATACCTCAAAACGTTAATATATAGAGAGATACAGATGACTACATACCCAACAACCTACTTATATTCCATTCCACAATAACTAATTTTCATTATACACTTTTTGACTAGAATTATTTTCTAATATGTATAAGTAATAATGGTCATTGAAATTCATACTCCACACCATTTGAGATTTTTTGGGCACTGTGCAATTTCCCAATGTCATCATTTGTTATGATAGATGACATATGAATATTTTGCATTAAGTGCAACCAACAAACACCTTTTCTCTTTATGAATTTTATTAAATGCATTATAATAAATACTAATAATCGCACTCAACATTGTTTCCTTAGAAACATGATAGTTTAATAGTGAATACTGCCCTAGTTAGCTCAAATGATTTCCAATAATATATGCAAAAAAAATACAACAATTTATATGTTGCACAATTTACAAATGCATGGTATTTTCACTCTGAATGGTGACAATCATATCCTAGATGATGACAACAATAAAAAGGAAAACAAAAGAAGACAAAGCTACAAATATGAATTTTTTATTGTTTACATATGTTCCATCCTCATTCTTTCAGATTTAGGTTTTAATGGGATGAGAAAATACTACAATTTTCTATTTATGAAAGGATAAATAAGCACTTCATATTATTTTTTCTCATGAAAGTATGATCAAAATTCATAAAAAATACTCCAAATTATTATAGATGTTCATTTCCAAAGCTGAAAGGAGAATGATCATTACTATTTTCATGCAAAAAAACATTGATGTCAAATAAAAGAATGCCCTTTTTATGTTAATAATGATATTTTTTTTTGTAATTTAGGCTATATGCTATTTATACTACAAAATAATGTACAGAGAAGTTGTGGACCGAGGATATCTAGTGTTGCTTAGACTAACCCCATCTGATTCTAGTTCAACAAAGACAAATATAGGACCTTCCCCTATAGGAGAAACTAGATTTTATATTTTCTGAGAATATCATTGTCTTGATGTTTATCTAGAATGCTACAGAAGGAAAAAAACACTATAACATATATGAAAAAAAAAAACTAGAAATTGGAAACTAGCCAAGGAGCTACCAAGTTCCTTTTCCTTCATCTTCATCTACAGTAGTTTCTTCCATCACTAGGAAGCCATACTCTTGGATGATGGCTTCCTTTTTTGTGGTCAGGAGAGCCATAGATAATGAGAGATATGCTACCTCGACTAAGTTAATCTATGAGTCATATCTACACTTGGTGCCATCTAGAGAGAGATTCCAGACTCCGATATCCTCTGCTGAAGGGAGCTTCATAGGTATACTATTCAATTTCCATGGTGGGGAAGGTAGAGAAACCGAAATTCTTGATTTTCGCCACCATTTCCTGCATGTCTAATTTCTATTGAGAGATCTTGGAGGGATTGCTTCTGAGTGATGGTCCTCTTTGGTCTCTAGATCTAGAGTGCTGTAGAGGGAAGTATGAGAAGATGGGTTGGACCCATCGGCTACCTCCATTATTCCATCCATAGAGTGAGTGTGAAGGGAATCACTATGGGTAAAGCCTCAAAGGGTTTCTCTACCTTCTCCTCGGATGGGTTGCATAAACTGTAAAGGATGCATAACATAGCTAGCCAAAAGAATGTTAGGAGGTAGAATGAGAGTTCTTTGGAGAATTGAGAGTCCTTGAGAGAGCACGAAAATAGGCATGCCGGTTGGGCGAGCATACCAGGTAAGAGAAGGTGACCAAGTGTGAATGGCTTCAAGAACCTCCTTCGGGCCATAATGATCTTCGGCGGATGGTGTAGTCATTAAATGTCTAGGTAATTTCTTCAAATGACCATGGTGGGGATCTGAATTCCCCAAGGGGTTGGCCTTGCACTAGTTAATAGCCTTCTCCATTATTTGTTGTGCCATTAAGGTGAGGATTTAGGGGTGGAATCCCTCCATGTTGATCTCCTTTTTTCGTGTCGTGTGAAGGTCCTTTTTCATAGGCACATCGATTATCACCTGTATCTTGGGATGTTAATATTGATATTACCATAACAATATTTTTACTTTTTAAATTGCACAAATGTTTTGAAACATTGTCTACATTATTCTTGTTAATATAATATGACTTTGATGTATATTTGTATATTCAATTTTCTCATTATTAGTTTTTATTTTTTAATATTGTATTTTTTTACTTATTCCTTGTTATGCTTTAGTTTCACTTTTGTTGTCAATTTGAAAAATTGATTGCTCTACTCATTCAAAAAAATGCATTAAATAGACTACACTCAATTTTGTTTTGTTAAAGCATTGTCATTCATTAAATTATGTTTCTTCTTTGTATTTACAACATATTACATTCAGTTTTAACTAAATATTGTTTCTAATTTTATTTCAAACAACTTCAATGAAAATTTCTGTTATAGTCTTTGTTTAGTCAAAGTATTGTAATTTGTTAGATTATGCTCTCCTTAAAACACTTGAAATGCAATTTTTTATTATTCTTTGTAAATTCAAAAAACGAAATCATACATTTATGATTGGTTTGACATGTTTTAGCTTGTAGAATTATCTTTTTCATTATGACATTAAATATTTTCCGGAAAATTAATTAATATATCCCAAACTAGTTTATTTAAGCTTGGCAACAAATGAACAATTGAAAGAAATTCCCGTAGCATTTTTAATCAACCTCAACACTTTGACGGAAATGGAAATTTGACACACAACCATATAACTAATATGTATAGATACAGTATAGATGTAAGACATAATTTTTAAAGTGAATTTTCTAAATTGATTGGAAGTTTCCAAAATAAATGAAAATGTGTCTAAGTGTTATAGACTTCGCATAATGTTAAGCTGAATTAAAGGATATTTTACTTTTTTTTAATATAATAAAGTGAAAATAAATAATAATCATTAAGAAAAATATATTTGAAAAATAAGTTATGATAGAAAACATAAATGATTTATTTTTAAAAATTTAAAAATTATATTTAGCCAAAGGAGAGTTTTTCCTACACCCCATTGAAAATAATCTAAGGTGTGGAATAGTCTGTGCAAAAAAATTGGTGAGCAGGAAGAAGTCCTGAACCCTTGCCCAACCAACGTAGTCAATTGGATGTCGAACCTTCACCTATATATGAATAGGTCTCATTTTTCAGTAAAAAAAAACATTGTTTCATGCATTGCAAGAGAAAGCTCTCTGCAAGAAAGGCTCTCTCATTATGTATCATGTATCCTATTGTAATCAAATTTTTCTTTCTTTTTTTTGTCTTCTATTTATGTATATGTTCAAGGCATGTACATACCTTTCATCATATTCACTTGTCGTTGTTATTCTTAAAGATGACTTCGGTCATATTTATGCTCCCTTTTAGAACTAAGGCACATGAATAGTCTTTAGAATTTATAGATCATATTTTAAGTTATACTATATCACTCTGAGTGTCAAACACACATGTATCAATAAATTTGGTGCTTTATAAGGGTACAAATATTAATTGAATTAAAATTACATTAGAGTCGAAATTCCTTTCCTAAGAAGGAATAATATGCCCTAGATATTTACTTCTTTCTAGATTTGTATCATATACCATTGACCTTTTGTGAAGTGTACATAGCAAGAAAACAAACAGGCTATTCTACATGCCACCTCCTACTCCTTTTGAAACTGTTATTGTGGGAAACCTGATGGATTTTACAAGACACGCTAACAAACATGGGGTTGGTATTCTAAGCATGTGAATAACCTTTTAGAAAATAAAATTGGAAAAAATTGAACATAAAAATTCAATTCAAGATATGAAAATGGGGGAGAACTAGAAAAAACACCAAGAACTAAAGGATCTCGAGGAAATGGATTTACAATATATGACCTTACAAATTCTATCACTAGAATGTAACACTAAAGATCATGTAGCAATTCTTGAAGAGGAAGTGTAAATAATTGCAAAATCCTATATATTCAAAGGAAATGTTTCCCTCCTTCTTATTTTTGGATAAAAAGTATTTTAAACAAAGCAAAAACCAAACTTAAAAAATAATATGAAAGAAATAATAGGAAAAGTAATAAAAACCTCATATACGAAATGAGGGAGCATCTAGCTAATTTAGGTACAATAATGTTAATGATGGAGAACTATCAACCCTCCCCTCATAATTATCAATGAAAACGATCTCTTGGAATATAAGTGGTCTTACCATTAATACCAAACAAAGACTTCTATAAATATAATCATGCAAGAATATTGATGTCTTGATGCTACAAGTAGCTAAATGGTCTATTGAAACAATGGAAAAAAATCTCTAGAAAATAGGAAATTACTCTCAAATGGTGCTCAAGGGTCTTAGGAGGCATAGTCATTCTTTGCAATCCTTCTACAATTTCAGTTATTGACTCATTTTATTCTCTAAGAACTATTACATGTATATTATATTCAATAAGATCCGTAAGTGTTAGCTTCATTAAGAATGTTTATGAACTTAATTATTCATTAAACACGAATATTCTCATTCAAAATATTCGTAATATTTCCAACATCATTTAAGTAAAATCATGTATTTTTTGAGGATATTTTAATATTATGAAATATATTAACAAAAATAAAGGAATTATAAGAATATTGGATGAATAGTATTCTCTCTTCATGGACTTTCTAAAACATGTCATGATTACATGGAACAATAAAATTTGGGACTCTTCTCAATTTTATTATTGTTTGAATCAATGCCTTATCCATGCATCTTATTTATTGACTAGTATTAACTTTCAAGCTTCTATTCTATGCTCTAATGGGTCAGATTATTAGCTGATAAGTATTCTCTTAGATTGGAAAGGAATTAAGAAGAGTAGGGCCTTCAAATTTAAATATTTCTGGTTAAGGTTCCCATATTTCATGATCAACATTAAATCTTGGTGTAATGGAGTGGAAAGAATGTATGACACTATTATGTGCCACTTTTATAATAAGCTAAGATATCTCAAAATGGAGATAAAGGAGTGGAATATTAGATAATTTGGAAAAAACAACGACAGAAAGAAAATATTGGAAAAAGAGATGGAATCCATGTAGAAAATTATCATTGAGGAGGGAAGCACAAAGAATTGAATCATCAATATGTTATTATTCAAATGCAATTGGAAGAAAACCTTAAGTAGAAGGTAAATTTATGGAGGTTAAAATCAGGAGTCCAATCGCTTAAATATGGACATAGGAACACCAATTTTTTTCATTGATCCATGATTCAACATAGGAAATGTGATATAATTGTATCAGTGAAAAAAATTGTTGAGTGGAATATCCATGCATAAATCAATAATCCTAGTTTCCACGTGGCACTGAAGTGACCATGCTAGTTGGGCATAATAATCAACCACTTATATTACCTAGAATATGCATAGCCAAAATGTATTAACCAAAACCAATCTCGGTACCTTCCGTCATGTCAAATGATAAATATTGTTCAACTATAAACAATTATGCGTCATTTCCACCCAACCAAAGGAAACCTATTATTTTCTAACATGATTCCAACATATTTGAATAACTATCTTCCCAATGAGAGACCCTTCCATCATGATTTAATTTAACACATTTTAATCTATGTTAGGTCCCTATATTGCTAGTGTAGTCTCTTATTTTTACTCATGTACCCCCTGTATTGTTATTGTTCTACCCCTATAGTCCTAATATTTTTATTATTGTGCCCCATAAAAGCCCATTGTTGTTATTGTTGTGCACTTACATTAGTATTGTTAGATCGGCTAGGATTATATTGTGATCCCATGGACTCCTATATATAGAAAGGAGTTTTTTTTTTCATTTGTATCATCCAAGAATTCTTCATTTATGTAATGTAAAGGAGCCCCGTCCCCCCCCCCCCACATAGTGGTAGATTTCTAAGGCGTTGATATCTCTTTTCTTCTATTTCGGGAGTGGGTTTCATAACATTTGATATGAGAGCTTTAGATTCTAGGTTTTCACTGCTTCAAACATGTCATCATGGAATTTTCACTATAAATTTTTTTCTACAAAGTTGAAGAAGCTAAAAAAAAATCCATTTGCGAAGCAATCCTAAGGAACTTCGTTTAAAAATTTCAGATCTTGGTTCACAATATTTTCAAAGATATGATCTATGGACGTTAGCGCTTTTGTAGGCTCCCAAATTTCATGTGAAAGAGGTGACCTTGGGAAAATCATCATAAGTCTCTCTCTAAGCATTAGATTAAAATTCTGTAAAAAGTGGCCCAAATCACACAGATTATAGTTTCCAATGTATTAATTTTAGATCTGAAGGAGGAAACACTGACACGTAGCACATCGTACAAGTTCGCTCTACTAAACTAGTCGATAATTTGGTCATTGTGGGAGATTGGTCATAACTTTGTCTTGAAGAATTCAAATCAGGTCAGACCTATGGCATTAGAACGAAAATTTAGAGGGCTACTAAAGGACTGAAGCTAAAATCTATGGGATCCAAAATTACATAGATACATCAGTTTCAATATCGAACTCCTCAAAATCAAGAATAATTTGTGTATTTCTTTTTCAAATTGCATGTCTTGTTTGAAAAATCAGTTTGAAGTGATTCCAAAGGAATATTGAAGCATATATATTAGTATTGTGTTCTGAAATGCCCCCAAAAAAAATTCAAAATCAATTAAACCCTCATAATACTCTATTATGACTCATGAAGAGAAAGAAGTGAAACATGATATATCAAAATTACAAGACCAAGTGCACCAAATTTCTCGCTCGCAAAGAGTAACAAAAAATGAAATGGAAGTTTTGAATAAAGACGTGGAATCTAATATGGATGGTTTGAAGAAAGGTGTGGAAGCTAATATGGATTGTTTTAACAATGGAATGGAATCTAAGATGGATGAAATGGAATCTAATTTGGAAAAAATGGGAGATAAGATGGACAAAAAAATGAAATACAACATGGAAGACATTAAAAATGATCTAAAAGCAAACATTATGGTTTGAAGGAAGGTTTGAAAAGGTTGATACAAGAAATGATTCCTAATGCAAAAAGGTAGTAGATGAAACTCATGATGAGGACAAAAGAAATGTTAATCGTTATTTCATAAACTTTAATGTTGTATTGGAGATGCACCATATTCCAAAGATTGATATGAGGAAGTTCGATGGAAAGGATCCCGTAACATGGATACTACATATGGAGCAATATTTGGATCTCCATAATGTGAAAATACACAAAAGGTACACATCGAAACTCTATATTTAGAACAAAATACATTTGTATGGTATCGATGGCTCTGCTCTCATAAAAACATTGTCACTTGGTGAATTTTTATGCACGAAATGATAGCTCATTATGAGGATACAAAAAGAAACACCTTCTTTAGCCAAATGATAAATCTAAAACGGGTCAATGGTGGAGCACATTGAGGACTTCCAAAAATTTAATACAAGGGTAATTTATATTTCGTAGGAGCACAGGTGTAACATACCCCGATAACCTCGCAAGAAAAATGCATGGAGTTAGGACTTTTTTTCAACATTTACGAATGTGTAACCTTATAAATTTCTTTATATATTTATACATTAACCATTTAAATACCCATTATCATCACTTAGAGAAATATTTAGCAAAAATCATAGTGAGTTACACAACCATTAATTGTTCTTGTTGTAGCATATTAACTTAAATTTCCTGCTATAACTATGCATCGATCCCATGATCATTTTAATTCAATTAGTAGATCACCTAATTGATAATATCAACGTCATATCATGAAATAAATTAACATCTTCAAAACGACACAATTAACAATCACATAAATAGACACCGATATACCCTGGAAACCCCGTAGGGTGAAAACCAGCAAACGTTTAATTTTATTATTAAATGCTCATGACGGTTGTCACCCCTCACTCAATGGTTATAAGGGAGTCCATCCCTTGACCATTGTAATAAAATTTACATATAAAAATAATCTTAAATGAAACATAACTAGCTATAAGTTATTACAATCATCATGATACCATTTACCCACGAATCATCAATCTTTGTCTTTGTATTCAGACTGTTTCCTTCAGGGGATCATTGTGCAATTGAACTACTAAACCTGCATGGACTAACAACTCTTTATCTTCCACAATGTTAAACTTGAAATTTCCTTTTCTCAAGTCATCCTTCTTTCTTGCCATTTCTGTTGTCAGCACACTTGATATCATGATTAGATAAAATATTAATAAACCAATAATCAATCTCTATTTGTGACACTTCAACAAATATTTGTATGCATTTATAAAACATAACCACATTGACATTAGTTTCCTTATTTAACATCATTTCACATGCATTAGTAACAAATAAATCAATATCAAGCATCCTCTTTCCACCAAACACTAATAAAATCTTGCATGCACTTTTCTATTATTTCCAAAAGAAAGCTAACATACTCTATAATAATACTGTGCATGCAAATGGATAACAATATTTTCAAGATAACTATCCCAACAAGCAATTTCTCTTTTTGCCTACTCGTATGTTTTCTTTTCAATATGGATTAATGCAATAGATGTTATACTTACGCATGTGAATACATGTTCTTTTCCAAAAACATATTTTCCACCCAAGATCTATTCATAATGGTTACTATGTATAACAATGCGAACTCTATTTCAAACAAAGTTAACATACAAGTTACAGTTTTGTGCATGCAATAACATATCTTGTTCTTCCTGCATGTAAAACATATATTTCTTTCCAAAAGAAACCAAATAAATATTTCATGGAAAAATAAACACATTTCTTTTCCAAGGGTCAAACGCATACCACTTATCATTTCATGAGTGACATTTCCCTCTCATCCAAAAGATATAACCAATAAATATGCATAATATTCTCCCAAGATAAAGCTAATACCATAGTTAATCCCTTTAGGTTGGACAAATACATATTATTTTTCCCAAAATAAGGCTAACACAATAAATATTATGTGATTGCATCTTCCTTTTCTCTAGAAATCTAATACTTCAAAATATATTTTTCCCATGCATGCAAGCATATATGTTTTTCCAAATAATATTACATAATAAAGCATGTGATTACTCTTTTTCCTCTCTAAGAATCTAATCCAATAATGCATACAAGGTTATATTTTTATCTTCTATTCATTTTGAAGAGTTTTAACACAATAATTATTTCCTTGCATACAATTATGCAATGTTCCAAATGGGAAAATATAGGCTCAGTAGGGAATATATTAAGATATTCCACTATGGAATCACAGCAATATGGAATTACACCAATAGATCTAAACCAGAGATAGACTGGCAGGGCATTTACTAGATGCATCACCTTCACAAGGAAGGGTGAAATCCAGAGGCTTCCTGGCCCATTCCAAACTCTGTCTATAGAAGAATGGTGGAACACAGCAAGTGTGGGAATGACACACTCATCTTAGATTTTTCTACTCTTTTGAACCTTAGATCTATAGATCTAAACAATGGATCCAAAAGAGAAGTAAAAACCAACCAAGGAAGAAGCACTAAATTCCACTCTCAGGAAAATCTGCAATAGGCTCAAGGAGGACATTGTATAAGCAAGCTAGTGTGAAAATAATGTAGAACAGGGCTCGGTTCCCTTATTTTAGGCTGTGTCAGACCTCAAGAAAAGTTTCGGCAAAAATAAATGAGTTTAGAGGTTTTAACAGATCTCCCACAATCAACACTAGTTGAAAATCAGCTAAAGGAGAGAGTTGGTAAATAGAGAAACCGTCCTTTAGAAATTGTGCCGTTTCTACTGGAAGACACTATAAATTAGCCATTAGACTCATGTTATAGTATGGCATCAAGAAATCAGATCTATAATCAAGTTCCTTTGTAGAAGTATTGGATTTACTTGAAGCAAGAGCAAGAATCCTTCAAAAATAATAACAGAAACAATTGGAAAAGTTGCAGAAAGACTTGACAACATTTTATATGAGGGGCTTCAGCTGATGTAGGTTAATATTCAGATCTACAACTTATATATGGCTGAAACATCAGATCCATACCAGATCTGGAACTACTCAGCCTTCTAAACAAGATCCCCCTGGGGTTTTATCAAAATAATGCATAAATAAGTGTAGATCTAGCTTTTAATACACTGAAATTTTTTATTGCAAATAAATTCAATCATTATATAATCATGGTCCATATGCAAACAAAGATATTTTCAAAGGATATGGTTACTCATCTCTTGATGCATGCTTGAAATACTCTCTTCCTCTTCCTTGGCTCCATTCTCCATGTATTATCCCATTTCCCTCTTCTATTTCTCTCATGGGATTATAATAAAAAATAGAATTAATTAAAATGGAATAGATTTTATAAATCATAAAATTATTCCAATTTTTTTCTAAATCATAAAAAAATTCCATCTTTTCTAATTCATAAAAGCATTCAAGCTTTTCTAAATCCTAAAAGTATTCCAGCTTTTTCTAAATCATAAAATAATTCCATATTTTCTAAATCATAAGAGCATTCCAGCTTTTCTAAATCACAAAAGCAATCCATAAAGCCTCCATAAATCTGATTTTTCCTAAATCAGAAAAGCATTCCATAAATCCCTCATGCTTTTATTTTTAAAGGTAGATTTTTTTTTTCCTTATGAGAAAAATATCACTTATCCATACTTTTTCCAAATCTATTACTCATTATTTCTAAAACTCATAAAATATACCAACTTGGAAATATAATTTATTTCCATGGAAGAATATAAATTATTATAAATAAAATAATTAAGAAATAATTCTTCAAATATTCTTATAATCAACAATTACAAGAATATTCTTCATTTAATATCAATATAATAATTAATAATATTTAATTATTTAATAACCCTCATTTTATGAGAGTTTTTATGGTGGCTTATGTGAGGGATATTACAAACTCCCCCCCTTAAAGAGAACATTGTCCTCGATGTTCTTCTCTTGTTGGAACATTAACCTTTAATTTTCATTTCCAATTATTTAGGAAATGTAAAATAATACCTAAATCCTAATACTTTCATAAAAAATTAGGGAGCACTTAGCCCTTTAATCATCAAAATGATAAGAAAACTCTATCAAGTGCACATTGCATTTTATTTAGGAGTTACACTAGTCTTTCTCTCCCACTAGTGTTTTTGCAAATTATTGTCTTTCTCTCCCACAATAATTTCAATCCAATTCAAACTCATGGTATTTATCTCCAACCATTATGTTAATATTTCCTCTTTATTATTTTCTCCTAGGGATTTTTAGGAGACTTTTAGGGAAGGTCCATGTTGAAATTAACCACCAATAGCTTTCCATAAGCTGGCAAGAAGTCTTCTAAAACTGTCACGTCTCCCATCCCCAGCTTCTTATCCGCATAACATTAACTCGGATATACTCTACTTTTATGCACCTAATTTTTTTCAATAATCAATTTCACATTCATACTTTTATCAAGTCTTTAATTTCTCTTTGGTAATTACAGACACTCTTGGTATTATAAATATTCCCATGAGAAATTTTGGCTTAACCTCAATTCCTATCAGTCAACCCAGTCGACTGATATTTATATGTGTATATAAACATATACTCATTTGTATTTCGCAGATGTATTTTTTAGAGTTTTGTCCAACTCTAACAGATCAATATGTCCCTTTCTCTAACTTTTTCAGTTAGCAAGCTTTATAGACTTTCTAACCTCTATAATTATAAAATTTCAGCATCTATGTATAGATATCTACATATACATCTATCTATATTCAGTTAACCTTCTTTGCTTCAACTACTTTTACAGCAGTTTATATTGAAAGTGGATAGACGCTCTTTTCCCAGTATTTTAAATATGTTTACAATCTTCCTTTACCCATAATTTTACCACATATAACAATAGGGATATTCTATTATGTTATTGTTAAGATTATTCAGCATACTTGTAATTCTGGTGCATATTACAACTCTTCCCTTGGACTGTACTTGCTGTTCCTGTTTACCGTTTTGTTAAAAATTTCGGTTTATACACACAACAACTCCATTTTCGTTTTAAAAGACAGCAAGCTACACCTGTACATTTGTTATTAGATTTGACATTCAGGAAATCTATCATCTCTAACTTTATTACTACAGGGTACTTATCCTCGGAATCCAACCATTTGTCCCTGTTATTAACCTACTGGATTTTCAGCTAATAGCTCTAATTTGCAATTGCATGAGGTACTGAACAAACAGTCAATCTGAACTTTGCATAAGAAATCATAACATAATGATTCATATAAACTTTGCATAATAAATCATAACATAACAATTCATATAACCTTATATAAAAATTCATAGATAAATCTCCAAATTTATGTATGCATACCGATACTATGACCAGTCCTCCCAACCTTAGAGTTCGTCTATCTCCAGAACTCACCCCCAAGCTGAGATCCTCCAAGAACAGACTGACCTCAATCTGTTCTGGAGCAGCTTATTTAAGCTATGCTCTCCCCAAAGCCTGTTTCCAATTCTGCGTCCAGAATTTCAGGATGCTTTTATTCCTGTTTGCCTAGGCTTCCCTTATTTAGGGACTTTAAAGCTGATTTTTGCTTTTCCAGCTTTTCCAGCTTTTTACCTCTTCCCAACTACTTTCCTCATCATTGGGGAATTTAGATTTTTCCTCAAAAATCTAAATTAGAAATAACTTCTTTCAAGGATTTTTGAAATATTTTGGGGAAATTCTTTACCTTTTCCATAACCTCATGGATTAGGCATGTGATCTCAATTTCTCATTAGGTCATAGTGCATACACAATATTTTATTTATTTTTCATAAATAAATAATTAACCACATCCACACAATAATTATCCATTGAGGTCCACTCCCCTTTGGATTTATGTTCAAATGTCTAATTTGAAAAGCATAGAACTTGGGGGTGTTACAAAAACTCTAGAGTTATTTCTTGAATACCCCAACTAAATAATTCATTAACTCAACAATAAAATAAAATATTACTTCATTACATCAATCCCATCATAGCTTCCATAGCCATTGAATCCAATAAAAATTCAATGTCTACAAATCCACTGTAATTTACATAATTTTCCATTGCATATTATAATTAAGGCAAATGAACATTTATGTACACCATGCATCTATACTTTACCCACAACATGGGGTCCAAAATTTGTCAAAGCACATTGACAACAATTCATTGCATGTAATATAGGTGGTATACATTCAAAATTTCCACATAATAATAATAATCATGTAGCTTAGAAAAAAGACATTAACATATGTTGCATACCATAGCATGATACTTTATTTAAGGTCTCACCTTAGCAGCCATCAATATTGTAGAGAACTAAAAGTCCCATTGAACACTAGTACACAAAATGTGATTCTTTTTTTTTTTCTTTTTTTTTTCGCTTACCATTAGCTTGCAACCATATAAGCGACAACCATTGAGGAATTTTGTGAAAATAATTTGCAATCATGAAATCTACAATCACTGTAGAATTTTTTTCAAATAGTATGCAAGCATGCAATCTACAACCAATTCGACATTCCATCAAACAATTTTCAAGCATGCAATCTATGGTGGATAAGGCATTCTTCCAAATAGTTGGCAAGCATACAATCTACTACCATTGAGGGACTAGTTAGCAGAGATGAAATAAATTTCCATAAATATGTTTATACTCTCATAGAGATAGTAAAACTAGAATTTCTAGAACATCATGAATCATATTAATATCATCAATGGTAAAATTTCTGCTAATAACGGAACCAACAATCCCTACAACAGCGTCTAATCAGGAAATTTGACCAAATTATGGATCCATTTCTAAACATAACTTTTTCTTGGAATCACCATGGGGGTTACATGATCTCAAGGTATGAAAAACCCTTGATATTAAAGATTAATCACATCCAAAACTTCCACGGATGAAATTATTTAAAATACAAAACTGTGGATCTCAATTACCACTTTTTGTCGAAAACATTGAATGCAAACTTTCCTCTACAACTCTAAATGAAGAAAGAGAACCCACAATTATGCTACTATGATTTTTTTCATTGAATTTAAGTTCACTATGTGAGTTCTATTTCACTCATTGCTTATTTCTAACAACTAAAGAGTTTCGTTCAAGTATATATATATTTTGTTTTCAACCTTCCATTGTCCTCTTCAGGGTCAAACCCAACTTCTATATTATTTAGTTATCACACCAACCATACATGTATTCATTATTTATAGGTAGTGCATGATAACTTTAGCCATGTTTTTCCATTTTTTTTTCTTATGCACCATAATATTTTTTCTCACATTATGCATGCAAAGGTTGGTAATTAATCTACAATATAAACAGTGAGTGCTCAAGATGGTTCATAGGTACAATAGAAGTTTTATTGTCTTTTATCCACATCCATATTAAAATTTCATGAGCACAAATTTTAAAGAAACATTATAAATGTCTACTCTTTCATGCAGTCATTAATCGTGCAACATGCATCTCATGTTAATTGTAGTATACTACAAGTTTAATTAAAATTATACCTGAGATGATGCCCACTAGCATCATACCTCTACTTCCTTTTTGCATAACGATTCCCAAAAGGCGCCAGTGTTGCAACCTTTTGCTCTGATACCATTTGTAACATACCCCGATAACCTCACAGGAAAAATGCATGGAGTTAGGACTTTTTTTCAACATTTACGAATGCGTAACCTTATAAATTTCTTTATATATTTCTGCATTAACCATTTAAATACCCATTACCATCACTTAGAGAAATATTTAGCAAAAATCATAGTGAGTTACACAACCATTAATTGTTCTTGTTGTAGCATATTAACTTAAATTTCCTGCTATAACTAAGCATCGATCCCATGATCATTTTAATTCAATTAGTGGATCACCTAATTGATAATATCAACGTCATATCATGAAAGAAATTAACATCATCAAAACGACACAATTAACAATCACATAAATAGACACCGATATACCCTGGAAACCCCGTAGGGTGAAAACCAGCAAACATTTAATTTTATTATTAAACGCTCGTGAGGGTTGTCACCCCTCACTCAATGGTTATAAGGGAGTCCATCCCATGACCATTGTAATAAAATTTACATATAAAAATAATCTTAAACGAAACATAACTAGCTATAAGTTATTACAATCATCATGATACCATTTACCCACGAATCATCAATCTCTGTCTTTGTATTCAGACTGTTTCCTTCAGGGGATCATTGTGCAATTGGAACTACTAAACCTGCATGCACTAACAACTCTTTATCTTCCACAATGTTAAACTTGAAATTTCCCTTTCTCAAGTCATCCTTCTTTCCTGCCATTTCTGTCATCAGCACACTTGATATCATGATTAGATAAAATATTAATAAACCAATAATCAATCTCTATTTGTGACACTTCAACAAATATTTGTATGCATTTATAAAACATAACCACATTGACATTAGCTTCCTTATTTAACATCATTTCACATGCATTAGTAACAAATAAATCAATATCAAGCATCCTCTTTCCACCAAACACTAATAAAATCTTGCATGCACTTTCCTATTATTTCCAAAAGAAATCTAACATACTATATAATAATATTGTGCATGCAAATGCATAACAATATTTTCAAGATAACTATCCCAACAAGCAATTTCTCTTTTTGCCTACTCGTATGTTTTCTTTTCAATATGGATTAATGCAATAGATGTTATACTTATGCATGTGAATACATGTTCTTTTCCAAAAACATATTTTCCACCCAAGATCTATTCATAATGGTTGCTATGTATAACAATGCCAACTCTATTTCAAACAAAGTTAACATACAAGTTATAGTTTTGTGCATGCAATAACATATCTTTTTCTTCCTGCATGTAAAACATATATTTCTTTCCAAAAGAAACCAAATAAATATTTCATGGAAAAATAAACACATTTCTTTTCCAAGGGTCAAACACATACCACTTATCATTTCATGCATGCAAAGTGACATTTCCCTCTCATCCAAAAGATATAACCAATAACTATGCATAATATTCTCCCAAGATAAAGCTAATACCATAGCTAATCCCTTTAGGTTGAACAAATACATATTATTTTTCCCAAAATAAGGCTAACACAATAAATATTATGTGATTGCATCTTCCTTTTCTCTAGAAATCTAATACTCAAAAATATATTTTTCCCATGCATGCAAGCATATATGTTTCTCCAAATAATCTTACATAATAAAGCATGTGGTTACTCTTTTTCCTCTCTAAGAATCTAATCCAATAATGCATACAAGGATATATTTTTATCTTCTATTCATTTTGAAGAGTTTTAACACAATAATTATTTCCTTGCATACAATTATGCAATGTTCCAAATGGGAAAATATAGGCTCAGTAGAGAATATATTAATATATTCCACTATGAAATCACAACAATATGGAATTACACCAATAGATCTAAACCAGAGATAGACTGGCAGGGCATTTACTAGATGCATCACCTTCACAAGGAAGGGTGAAATCCAGAGGCTTCCTGGCCCATTCCAAACTCTGTCTATAGAAGAATGGTGGAACACAGCAAGTGTGGGAATGAAACACTCCTCTTAGATTTTTCTGCTCTTAGGAACCTTAGATCTACAGATCTAAACAATGGATCCAAAAGAGAAGCAAAAAGCAACTAAGGAAGAAACAGGAAATTCCACTCTTAGGAAAATCTGCAATAGGCTCAAAGAGGACGCTGTATAAGCTGTGTGGCCGTTGTGAAAAATAATGTAGAATGTACGGGTTCCCTATTTTAGGTCATGGTCTACCAAGTTAGGAATGTTTTCACAAAATAAATGAGTGAGAGGCCTTTAACAGACTTCCCACACCAACACTTGTTAGGGACAGGTTTAAAAGGAGAGTTGGTTAATAGAGAAACCAGCTCCAGAAATTGTGTGTCATTGAAGACACTTAGAAGTCCCACCTGTCATTGACGATGTTATAGTATGGCATCAAGAAATCAGATCTATAATCAATTTCCTTTGTAGAAGCATTGGATTTACTTGAAGCAAGAGCAAGAATCCTTCAAAAATAATAGCAGAAACAATTGGAAAAGTTGCAGAAAGACTTGACAACATTTTATATGAGGAGCTTCAGTTGATGTAGGTTAATATTCAGATCTACAACTGATATATGGCTGAAACATCAGATCCATACCAGATCTGGAACTACTCAGCCTTCTAAACAAGATCCCCCTGGGGTTTTATCAAAATAATGCATAAATAAGTGTAGATCTAGCTTTTAATACACTGAAATTTTTTATTGCAAATAAATTCAATCATTATATAATCAGGGTCCATATGCAAACAAAGAGATTTTCAAAGAATATGGTTACTCATCTCTTGATACATGCTTGAAATACTCTCTTCCTCTTCCTTGGCTCCATTCTCCATGTATTCTCCCATTTCCCTCTTCTATTTCTCTCATGGGATTATAATAAAAATAGAATTAATTAAAATGGAATAGATTTTATAAATCATAAAAGTATTCCAACTTTTTTCTAAATCATAAAAGAATTCCATCTTTTCTAATTCATAAAATCATTCAAGCTTTTCTAGGTTCAGATCCTGTGTTATCTCGAAAAAATTTAAATCATAAAATACTCCCATATTTTCTAAATCATAAAGATTCTAAATTTTTTTTCAGAATCGCCAAAAAGCAATCATAAGCTCTTCCATAAATCTCGATTTTTCCTAA
Source organism: Pinus albicaulis (assembly GCA_034641835.2). NCBI lineage: Eukaryota > Viridiplantae > Streptophyta > Pinopsida > Pinales > Pinaceae > Pinus > Pinus albicaulis. The sequence goes on along the minus strand of CM076578.1, from coordinate 958,833,058 downwards.
ATCAGAAAAGCATTCCATAAATCCCTCATGCTTTTATTTTTAAAGGTAGATTTTCTTTTTCATTATGAGAAAAATATCACTTATCCATACTTTTTCCAAATCTATTACTCATTATTTCTAAACTCATAAAATATACCAACTTGGAGATATAATTTATTTCCATGGAAGAATATAAATTATTATAAATAAAATAATTAAGAAATAATTCTTCCAATATTCTTATAATCAACAATTACAAGAATATTCTTCATTTAATATCAATATAATAATTAATAATATTTAATTATTTAATAACCCTCATTTTATGAGAGTTTTTATGGTGGCTTATGCAAGGGATATTACAACAGGATTGATGTCTTCATAGCAACTTTAAAGGATAACATCCAACATGAGATCCGCCTTTGGAAACCTGGTTAATTGGAGAATGAGTTTAGTTTGGAAAGAAAAATTGAAAGTAAAATTATGGTGACAACGAAGCCTACCACTCACATCTATAAATATGGAAGTGTTGCTACTCTTAGACTTCCACAACATACAAGGTTGACACCAAAAAAATTGTAAGAAAAAAGAGCAAAAGGGATTTGCTACATTTGTGATAGAAAATACGCTAAAGGTCATAAGTGTGCTGAGAAGAAATTATTTTACATAGATTGTGAAGAGGAGGAATAAAATGAACAAGAAACTTCAAAATAAAAGAATATACGCCAGGAAATAACCTTAGAGAAAGAATAAATCAGTTCAACCATATCATGTAATACATTGGTAGGAATTACCACTCCTAAAACTCTCAAGATAGAAGGATATGTCAAGAATAGAAATTTAATAGTGTTTATTTATTTAGGTATTACCCATAATTTTATTCATTGTAAGGTAGCTAGAGAATTGAATTTCTTTCTATACCTAGCACTAGAGTTTTAGGTGATGGTTGCAAATGAAGGAACTATAAATTTCTATAGAAAATGACATAATATCAAGCTAACCATGGGGGAATATGTATTTAATACTCCAATTCTTTCCATTCCAATGGGAGGTGTTGATGTTGTACTATGAGTATAACGGTTAAAATTTTTGGGGACGATATCTTTTAATTTTCAAGAAATATTCTCGAAATATTTTTCAAAAGGAAAGGAAGTTTAATTACTAAGTATCACACGACAACCGAGAAAGATAATAACCTCTAATGTCATGATAAATCTTGCGAATAAATAACAACTAGGTGTAATTGCACAATTATGCCCACTTGAAGTTCCAACACGAAAATCATCTATTGCTCCAGATATCCAGAAAATCTTAGATAATCATTCCAAGGTGTTTGAAACTCCCAAAGCACTCCCACCTATTCGTGGTCACGACCATGCTATTAATTTTATTCTAGGAAGTGTTCCTCCAAACATCATGCCTTAGAGATATCCTTATGTCCAAAAGAGTGAAATTGAACATATGATTGCATAAATGTTAGAGGCTAGTATAATTCAACCTAGTCAAAGTTATTTCTCTGCTCGAGTAGTATGGTGCAAAAGAAGGATGGATCATGGAACATGTGTCCAAATTATAGAGAGCTCAATAAGCTCACTATTAAAGATAAATTTTCCAATCCTGTAATTGATGAATTATTGGATGAATTACATCGAGCAATTTATTTTACCAAGTTTGATCACCATTGAGGATATCGTCAAATTAGAATGAATACTGAATATATTCCAGAAACAACATTTTGAACTCATGAGGGTCATTATGAATTTTTGGTCATGTCTTTTGGCATTACCAATGCACCTTCTACATTTCAAGGGTTGATGAATTCAATTTTCAAACCCTTCCTTAGAAAATTTATGTTAGTATTTTTTGATGATATACTAATATACAATAGGCATTGGAAGGATCATGTTCAACATGTTGACATGCTTCTAAAAATATTGGAAGAGAAATAATTATATGCAAGAACATCCAAATGTTTCTTTGGATTACAAAAGGTGGAATATCTAGGTCATTTTGTATCTCAATAGGGTGTTATAGTAGACCGTAACAAAATTAAATACATTAATGAATGAAAAATACCCACAACCATAAAGCATATGCCAGAATTGATCAGGTTAACAGGGTATTATCGCAAGTTTGTTAAGAATTATGGGAGAATAACAGCACCTCTAACAACATTACTAAATAAAGATGCATTTTCTTCGACTTTAGAAGAAACTAAGGTCGTTTAACATCTTAAAGAGGCATTCTACCAAGCAATGGTCTTAGCTGGTTTCATAACAGTCAATGAATATCATGCCTATCCTCCATCAGGTTTTAACATATCTTCAATGCACTTATTTATATTGTTTTATGCCATGAATCACAAAAAAATTTATCACAATTCTAAGTCGCATCATTCTCTATTGAAGCCCTATAACTGGAACCTCATTGATCATCTAATATACTAGTAAAAACATCCTTGTTTTTCCTATCCTACTTGCTCCTACACCATTTTAATCATCTCATTAATCACCATGAGGTCATGACCAAGGATTCCAAATCAAATGGATTCATTGTGTAACTTGTTAAGAATACCGAATGTGATCTCTATCATGCCATTACCAATAGACCCTCAAGACAAGTGCTTACATTCTTCCACACATGGATTGTTAATGTTCCCATTTACATGACCCATTTGATTTCTTTTATGAAACAATTATCAATGGTGAAGAGACACTTCCACACATTTCACATTTGAACATTCCTTTTAGATCATCTATTAAAAAGTTATAATTTTCAATCTACTTGACCATCCCAAACCACTCAAGGAGCCTAGTTAGTACATGATAGTAATGTCACCTTGCAAGTTTTGAATTACCATAAACCTCTTGTATCACCAAGAATATGGGCATATGACATGTCCTAACTAAATCAATGATAGGCACCTTGAACCATGTGGAATGTATAAGTGTTCATTTTACCATCCTTTCCATCCAACCACAAGAGACCTATTGTTACCTAACCAATACCAGCCATACTTGAATAATAAATTATCTAATGTGAGATCATTTTATCATCCATTCATGTGAAAATTTTATAGTTAACAAATTTCATGTCCCTCTTTCATCAAACATTCACATATCCTTGATGTACTTATGTTAACACTCTTTCCTTGAAATGGATAACACATGATCTATTGTATTGCCAAGTCACATCATCCTTCAAAAAATATTGTTATGCAACACCTAATCTATTTCATATATTACTCAACAACACATCCTTAGTCCTCCAAGCCTACATGGTATTACATTATCCTAGTTGTCTCATGAATCACCATCTGTTACTCACAAAATCTATCAAAGAATATGGACTTGTCATGCAACTTGTCAAGTAATTCCAACACACCCTTTTCCACGCCATTTCCAGTGAAACCTCAAAGTAAATTCTTATAGTATGCATCTATGATATTATGTTGATTGATAATAAAAACATTACAAGTTTGGTTATTTATTTGATTGTATATAAAGTTCGATTTCATAGCAGGGACATCTCAAATATTACTTTAATAATTCATCAGCATGGTTGAAATCAATCATAACAAATTCAACATGAACCTTGATATGTTATAATACCTTTCATTTCTAGTCAATCATTGGACATCATCATTTTTATTGCTAGAAGACCAATTTTTGTTAGGAATCATGTCTTTCTCCTACCCATTCTATTACAATTGTCTAAGAACAATGGTGTAGTTGTGATAGTTGAATGTGACTTAATTCAAGTCTTGTTGGCTCAAATGGGTATAGACCCAGGTTCAGAGTTGTTGGGAAACTAACAAAACCCTCTATTACCGCCCCTTTAGTCAATGACTTGCAGCACAAATCATTATCTCACCTGAGGCAATACTGGGGGATTCCGAAAGCAATTTTTATTTATCCAGAGGGACAATCAGACATGGATCTACTACTAAACTTCTCTCTTATGTTTTTTTAGACTGTGTGGAGACAATTATCTACTTTCACTTGCTATTCTCTATTCATCACTTAATACTATTGCGCATTGCACCTTTATTGATCCTATGCAATATTTAACACAATATAATGCATATAAGCAACAAAAATTGCTTCACGATGTACAAAAACAAATTCAAGTGCAGATAATAAGAAAAGTACACAAATATACATAGATATGCTTCAAACTTCCTTTCCTTAATTAATGATATGTTTTTTTTAGTACAATACTTTCTTCAACCTGTGCACACAGCTCTAGGTGGTTTACAAAAAAAGTTATATACTCTTCAAGGCCTCTACGCACATAGCTATGGAGCCTTCCCTTGGCCCAAAACAAAGAAAGATATATATTCAACAAGTTGCTCATCACAAGCTCAAGACTCCCTTGACTAATATTCAACTCAATAATACATTTTCTTTATATATCCTTTACATCTTAAAAAAAGCATGGTCCACATACCATGGGTGGACTCAATACTAACAAAATAAAAAATTTGTGTTTGATTTATCCTCATTGGACCGCACAATATGCTCCTTGAGTTGTAGAGTCTTTTAACCAAAATTTTACTAAGTTGGGCATCTCCCAACAAGTCTCTGTAAATTATTTTATAATTTGAGATTAGAAAAATTTGTGTGTAGCATATTGTAACAACCCCTCTCCTAATCATCACCATATTATCAACTAAGAGGAGGTGGTTACTATGTTGACTAGAGATCCAAGATTCCATTATGGAAATGGGGTCTAAATTTTTTGATATTTTAAACTCACTTAAACCTTGAGTTTGACATCATCATTGCGTTCATGTGACCAAACCAATTTTGGTGATATAAAAATTTACCTCCATCAAACCTTTGGATAAAGAAATTTGCTCATTATTGTTCTAGCAAAGTAGATAATGCTACATCATTATCTCAACCATGTGGTAACCACATGGCTATACCCTGGCTAATCTCCCAGCACCACTTGAATTTTATTTATTAGTTTCCTACCCATTCATGGGTTTAGGTTTCTCTCGGACCCATTACCCCGACTCCTCTCCCTTTTCACTTTCACAAATTACTTCGGGTTTGACCCTCCGGGGTGACCCATCCATGAGCATAGACATCTACACCAATG